>LR738715.1:429599440-429642159 GCA_902687465.1 Secale cereale | reverse complement strand
GAGAGAGAGAGAGAGAGAGAGAGAGAGAGAGAGAGGAAGACATCTAGATACTAGCTATGGACACGAAGGTCTGTGGTAAACTACTCACAACTCATGGTGAGGGCGATGATGATGATGAAGAAGGCCTCCGTGATGGATCCCCCTCCCAAACATGCTCCAAGATGGGATCTCCACGGGAACAGCAGCTACGGCGGTGGAATTAGGGTTTTCTCTCTGTGTATGGAGTTTCTGGGGTACGTAGGCATATATAGGAGGAAGAGGGGCACCAGGGGCCACCGGGCCTGCCCTCGAGGCAGGGGGGGGCGCGCCCTGGGAACGGGGGCGCGCCCCCTGTCCTCTGGCTTGGCCCCAAAGTCTATCCTGCGTGATTTTCTCCAAAAATATCTCCTACGAAGGTTTCATTCCAGGACTCCATTTGATATTCCTTTTCTGCAAAACCCTGAAATAGGCAAAAAAAATAGCAATCTGGACTGGGCCTTTGGGTTAGTAGGTTAGTCCCAAAAATGATATAAAAGTGAATGATAAAGCCCATTAAACATCTAAGACTTCATAACTAATAGCATGGAACAATCAAAAATTATAGATACGTTGGAGACGTATCATGTTGCAACTCGCAATCGACACATTCGTCAAGTTGATGAAGCACTTCGCGATGAGATGCAAGAGAGGCGCTACCAAGCATGAATGCAATGAGAAGATCCTCCTCAAGTGCGACAAGAGCAACAACCTTGACAAGAACCACATGCTCGGCAAGAACAACATGACAATGAGCATCAACTCCGCCAAGAGCAACATAAGGTTGACGATCTTCCAAATCAAGAACGCCCTCCCAATAGGCAAGCAAACAATGAAGTGCATCGCTATGGCAAGCTCAAGTTCACCATGCCAAAGTTCTCCGGAAGCATTGATCCCAAAGATTACCTCTCATGGGCACTAAAAGTTGACAAGATCTTTCGCCTCCACAACTTTGATGAAGAAAAGAAGATCGCAATGGCATCCCTTGAGTTCCAAGACTATGTTCTCATTTGGTGGGAGAAAATCATCGAGAGAAGAGAAGCAAAAGGCAAACCACCTATCACAACTTGGAGTCAAATGAAGGAAGTCATGCGAGCACGTTTTGTGCCAACACACTACAACCGTGACTTGTTCAAAAAGTTGCAACTCCTTAAGCAAGGAACAAAGTCCGTTGAAGAGTACTACAAGGAAATGGAGATTGCCATGATAAGAGCCAACATAACGGAAAATGAAGAGCAAACTATGGCGAGATTCTTGAATGGACTCAACTATCCTATCAAGAAGATTGCGGATTTCCAACCGTACACAAATCTCCTAGAGCTAGTGCACCAAGCAACCAAAGCGGGGCGACAAGTACAGGAAGACTACAAGTACTCTAACTTCACCTCCAAGAACTATGGCTCCTACAACCAAGCTTCAACGACTTTGACACCTACTACCTCTACCAAACCATCTACAAGATTCGGTGACAAGTTAAGCTACAAGAATCCGACTATGTCAAGTCACACTTCTCCCACGAACAACTTCAAGCCAAGAGCTTCATCATCAACAACTCCAACCGAGGATACCTCCAAGACAAGTTCCATCAAGTGTTTCAAATGCCAAGGACGAGGCCACAACTCATTTGAGTGCTAGACCATTCGCACCATGATCATGAATGACGATGGATCATATGACTCAATGAGCGATGATGAGATGGAAGCCCTTGAGCATGTAGCTATGCATCGCCAAGTGAATGAAAATGAAGACAATTAAGTATTTTGTGACATGACTCGAGTCCAAATCTCGTTGTCTCCAAGGTTTTAACACTTCAACATCATCAAGATGAAGATTAGCGATGTCACATCTTCCATACCAAGGTCGGCATCAACAGACGTTCCGTCAAGGTTATCATTGATGGAGGAAGTTGTCATAACTTGGAAAGTGAAGAGCTATGCGACAAGCTACAATTGGTCAAGACAAAGCATCCTCATCCCTACAAGGTCCAATGGCTTAGCGACGCCGGAACTATTCGAGTCGAGCACACCGTGCAAGTATTCTTCAAGATAGGCGCCTACGAGGACACACTTGATTGTGATGTGGTCCCTATGTTCGTGTGCCATCTTCTTCTTGGATGGCCATGGCAATACGATCGTGAAGTCAGCCACAACGGACAAACCGACCATTATAGCTTCAAGATGAAGGGCAAAGAGTCCGTGCTACGCCCAATGTCAGTCAAGTAGCCGCCGACAAAAAATACCTACCAACCATCATGGAGAGAATGGTGAGAGAGTGAACCACCAAAAGGAGAGTGAGAGCCACAAACAAAATTCGAGCGCCTCCACGATGAGCGACAAGAAACAACTAGTGCTATACGCCACCAAAAGTGAGATGAGAGAAGTGTGTGAGAACCCATCGAGCATCTTTCACCTTGGGCTTCTATGCAAAGGGGAAGCAAAACCTACTAACACTTCACCACCTCTACCTTTAGTGTTGTATCAATTGTTGTATGAATTCTCGGACGTCTTTCCCGATGCGCTACCATCGGGTCTACCTCCACTTCACAGCATCGACCACATACCCGGCGCACCACTTCCGAACAAAGCTCCTTACCGTGTCAACCCTGAGGAAACCAAGGAGATACAACGGCAAGTACAACAAATCATCGACAAAGGTTATGTACGTGAAAGCTTAAGCCCTTGTGTCGTTCCAGTTATTCTCGTGCATAAGAAAAATGGAAGTTTTCGCATGTGCCCCGATTGTCGTCCGATAAACGCTATCACCGGTAGATACCGTCACCCTACTTCACGCTTAGACAACATGCTTGATGAATGGTGTGGTGCTACCATCTTTTAAAAAATTGATCTTAAAAGTGGCTATTACCAAATTCGCATTCAAGAGGGAGATGAGTGGAAAATAACTTTCAAAACCAAGTTAGTGGTTGGTCATGCCGATGGGCTTATCGGAAGCACCCGACTCATTCATGCGTCTTATGCATTTCATTTTCCGACCTTATACATGCGTCTTTGTCGTGGTTTGCTTGGATGACGTCCTCGTCTTTAGCAAGTCGTTTGAGGATCACGTCACACACATTCGTATGGTTTTGCAAACCCTTCGGAAAGAGCGCCTCTATGCTAACATGGATAAATGCACTTTTGGTGTTGATAAGGTTATTTTCCTATGATTTGTCATTTCTTCACAAGGTGTTCATGTTGATGAAACTAAAATTGAAGCAATTAAAACTTGGCCCCAACCAACGAATCTCCAACAGGTGCGTAGCTTTCTTGGTTTAGCCGGATTCTATCAATGTTTTGTGAAGGACTTTAGCACAATTGCTATGCCTCTACACACCATGAGCAAGAAGAACACACCCTTTATTTAGGGTCCTTCGCAAGACACCGCGTTCAATGACCTAAAAACCTTGCTTACCCACGCACCATTTCTTGCTCTACCAAACTTTGACAAACCGTTTGAGATAAATTGTGACGCCAGTGGTACCGGCATAGGAGGTGTGTTAATGCAAGAAAAGCGCCCGATTGCGTATTTTAGCGAAAAACTTTCCAGAGCGCAACTTAACTACCCAATCTATGATAAAGAGCTCTATGCCTAAGTACGAGTTTCGCGTGTATGGGAACACTATCTTTGACCTCATGAATTCATTTTTCACACGGACCATGATACGCTCAAGTATCTCAAGGGTCAAGCTAAGTTGAACAAGCGTCATGCTAAGTTGAGTGAGTTCAAAGAGTCTTCTGCCTATGTCATCAAGTACATACAGGGCAAAGAGAATGTTGTGGCGGATGCGCTTTCCCGCAAATGCACGATTGTTACCAAACATGAGTTGAATGTTATTGGCTTTGAGCACATAAAAGAATTGTATGAGCATGATCCTTTCTTTGCAAATCCTTATGCCAAATGTGTGACGCCCACTTCTTGAGAACAATATTATATCAGGGATGGATATCTTCGGAGAGCTAACAAACTTTGCATTCCTGAGTTGTCTCTTCATTTGCTCCTTTTGCAGGAATCTCATGGAGGAGGACTTATGGGACATTTCAGACGCGACAAGACATTCGCTACGCTCTCCAAGAATTACTTTTGGCCCAAGATGTTCTGTGACGTCTCACGCTTCACCAACCAATGCTCTACATGCTGCAAAGCTAAGTCCAAAGCTCAATCCCATGGTCTTTAGATGCCACTTCCTATTCTATACCAACCTTGGGAGGACATTAGCATGGACTTTATACTTGGTTTGCCGAGAACTGAAAATGGAAAGGACTCCGTGTTTGTTGTTGTGGATAGATTTCCCAAAATGTCTCTTTTCATTCCTTGCAACAAGATAGACGCTGCTTCACATGTTGCGAATCTCTTTCGTAGGGAAATCTTGCACCTACATGGAGTGCCAAAGAAGATCATCTCGGATCATGGCGTCAAGTTCCTGAGCTACTTTTGGAAGACTCTATGCGCCAAACTCGGCATCAAGTTACAATTCTCTTCGGCTTATCATCCACAAACGGACGGCCAAACAGAGGTGACGAACTGGACGCTATCGACGCTTCTTCGCGTGTTGATCAAGAAAAATATCAAGGAATGGGAGCAATGCTTGCCCATCGCCGAGTACGCCTACAACCGCGCAAGACATTCAACAACCGGCAGTCCCCTTTCGAGGTCTTCTACGACTTCAAACCATTGTCCCCTTTGGACATTCTCCCTCTACCTCTACAAGTGTGCACCAACACGGACGCAAGTGCTCGTGCAAGTTATCTCAAGAAGATGCATGAAGATACAAGGGCAACAATCAAGCGCCAAGTACATCGCCTCGCCACCAAGCTCAACGTCAACAAGACACCAATGGTGTTCCAATCGGGAGATATCATATGGCTTCGTCTTCGCAAGGACCGCTTCCCCAACAAGCGCATGTCCAAACTCCTACCTCGAGCCGACGGACCCTTCAAGGTGCTAGCACGCTACAACAACATCGCTTACAAGATCGACATCCCACACGACAAGTACAATGTGAGCGATACCTTCAACGTCAAGGATGTCTCTCCCTTCCATGGCGATGAAGATTTTGATCCAAGGTCGGATCTCTCCCAAGGGGGGAGGAGATGATGCGGAGCATCCCCATGGACATGCCACTTGGACCAATGACAAGAGCTCGTGCAAGGGCTATCGAAGATAAGGTGAACTCGCTCCTCTCCGAAATACCACTTTCACCGCTCGAGACATGGCTACTAGCTAAGACGGAAACATTTTGCATGATCATGTGCTTGGATGGAGGCCACGGTGTAGCTACACCCACTGAAGAAGGTGGCAAGGACGGCAAGTTCAACGACCAAGAGAAGCTACCCGAAGAGCTACAGGCTCCGGACGGCCGGCCCGCACCGGACGTCCGACGCATCCTACGCTCCGGAGGACCGAAGCTCACCGGACCACTGGCGACCGGGCGTCCGGCTTTTTCCGGACGCCTGTAATCCCACAACAGAACAAATAGCTGACATCCGAGGACTTCCGGACGTCCGGTCCCTCATGAGCCACCGGACGTCCGGTGCCCAGCGGACTTTCGCTCCCTGTGCGCGCCGTTTACTTCTGGGCCGAGGCCCATGTACCCCTTCGCCCCTCTGGACTATATCTACTCTTCCACCTACCTCTTTTTAGGTTTAGCATTGTGGTAGCTCATCTAAACCTAGAGCATTGCTCATTCTTAGTTGTTCATCTCCTCGAGAGACTGCGTCCTCCACGGAGAAGACCCACGCCGGATTCAAGACCCCTAACAGGAAGATCCCTCGCGGATTCAAGGCCTCCTCACGGATAATACTATCGCTACTTGTATCGTCCTTAGTTGATCGTGGATCGTGTATCACTCTTTGTGTTTTCGGATCTAGCATATGTGTGACCTAAACTTGCTGATTTGAGTGTTCTCTTCATGTTTCTTTCGTGATATCCTTCGTGTTCTTCGTGTTCTTCCTTGGGATCCCTCCTTTTCGTGAAATATAGGCCTATCAATGGGTTGTCCCCGTACCATATCTAGCATGGAAACTGTTGGGAAATCTAAGTCGTTTTCGTTGGTGGGAAAAGTATGCCACCCAAAATAATTTTATCTCTCAATTTAAGCTTTGAGCTCTGGCACCTCTACAAATCCCTACTTCCCTCTGCGAAGGGCCTTTCTTTTACTTCATGCAATTTTTATTTTGCATTTGAGTCTCCATCTTCTCTTATAAAGCACCAACTAGGTGGCACTATGATCGCACTTGAGTATTGGGTGTAGTTAATATGCGAGTGTGTTTCATGAATGGATCATTGGTTAAGCATGATGGGTTAGGGATAACTTATTTTAGTATTCATATTTTGAAAGACATGGTTGCTTGTTGATATGCTTGAGTATTTAAATCTCATGTCAAGACTAGACTATTGATTTGAACCATATAAAATTCCAAATGTCCATGCTATAAAGAAAAGAATATGATATGACATGTTAGGCAGCATTCCACATCAAAAATTCTGTTTTATCATTTACCTACTCGAGGACGAGAAGGAATTAAGCTTGGGGGTGCTGATACGTCTCCAAAGTATCTATAATTTTTTATTGTTCCATGCTGTTATATTATCATTCTTGGATGTTTTATAATCATTTTATAGTCATTTTATATCATTTTTTTATTACTAACCTATTAACATAGTGCCAAGTGTCGGTTTCTGTTTTCTTCATGTTTTTACATTGCAGGAAATCAATACCAAATGGAGTCCAAACGCAGCGAAACTTTTTGTGGATATTTTTTGGACCAGACGACATCCAGTGGATTGGAGAAGCGCCTGGGGGGCTGCTCCGAGGGGAGCACAACCCACCAGGGCGTGCTAGGAGGCCCAAGCGCACCATGGTGGGTTGTGTCCACCTCGGGTGCCCCCCGGACCGCCTCTTTGCTCTATAAATATCCAAACATTTCAGAAACCCTAGGCAAGTTGACGATAATCAATTCCAGTCGCCGTTGAGTCCAGAACTACTAGATCCAATCTAGATACCATCACGGAGGGGTTCACCACTTCCATTGGCGCCTCTCCGATGATGCGCGAGTAGTTCTTTGTAGACCTACAGGTCCATAGTTAGTAGCTAGATGGCTTGCTCTCTCTCTTTGATTATCAATACAGTGGTCTCTTGGAGATCCATATGATGTAAAAAAAATTGCGGTATGTTTGTTGGGATCCGATGAACTTTGAGTTTATGATCAGGTCTATCTTTTTATATCCATGAAAGTTATTTCAGTCTTCTTTGAACTCTTATATGCACGATTGCTTATAGCCTCGTATTTCTTCTCCGATATTTGGGTTTTGTTTGGCCAACTTGATCTAGTTATCTTGCAATGTGAAAAGGTGCTTTTTAGTGGGTTCGATCTTACGGTGCTTGATCCCAGTGACAGAAGGGGAACCGACACGTATGTATCATTGGTACTAAGGATAAAAAGATGGGGTATATTTATACATAAATAGATCTTGTCTACATCAGGTCATTGATCTTATTGCATTACTCCATTTTCCATGAACTTAATACACTAGATGCATGCTGGATAGTGGTCGATGTGTGGAGTAATAGTAGTATATGCAGGCAAGAGTCGGTCTACTAACTTGGATGTGATGCCTATATAATGATCATAGCTTGGATATCGGCATGATTATTTGAAGTTCTATCAATTGCCCAATAGTAATTTGTTCACCCACCATTTGCTATTTTCTCGAGAGAAGCCACTAGTGAAACCTACGGCCCCCGGGTGCCTTTCTCATATTATTTGCCTTTGCAATATACTTTTCCTTTGCTTTTATTTTCTGATCTATTAAACCAAAAATGCAAAAATACCTTGCTGCAATTTATCTTATTTGGCGTTTGATCTATCAATATTTACAACTCTCTCACGTCTGTTTGCCTATATCTAGGCGCCGTTACCCGAAAGGGGTTGACAACCCCTTTTACATGTCGGGTTGCGAGTATTTGTTATTTGTGTGCAGGTGCCGTTTACGTTGTGTTGCTTGGTTCTCCTACTAGTTCGATAACCTTTGTCTCATTACAGAAGGAAATACCTACAGTTGATGTGCTGCATCATCCCTTCCTCTTTGGGGAAATACTGACATAGTTCTAACAAGCATCAGTACGCACTATAAAAAAGACACATCCGTGACATTTTGGCCCGAATGATTTTTTTGTCATGCTTATGACACTTATATGATGATAATTGTGACAAAAAACCCATATCATCATAGATGTGGTGGGCTCCTACTTCTATGAGAAAAAAATCATGACATAAACTAGGCTTTTCGTCATGGGCGGGCCGGGGACGCACCTGAATGACATTCTTTGGGCCTTCCATTACGGAAAAATTCATGATAGAAGCTAGGGCGAGGAAAATTTCAGGGAGTTCCCATTTAAGGTGGGTGCTCGCAACCGAGCGATGCACAGATGTTTGTGCATTTCTCTCGTATACATACGCACGTGTGTGTGAGGCATTGGGCTCTAACTAAACTCGAGCGAGGCGTTCAGTACTGAAACCGAGCGATTGCACTAGGATACATTACTGAACCCGAGCGATCGATCCCTTGGCTATTAACTGAACCCTAGCAATTCCTCCACTACCACCGCTAACTGAACCTGAGCGATTGCTGCTGCTGCTTACTGAAGCCGATCGAACCTGTTGCCTCTTGATGAATAATGAACGTGTGGGTTGGTTGAACGAGTCGAGACGTACGTGGTTGGGGTTGCATGAACAGATCCCGGTGGGGGTTGGATGAATAGGACCTCATGGTAGTAGGCGGTTGCCACTGGATGAACATGACCCCAAGAGGAGGCTGCCACAGCCGAGCCGATTGGGGGTGGATGAACAGGACCCCGTGGAGGGCTGGTTGAATAGTAGCCGGTGGAGGGCTGGATGAACAGTAGCTGGTGGAGGGAGAGGAAGACGCGGTGGATGAACAGTGCTAGTGGAGGCTGGAGAAAGTCGACGGTGGGTGAACATTAGCCCGTGGAGTCCTGTTTTGCGGTACGCCACACCCCTCCTGATGAACAGGATTCCAGTTTCGACCGTAGCGCTCCAACACAAGTCTGTTTCCTCCGTTTTGCGATACACCAGACCCCCCTGATGAACAGGATCCCGTTTCGACTGTCGCCGGTCGAGCAAAAGGCTGTTTCCTCAATTTTGCGGTGCGCTAGACCCTTCCCAATGAACAGGACCCCGTTTCGACTGTACGCGCTCGAGCAAAAGGCCGTTTCCCTCCATTTTGCAGTACGCCACACCAGGTTTCGGCAGTTCCATCCAAGCCGGTTGGCTCCCGATGAACACAAAGCGTTCATTTGCCTCCCGTTGAACACGATGATGTTTCTCCGTTCCGACCCCACAGGTTGGCTATCGATGAACACGACACCGTTGATGTCTTCCGCTGCCTCTCCATGTACACCGGTCTTGGGCGTACGTATGCGCGAGTATGTGTTCGAGACTCCACCCGTATGTACGTACGCATTCATATTTTTTGCCATGTGGCTGTACGTATGTGTACATGGTTTAGACGGGACTGTAGGTATGACACATGTCCCTCCTTACTCGCCTACGGTTCGTCGCTGCAGAGAGACCGATCGACTGCTATGTACGTACACGTTTGCGACCGGATAGATAACACTACGTACGCTTCCACCGGGTGGGTCCCAGCTGCGAGGGATGACAAGGAGGCACTTCCTTGCATACGAAGATATAGCTGGCGGGTCCCAGCTGACATAGGTGAATATTGTTTTTGCCCATAATAAGGAAGTACTTCCTTGCATGCGGCCGTGGACCCAGCTACCAGCCTCTCCATGTACCGTGCTCTTCCGACGGAAGTCATTCCTTGACCATGTTTACCATGCCGCGCCGAGAGCACCAATGCGGTGGACGATGGCGAGGCATCCGAAGGGATTGAACGGACGCCAGGGAAGACTCAGTAGTTGTTTCCCATGCGGAGGGGACTACGAGGGTTTACTAGTTCGGCTGCAGTGTGAATCTGCCGTCGCTAGAGAAACATGAGGTATGGGTGAGTGCAGGGATGGCTAGGCTAAGGATTGGGAGTAGGGTGGAGCGGTGAGGCCAGCACAGCAGCACAACCCGCCACGGGAGGCAGGAGCAGGCGGCACGGCCGATGCTGGTTTGGACGGCTGGAGCAAGAAGACCAGAGGTTGAGGAAGCACGACGGCGGTTGGATTAACATCCAACGGTCACTGCACCTAGAATCGTATGGTGACTAAGTTGACAAAGCCCTGGATATGCGACAACTTAGAAGGCCCGCAAGTCAGCCAACAAATCTGGTGGGTCCCAGCTAGCAGGGGGAATCATTTTTTTGTGCGTAATAAGGTGGCATTTCCTTGCATGCCAAGATGTAGCTGGTGGGTCCCAACTATTAGCGAGTGGAAACTTTTTTTTCGCGTAATAAGGAGTCACTTACTTGCGTGCGAAGATGTAGCAAGTGGGTCAAACCTATTAGGGGGAGAAATCATTTGTTTTCCCATAATAAGGAGCTAATTGCTTGCGTGCGGCCATGGACCATGTGGGTCCCTACAGTCAGCAACTCCACGTATGTCCCTCTTCCAATGGCTATCGTTTGTTGACAAAGTTGACCACGGCGGCCTGAGAAAACTAACGCAGTGGACGACGGTGGGGCCTAGGAAGGGAACGACCCATAGCCTGTGAAGACACAACAATTGATGCCACGCGGAGGTGAGTACGAGGGTTCACTGGTACGGCTGTGGTGTGAGGCTACCGTTGCCAGAGAATAACAGGAGGTGTTGGTGAGTAGAGGAATGGCCTGGACGGCGATGAGAGTAAGGTGGGCCGGTGAGGCCTGCGCGGCAGCACAACCGACCTCGGGAGGCAGTAGCATGCGGTACCGCCGGTGGTAGTTTGTGCGGCTGAAGCAAGAATATCCGAGATTGAAGAAGCACGACAACCGTTCGATGAACATCCAACGGCCACTCCTGCTAGAATCGTGTGTTGACAATAAGGTGAAAAAGCCTTGCGTACGTGTCAACTTTGTTTTTTTACGGCTGCATACACGTGAACTTAGTAGGCCCACAAGTTTTCATCACATCTGTGGCAGAGAGAATATGGCCCATTTGCGATTTATAATGAATTGCAGCTCATTTCTTAATTCTAATGGAATTTACTGCAACACATTTACTATTTGTCAACATTACAGCCCATTTTTCTTGCCAGGACAATGGTTTATAATTTCAACCAAATTTCCCACATTTTGATGGGATCCTATATATTATTTATCCTGAAATTTCGAGCCATATTAAATCTAATTTCAAAATAAAATTATATTAGGTAAAAATTAAACAAAATTTTGTGCGCAACAATTAATAAAATTAAAATTTTAAAAATCCAAAAAAACAATGCAGGAGTTCCCAGCCGTCTCACGAGGTTTCGCCAAAAAATCCACAAAAATATAATTTTGAAACTAATTACCTGTTCAGATAGTTTTTTATATTTACAACACATATTTTATAATTACGGCTCATTTATTATTATTTTAAACCCATTTTCATGGCAAGCCGAATGCATCCCTCGAAGGAAAGATTTGCAGCCCAGCGTGCCGGAGAATAACAACTTGTCCTGGGTTGGGTATTCCTCAAAAAAAGTCTAGTTGGGCCTGGGCAACCCTTTGTCACCTTGCAAAAAAAATGTGGGCTGCATATTTTGTCGACATAAAATAATAGCCTGGGCTAGAGGGGCCATAGCCCGCCCAGTTGATACCCTGCTCCTTTGAACAACAACAAAAACATCGGTGACAACAAATACTGCTCACCCATCAAAAAACAAATACCGCTCGAGCTGCTGGGTCCCAACTGTCAGCCGCTCCTTGTGCAATTCTCTCATTTATTGACTACTCCACTTATCAATGTGTACATGCAATGCACGTTAATTTGGAAGTATAATGAATGCATGCGGATATTAATTAGGATATTATTTGCATGTTATTGTGTGATTAGCACTATATTGGCGTGAAATTAACCGCACAGTAAACGTGTTGAGCGCTCGACGTTGAAGCAGTCTAGGTCGTTGGATTGACAAGATTTGATGGGCGAGATTAATTGGATCTGCCCCTTTTTGCGTTTTTAAATTAGTATAAATAGATATAAATATATATATGAGTTGACAATGATGTAGTTGTAATTGTAATAAGGAGGCACTTGCGTACGTACGGCTATGCCCCAGGTGTGTCCCTACTGTCATACTCTCCACGTAAAGTCATTTCTCGATTCCTCATGTTAGTTGACCATGTTGACAACATGAGACAGCGGCGCCATGGCGAGCACAACAACTCAAAGGTCGATGGAGAGAGACTCGCCGCCGGGCCCTACGAATGGTCTGATACAACGCCCGCTGTTCATTCGGGATGCCAGGATCATCAGGCCACATGTCTGCGATGGCATTGACATTCGCTAGTTCTCCGTTGATTCGTCCCTCCTCGAGCCGGTGCTCGTTGAGGAGATGGAGGTTGCAGCACTGGTCCTCCTGCGCTTGCCGGAATGCTGATTCTCGCGGCGCTGGTAGCTCTTCCTTCATTAGGGCGTCGAGGTGTGGCTTCACCTACTCTATGGTGAACAAGGCATGAACCGGCTTGGGCGGTGGCACCGGCTCTTGGTCAGAAGCCTCGTCCATTATCTGGTTGTCATCGGTGAGCTCGATGAGCTCGCTGGCGAGCCAGCATGTCCGGTTGCTAGACCGGACCGCTGCTAAGAACAAGTCTGACTGCGCTGGCCCACCCAGACCACTTACCTTGCCCACGCGCGCTTCCTGCCCGAAACGGTCAGCGCCGCCCCCGCCGCTTCCCGGTGCAAGCGATTGCTCTACGTTCAATTGACATAGCTACCGTCCGTCCGTCCATCTACCGCCCACATTAATGACACATGGTTGCCGAGGCAGCTACTCTGACGCCACCCATCCGTCCCTGTGCCGCCCACCATTGCTATCTAAACAGTTGCCCCATCCATAGCCATAGTAATTCGCCTCTATTCCCTTTCTCCTCTCCACACCACTCTCAGCATGGCTTCCTCGCTCTCCACCGCTCTTCGGGTTGGGCGGACGACGGACAAGAAGAACGATGGTCATCCCCATGGACCTATCTTCGTCTCACCAAGTGCCAAGTTGACCCATGACACGTACCCGTGCAAGAGCTCTCGAGACCGAGGTGACATCTCTCCAACTTCCATGCGAATCATGCGAGACATGGCTACTACCTCAAACGGATTTTCTTTAAATACTCAGGTGCCAAGAAGACCTCCTCGAAGAGGTTCATGAAGATGCACAAGCCCCCAAGCCTACGGAGGAAGAGCAACATCGGGCGGAACCGAAGAAGACTCCAGGCCCCGGACATCCGGCCCACAATCCAGGACATCCGGCCCCTGGAGCATCCTTGGCCACCGAGCCCCCACAGATGAAGCTACAGGGGCTGTACATCCGGCCAGGCCCTAGACATCCGGCCAAACAGGGCCCGGAAATCTGGCGCCACACCACAGAAGCATACCCGTAGCTCGACCTCGTCAGCCTGGACATCCGGTGCCATGGCCGGACATCTGGCGCCTCATGACACCCCAGACATCTGGCCCGACGCCCGGACGTCCAGCCTCTGATGCATGCGTGCATTTTGTCTGGGCCGTGGCCCATGTACCCCTTCGCCCCCTAAGACTATATATACTCCTCCACATACCTCTTTCTAGGGTTAGCATTGTGATAGCTCATCTAAACCTAGAGCATTGCTCATCCTTAGTGGTTCATCTCCTCGAGAGACCACGGCCTCCACGGAGAAGATCCACACCGATTCAAGACCTCCTCACGGAGAAGACATCAAGACCTCCTCACGGAGTAGACTATCGCTACTTGTATCATCCTTAGTTAATCGTGGATCGTGTATTACTTTTTGTGTTTCCGGATCTAGCATATGTGTGACCTAAAATTGTTGATTTGAGTGTTCTCTTCTTGTTTCTCTCGTGTTATCCCTTGTGTTCTTCGTGTTCTTCCTCGGGATCCCTCCTTTTCATGAAAGATTGGCCTCCTATCGGGTTGTCCCCGCATCATATGGTATCAGAGCCTAGGTTGATCACGAATTTGAAGCCCCTACCCTTGTTTTCTAGCCTTGTTTTGTTGATTTTATCCCAATTTTGAAAATCCCCACAAAAATAACCCTACATTTTTTTGTGATCTGTTGATTTTATGAGGTTTTGTTGGATATGATCCTTAGATTTGCTTTGCCACGAGTGGATCTACGACTTCCCCAACTTTTCCCCAAATTTTATCCACAAAATTCCATCAAATTTGCCCAAATTTTTTCTTTCCAAACAAGTTCTTCACGGATTGGGGTGCCCGGACATCCGGCCCGATACCCCAGACATCCGGCCAGCCCGGACATCCAGCTCCGAGCCCACACATCCGGCGCCCGCAGCCCAATTCCATTACCCCACTTGCTGCCCCACTTTCGCATACCACCATCATCTTTCGCAACCACCATCGCTTACCTGCTACCAACTTTGAAAAAAATTGTCACGTTTTGTCCTAGAGAATTGAGTTGTGGTTTTCTCCATTTCCTCGGGTGTTTAGGCTAACTTGGAACAGAACGACTTCGATAACACCACCGCTCAACCTCGACAAGGATGGTAACATCGACGACACCATGTGTATCCTACCTTGCAATTGCATTGTCACCCCATAGACCATTTTGTGTAGCTTTCTTATTGAGACTAGCCATTTGAGTATTGCCGATCCACGACACTTGTGCACATTAGTGATAGTCATAGATATTGCATATTAGATCATTACTTCCCAGTGTGTCACAAGGGTGTGCAGCATACACAATAGCTATCTTGGTAAAAGAATCTCGCATAAGTGGCCAAAGAAACAACTCAAGCTTCTAAGCAAAAGAGCCATCCAAAAGCTCATAAGCAATCGACCTTAGCATCATACATCGCACATCAAAGAGATCTTATGGAATAGCAGTAAAACATCTTGTGATAAAGCATCGGCATATCATACACTTATAGCATAATTGTGATAGGAAGTCGCTACTTTTTGTCTCTATAGGTCGTGCACAAGTGCGTGTCCGCCTATTAAGCAACACGAGCATTTTTCGTGGTTTCCACATTTTTTGCTCACTCTTGGTTGCACAACCACATCTATCTATTTGTGCGTGTGTTCCGTGTGACTTATTCTTGCTAGTGATCTAGCCAATTTGCGAATCATTTCCAACATCATTGATTCATGTTAAAGGTTGCATTGATTTTGTGCCACTATCCTAACCTAGCTCCACCAATAGATTTACTTGTGTAGGTGTGAGAGATCGACAAGATACGATACCAATTGTGCCATTTCTGGATTACATTAGTGAGTGATCAATGATCCATCTTCAACTTCGGTCAAGGTACATTTGGTATAGTTCTTCCTTTCTCTAACTCACACATTCTTGCTTGCAATGATGGATAGGTCAAGTACATCTACGAACCCGCTATTCGATGATCCTCAAGAATCAATCAACTACGTCACCAAACTACATCTATTCGGTGTCCAACAAGCTGTACATCAAGAGAATGAAGCTATGCAAGAGCGCGTTGAGCAAGGCGTCACCCACGCACGACAATTCGAAGCACACGCACGAGAGCAAGCATACGCACGAGAGCAATACGATATCATCAACACCAACATTTCTACCCAATTCGATAGTCAACAGATGCTCTTCATCCACGTCTTCTCGAAGACGGAGCCGCTCAAGTCGCCATACCGACTACACTTCCGGCTCTCGTACACCTACATCGAACACTCTTCGTCAAGCCGCGTGTCAAGCTCGACATGACAACCGAAACCCACTTCATGACAAGAGTTCACAAGAGCTATTTGAAGAGAAAGGAAGTTGACATCGTCAAAACCAAGCTACACTTGAGCAAGCACAAGAACGGCAATGACTACGCCAACAAGAAGAAGAGCAAGCGCGCCAACAACAAGAAGAGTGGGCACGCCAACACCTAGAAGAGCAAGACGCTGAGGCACAACACCAAGTACAACAATGTTGAGAAGCTCAAGCTCTTGAGGCGCAGCGTGCCCTACGTGACTCACATCGTAATGTTGCAACTCGCAACCGACACATTCGTCAAGAGGATGAAGCACTTCGTGATGAGATGCAAGAGAGGCGTTATCCAGCACGAATGCAACGCCAAGTTCCTCCTCAAGTATGACAAGAGCAACAAGCTCAACAAGAACCAAAAGCTTGGCAAGAACAACATGACAATGAGCAACAACTCCGCTGAGAACAACATGAGGTTGACGATCCTTCAAATCAAGAATGCCCTCACAATAGGCAAGCAAACAAGGAAGAGCGTCGCTATGGCAAGCTCAAGTTCACCATGCCAAAGTTCTCTAGAAGCATTGATCCCGAAGACTACCTCTCATGGGCATTGAAAGTTGACAAGATCTTTTGCCTCCACAACTTTGATGAAGTAAAGAAAATCGCAATGGCATCCCTTGAGTTCCAAGACTATGTTCTCATTTGGTGGGAGCAAGTCATCGGGAGAAGAGAAGCAAAAGGCGAACCACCTATCACTACTTGGAGTCAAATGAAGGAAGTCATGAGAGCATGTTTCGTGCCAACACACTACAACCGTGACTTGTTCAAAAAGTTGCAACTCCTGAAGCAAGGAACCAAGTCCGTTGAAGAGTACTACAAGGAAATGGAGATTTCCATGATAAGAGCCAACATCATGGAAGATGAAGAGAAAACTATGGCAAGATTCTTGAATGGACTCAACTATCCTATCAAGATAATTGCGGACTTCCAACCGTACATGAATCTCCTAGAGCTAGTACACAAACCAACTAAAGCGGAGCGACAAGTACAAGAAGACTACAAGTACTCCAAGTTCACCTCCAAGAACTACGGTTCCTACAACCAAGCTTCAATGACTTTGGCACCTCCTAACTCTACCAAACCATCTACAAGCTTAGATGACAAGTCAAGTTACAAGAATTCGACTACATCAAGTCGCCCCCCTTCTTCGAACAACTTCAAGCCAAGAGCTTCATCATCTACAACTCCAACCAAGGATACCTCCAAGACGAGTTCCATCAAGTGTTTCAAATGCCAAGGATGAGGCCACAAGTCATTTTGAGTGCAAGACCGTTCGCACCATGAGCATCAATGACAACAAGTCATATGACTCAATGAGCAATGATGAAATGGAAGCCCGTGAACACGTAGCTATGCATCGCCAAGTGAATGAAGATGAAGACCATCACGTGTTTTGCGGCAATGACTCAAGTCCAAACCTCGTTGTCTCTAAGGTCTAGACACTTCAACATCACCAAGATTAAGATCAACGATGTTACATCTTCCATACCAAGGCCGGCATCATTGGATGTTCTGTCAAGGTTATCATCGATGGAGGAAGTTGTCATAACTTAGCAAGTGAAGAGCTTTGTGACAAGCTACAATTGGTCAAGACGAAGCACCCTCATGCATACAAGGTCCAATGGCTTAGCGACACCGGAACTATTAGAGTCAAGCACACCGCGCAAGTATCTTTCAAGATAGGTGCCTATGAAGACACATTAAAGCGTGATGTGGTGCCTATGCCAGTGTGCCACTTTCTTCTTTGACGACCATGGCAATATGATCACGGAGTCCCCACAACGGACGGACCAACCATTATAGCTTCAAGATGAAAGGCAAAGAGTTCGTGCTATGTCCAATGTCACCAAGTCAAGTGGTCGCCGACAAACACATTCCTACCAACCATCATGTAGAGAATGGTGAGAGAATGAACCACCAAAAGGAGAGTGAGAACCACAAGCCAAATTCGAGCACCTCCACGATGAGCGACAAGAAACAACTAGTGTTATTCGCCACCAAAAATGAGATTAGAGAAGTGTATGAGGACCCATCGGGCATCTTTCACCTTGTGCTTCTATGCAAAGGGGAAGCAAAACCTACTAACACTTCACCACCTCTAGCTTTAGTGTTGTCTCAATTGTTGCAGGAATTCTCAGATGTCTTTTCCGATGAGCTACCACCAGGTCTACCTCCACTTCGCGGCATCAAACACCACATTGACCTCATACTAGGCGCACCACTTGCGAAGAAGGCTCCTTACCGCGTCAACCCCAAGGAAACAAAGGAGATACAACGTCAAGTACAACAACTCATCGACAAAGGTCATGTACGTGAAAGCTTAAGCCCTTGTGCCGTTCCAATTATTCTTGTGCCTAAGAAAGATGGGAGTTTTCGTATGTGCTCTGATTGCCGTCCGATAAGTGCTATCACCGTTAGATACCGTCACCCTATTCCACGCTTAGATGACATGGTTGATGAATTATGTGGTGCTACCATCTTTTCAAAAATCGATCTTGAAAGTGGCTATTACCAAATTCACATTCAAGAGGGTGATGAGTGGAAATCAGCTTTCAAAACCAAGTTTGGGTTATACGAGTGGTTGGTCATGCTGATGGGCTTATCGGAAGCACCTGGCTCATTCATGCGTCTCATGCATTTCGTTCTCCGACCATATATATGCGTCTTTGTAGTGGTTTACTTTGATGACATCCTCGTCTTTAGCAAGTCGTTTGAGGATCACGTCACACACATCCGTATGGTTTTGCAAACTCTATGGAAAGAACGTGTGGGGACCCCAACTTGGAAGTCGAGATCACCGAATGCACGTGTACAGTGATCCCAGAGATCAATTCTCACTGAACACACAGAAGCTGAAATAACAAGAGTCTTACATCCATACAAATAGTCTTACACGAATTAAGGCCATTATGGCCAAGTCTTACATAGATAGAGCCTCACGGGCTGAATAGTAAATATTCAAATAGCGGAAGTCTTCGATAAAACGGGTAGAACCCATGCCATCTGCCTTAACCCTACAGGCATTCTGACTGGGATAGCGTCCTAGTTCGCATGGTCGTCTCCAAAGAACTCTTCCTCATAATCCTGCTCTTCCATGCCTGGCCAATTAAATAACCAGTGGCAAGCCAATGAGTACGTTGAATGTACTCGCAAGCAACCCATGATGTGGTTCAAGTAACAATGCAATTTGGATAATAATGAACGACCTAGCAAGAGGCTAGAATAATATGATATCATCAAGCTTATGCATCAATAACCTCGCGTAACCTCGAAGACAGGTTACCGACATCAACATGAATATAATTCATCTCACTGAGTCAAGTCACCATCTTGACTCATCACACACAATGTATCACCAAAGAAGTAAAATTCTGGACATAGTTTAAGTAGCACCACCCAACTGTCCATGACCGTGGACACGGCTATTCGAATAGTTTTACACTCTGCAGAGGTTGCGCACTTTACCCACAAGATCCGGGGAACTTCCGTGTCATCCACGACCCGCGGTACCTCAAGTACCCGGGGTAAGCACCCGGTCATTACCTTTCCTTAGACGACACTAACATAGAGTCCACTCGTTGGCACACGGCCTTGGGGTACAAACAATAGATCACGGGACATGCCGTAATTCAATGTTTACGCGTACCCGAAGGGACCAACGGTGTGTCCGGTGCCCTGTAAAAACAGTCATGGCCGCCTATCCAAGCACGACCCCGTCCCGGGAAAGACCTCAAGTCTTCCCGTCACTAGTAATGCGGGCACTATGCTAGTATCGACCTAAGTAATCAATAAAGCCCCGTCCCATAAGGGGTAGTGTGGTTGTACATGTTTGGTTGGGACGGTAGTCACACATAAATCTAATCCATCATTCCACCATGCACATGATATTACTGGCACATCACTTCTTCCTCAAGTGATGACCTAACACTTCATCACCCTCGGGCATTAGGGGCACCCGATGGGTTCATGCAAAGTTTCCACTACGGGGGTTCATATCACACATGCATCATATGAGCATCAAGACCAACTATTGCATGTCATCTAGCATGTAGCAAGATCAACAATAAAGCATGCATCATGTGGTGGTTCATCTAGGTTACCATCGTAACCCTAATCATCATGCATCGGAAACCAACGGGTTCCGAGGAACAAGTGTATCATGGTCAAAGGGCTGCTTGCCTGGATTAGCTTGGTCTTCAAAGTCTTCTAGTCCTTCTCCTTCTTCTTCCACAGCAACTTCGTCAAATACGGGATCTATAAGTCGCATAATAATAACGGAGAAATAAGAATACAAATAAAACAGAAAAACCAAAGTGCTCAGAAAAATGTCAACTCATTTTTGTAAAATACTAGAGAGTTTTCTAAGATGGGGAAAAATCTTAGTTGAAGTTTTGGAGTTGCAGAATAGGACATATTGATTTTTGAACAGGAGTTATACTGCTCAAATTTGAATTTAAATTTGTACAGTACAGAAAAGTTTCATGGATTTGAATGAAAGTAGTACCATTAAATAGGTTGGAATATTACAAGATTTTTGGAGTTGGAAATAATTAATTTGGATCAATATTCTTTTCTGCATAAATGTTTGAAACATTAACAGAAAAGAAAAAGAAAAAGGGTTCCTGTGCACTGGGCCAGAAGTGGCCACAGTGCACGGCCCAAACGGCTCGGCCTGGCCGCACGGAGCCAGCGCGCGCGCACGTCAGGTTTCAAACCTGACGGGCGGGGCCCGTGGGTCAGTGGCTCAGAGGAGGGGAGAGAGGTGGGAGGATGACAGGCGGGGCCCGCCTGTCATCCCTAACCCCGCGGTCACGGCGGCGGCGAGCTCACCGGCGTCGACTCCGGCCACGGCGACGGCAACGGAGGGCAGGGTCGGGTTCAGCGTCGTGTTGCGGTTGCAACGGTGGTGGTGTGGCTCGGCGGGGAGCCCTGGTTCGCCGGCGACGAGATGCGACGGCGGAGGCTCGTCGGAGGTCAGCTGCGGCGGCCGTTTCCGACTGCGGACAGAGGGGGAAAGAGAGGGGAAAGAGTCAGTGGCGTGCTGCGGTTCCAAAACAGGCGAAAGGAGGGGCCGGGGAGGCCTGTACCTCGAGATCACCGGCGGCCCGACGCGGCGGAGCTCCGGTCGATCCCGAGCGCAGGGGCGCTCCGGGGCTGAACTGATGGTGCAGGAGGGACTAGGGAAGAGTGGTGAGGCTGGTGATGGTGTTGGAAGGGCTCGGGGAGGCCTATTTATAGGGCCCTGACGAGGACCCGTGGTCCAGTGCGCCGGCGAGCTCCGGCTCGTCGCTACAGCGCACGGGAGGCTGCGGGAGTGAGCCACGGGTGTTGCTGGACGAGTCCCACGCCCAGCTGAGGCAAGAGGAGGAGCGGGGGAGCAGCAGGGAGGCGTGCGCGTGTGGAGCAGAAGATTGGCCAAAGCGGGCGGCCGGTGCGCGTGCGGCGACGCTCACTGGAGGGCGCAGGAGGAGGGGGGACAGCGCCGGTGACGTTGCGGACGTCGAGGCGCCTCGACTGGCGCGAGGGGGAGGCTCGAGGTGGTCGGGGACCAACGATTGGCCCGAGCCAGCGTGTGAGCCGCACTGTTCACGCGCTCTGGAGCGCGCGTATGGCTGGCATCAGCACGCTCTCGCCGGCTTGGTCCATTCCAGCGTGCCCAACAGTGTCTGGTGAGTAGAGGGAGTAGTAAAGAATTGCCCTAAGGCCTTGGATGCTCTGTGGTGTAGAGAGAGAGGGAGGGTGCTGGTAAAAATGGTGAAAGTGGGATGTCCAGCAGGGTAAAGTTGAGGTTTCACCCCCCAATCATGGAGATGAGGTGCTGGGGGAGTTACTGGGGTTTGCTAGTAACCCCATGAGTCTGTGGTAAAGAGCTGAGGCCATGGAGAAAGGTGAAAGTGGTAAAAATAGAGGTTTTAAGATTTCTGCAGAAGGTGTTTGATCATGGTTTGATCAAGTAAATGAGATCCAATTGACATGGCACTTTACAGGGTTGAAAGAAATGAGAAAATAGGGTGCTTCACCAAATTTGGCCTCATTTGGAGAAACTAGCCAATGCAACTTTGGTGAACCCTAGAAATCAACAGAAATAGTTTCATCTTGATTGAGTCAAGCTAATCATCTCCCCTTGATGCACCACTTGGTGTAGCATCATCATTTGGGGTATTGATCATGCTCACAAAGTTTGAGGCTCCAGATAAAAAGTTGGTAATGTAAAGTTGTTCAAATTTGCATTTGAACAGAAAGGGTTTTGAGGTGATCTGATCAAGTTGCTCTATTCCAAATCTTGTGCCATTTGGTCTAGGTGCCTTATTTGGCCATTCTAGCATGTGCACCAAGTTTGAGAGCATTTGGACAAGTTTGGCAATGTAAAGTTGCTCAAACTTCAAATATGGACAGAATGGTTATGAAGGGGTTTGAGGAGGTTTCCTTGATCTCCAATGCATGAGGCTTTGCAAGATCATCAAATATGTCATATATGACATGATAGAATTTCCCTGGAATTTTTGGAGAAAAATTCCTTTGTAAATATTTCAAAAGCTTGAAATATCCAGAAAGGGTTTTAGAGGGTTTAGCCCAATATTTTGAACATGACCAAGTGTTGAAACTCTTATATATGGACAATATATGTCCTCTGAGTCTCTCTGAATTTTGGCAAATATTTTTGAAACAGTTAAATAATTTTCCCCTATTAAAGACCATTTCTGGCCTTAAGAAAAGCCTTTTAAATAAAATAGGAAAATAACTTTTAAAATTATACCTTTGTGGTTTATGGGAGTCCTATGACTACTAGGTCTCAAATAAACCTTTTGAAAAAGTTTTCACACCCTTAATCAAGTACTTGCAGTGCAAATCTCAATTCAGGGTTTTTTGGAAAACTAAATTTATAAAATACTTTTTGGCCAAATTAATTTTATAAGAAAATACTATACTGCTATATAACACTTGGCATGATCATTGGGCAGAAGTTTTGGATAAGGAGATGAAATCTACAAGAGGTCATAGTTGACTTTAATGAGCACATGAAAAGCAATTGAAGAAAACTCAATTCCAAATAAAAGCCAAATGATGCTAAAAAATTTTGCTGGTCCAAATTTTCATGCTTCAAAGTTACAAATAACATGTTACAAAATGCAGGGTGTGACAGACCTACCCCCCTTACAAGAATCTCGTCCCCGAGATTCCGAAACTAGGGCTTAAAAGAGGTCGGGAAACTCAGATCTAAGATAGTCTTCTCGTTCCCAGGTTGCTTCTGCTTCGGTGTGGTTGCTCCACTGGACCTTGAAGTACTTGATGGTACGGCTCCGCGTACGTCGTTCTGCTTCGTCCAGGATACGGATAGGCTTCTCGCGGTAGGTCAAATCAGGCTGCAGATCAATGGCTTGGTGATCCACATCCTTGTAGAGATTGGGCTTGTCTGGAACTTGGAGACATTTCCGGAGTTGTGACACATGGAACACATTGTGCACATCGGATAGCTTAGGTGGTAGTTCCAACTGATAAGCCACTTCTCCTCGTCGTGCAGTGATCTCAAAGGGTCCAATGAACCTTGGTGCGAGCTTCCCCTTGACATGGAAATGCTTGGTTCCCTTCAGAGGAGTCACCCGCAGGTACACATGGTCCCCAACATGGAAACTCATGTCTCGGCGTCGAGTGTCAGCATAACTCTTCTGCCTTGACTTGGCTGCCTTTAGTCGCTCTCTGACTAGTTGGACTTGCTCTTCTGCTGCGCGGAGAATATCCGGTCCAAAGACTAGTCCTTCTCCAGTCTCTGACCAGTTGAGGGGGGTGCGACATCTGCGTCCGTACAACGCCTCAAATGGTGCCATCTGAAGGCTTGACTGGTAACTGTTGTTATAGGAGAACTCGGCAAAAGGGAGACAGTCTTCCCACTTGGCTCCATATGCCAGGACACAGGCTCGGAGCATGTCCTCGAGAATTTGATTGACTCGCTCAGTTTGACCTCCGGTCTGTGGGTGGAAAGCTGTGCTGAAAGACAACTTGGTTCCCAAGGCTTCTTGGAACTTCTTCTAGAACCTTGAGGTGAACTGGGTTCCTCGATCTGACACAATCTCCTTGGGAACACCGTGAAGACTTACGATTTGGTCGATGTAGAGAGCTGCCAGCCGGTTGCCATCATAAGTGGTCTTGACAGGAATGAAATGAGCTACCTTGGTCAAATGATCGACTATGACCCAGATAGAGTCATGTCCTCTATTTGACCTTGGTAATCCAGTGACGAAGTCCATTCCGACTCTGTCCCACTTCCACTCAGGAACCTTGAGTGGTTGAAGCAATCCAGCGGGTCGCTGATATTCAGCCTTGACCTTTTGGCACACATCACATTTTGCAACATAGGTTGCAATCTCTCTCTTCATACCGTGCCACCAGAATCGTGCCTTCAAGTCTTGGTACATCTTGGTTCCTCCGGGGTGGATGGAATACGGGGTGTCGTGGGCTTCTTGCAGAATCAGCGTCTTCAACTCGGGGTTGTTTGGTACGCAGAGACGACCTTTGTACCAAACAATCCCGTGCTCGTCTTCGGAGAATCCTGGGGCCTTGCCCATCTTCATCTTCCTCTTGATACCTTCAATGCTTGCGTGTCCATCTTGAGCCTTCTTGACGTCATCCATCAGGGTTGGTCTGACTTCCAAATGATCCAGAAGTCCAGGGGTGACCAATTCTAAACTGAATTGTTTGATCTCCTTAAACAAGGCTGGCTGCCTTTCTTGAATAATGACATTCAAAGAGCAAGCCTTCCTGCTTAAGGCATCGGCCACCACGTTAGCCTTCCCAGGGTGATACTGAACACTGAGGTCATAATCTTTGATGAGTTCCAACCATCTCCGCTGCCTCATGTTCAACTCTTTTTGGGTGAAAATATACTTCAGACTTTTGTGGTCTGTGTAAATCTCACACCGTTTCCCTAGGAGGTAATGCCGCCATGTCTTCAAGGCATGAACTACTGCCGCTAGCTCAAGATTGTGAGTAGCGTAGTTCTCCTCATGAGGTCGTAGCTGCCTGGAGAGGTATGCTATGACGCGGCCTTCTTGCATTAGAACGCTTCCCAATCCGGTTCGAGAGGCGTCACAATATATCACGAACTCCTTGTGAATATCAGGTGTTGCCAGAACTGGGGCGGTGGTCAATCTCTTCTTGAGCTCTTGGAAGCTCTCTTCGCATTTTGGCGTCCACTCGAATTTCTTGTCCTTCTTGAGGAGCTGAGTCATTGGTCGTGCAATGCTAGAGAATCCTTCCACGAACTTGCGGTAATAGCCCGCCAATCCGAGGAAGCTTCTGACTTCCTTGACGGTCGTTGGAGATTGCCATTGGGTCACGGCTTCGATTTTTGCAGGATCAACTGATAATCCTTCTTCGGTCAGGACATGACCTAAGAATCCAACTTTGTGCAGCCAAAACTCACACTTGCTGAACTTGGCATACAGTTGGTGCTCACGAAGCTTGTCTAGGACCATCCTCAGATGTTGCTCATGTTCTTCCTCCGACTTCGAGAACACAAGGATGTCATCAATGAAGACAACAACGAACTTGTCCAAATATTCCATGAAGACTTTATTCATGAGATACATGAAGTAAGCCGGGGCATTGGTTAACCCAAAAGACATGACCGTGCACTCGTACAGGCCATATCTGGTTACGAATGCCGTCTTCGGAATATCTTGGGGTCTGATCTTCAGATGGTAATATCCAGATCTGAGGTCGATCTTGGAGAATACCTTGGCTCCGCTGAGTTGATCAAACAGATCTTCGATCTTGGGAAGTGGGTACTTGTTCTTGATTGTAACTTCATTGAGGGAACGATAGTCAATGAATAAGCGGATGGTACCGTCCCTCTTTGCCACAAACAGAACAGGAGATCCCCAAGGGGAGGCACTCGGGCGGATAAATCCTTTCCTTAGCTGCTCTTCTAGCTGCTTCTTCAACTCGGCTAGTTCTTCCGTCCCCATTCTATAAGGCTTCTTTTAGATGGGTCCTGCTCCGGGCACGAGCTCGATGATGAACTCAATGTCACGGTCAGGGGGCATTCCCGGTAGTTCATCCGGAAAGACATCAGGATACTCACATACCACCGGTACTTGGTCTAGCCCAACTTCAGACAGACAGTTGATTTTAGCGGCTTGAGCGGAAGAGGAGTTGGGGGCAAACTTGACTTCTACACCTTGGTCATTGGTCACAGTGACTGTCCGATTGGCACAGTCTAATAAGCCTTGGTGCTTGCTGAGCCAATTCATGCCTAAGATCACATCCAAGCCTTGCGATCTCAGGACGATAAGGTCTGCTAGGAAGTCTACACCGTTAATGGTAATACTGACTCCTTTACAGCCTATCTTGGCTCTCATCTCGGCTCCGGGGGTTTGTACCACCATAGGGTTATTCAGGGGTGTAGGGGTCATGCCACTTTTTAATGCAAATCTTTGAGTGACAAATGAATGCGTTGCTCCAGAATCAAACAAGACAGTTGCAGGTGCTGAGTTGACAAGGAACGTACCCAGCACGACGTCCGGGTCTTCCTGGGCTTCTTCAACAGTGACGTGATTCACACGCCCCTTCCCATAGTTCGGTGGATTACGAGGAGCTGGGTTCCTTGGTGGCATTCCACGGCCTTGTCCCTGGTTCTGCGCATTGGGGCGCGGGGCATCAGGCTTCTTGTTGGGGCACACCCTGGAGATGTGTCCGGGCTGACCACACCCAAAACAAGTGACTTGATTTGGAGTGTTGATCTTGTTGCCACCATTGGTATTGGGGTTGAAAGCTGGCCTAGGGTTGGCATACTGCTGAGGCTGAGGATTGGCACGAGGTGCAGGAGCTCTCGGCTGCTGATAGGTTGGCTTGGCCGGGGCTGACTGCCACGGACGAGGCTTCTGGTTGCTGGAACTTCCCTTACTGATCAACTTGCGTTTGCGAGTGTCTTCCAAAGCACGCCGCTTGTCTTCAAGCATAAGTGCCTTGTTCACCAGGTCAGGGAAAGATGGGCAGTCGCACACGACAAGCGAATATTGCAGAGTCTGATTAAGGCCTTCCATGAAGCGCTCCCTTTTGGCAGCATCAGTGCTGACATCCTCAGGGGCATACCTTGACAGAATACTGAACTTCTGCATGTATTCCTTGACAGTGCCACTTCCTTGCTTCAGGGCTCGGAACTCGCGCTTTTTGATAGCCATGACTCCAGAAGGAATGTGGGCCTTGCGGAATTCTGCCTTGAAGTTAACCCAAGTGATGTCTTGTTCAGCATGCATGACCTTGAACCCATCCCACCAAGCTCTTGCGGTTCCCCCGAGGCAGTGGGCTGCATAAGCCACCTTCTCGCGATCTTCGGTGCATCCGACTAGTTCCAGAATCTCCTCAATGGAACGGACCCAGTCATCAGCATCCAGGGGTTCAGCAGTCTCGATGAAGGTTGGCGGTGCATGCTTCTTGAACTCTGCCAACGTGGAACGTCCATTGCCATTCCCCGCCGGCTGGCGGTTGTTGGCAACAGCTTGAGCAATTAGCTGAAGAGCTGCAGTGTTGGCTTGGCGTTCCTCTCGGAAAGCTTGGAGAAGCTGAGCCATGTCCATGCTTGGAGGAGGTGGTGGAGCTTGGTCGTTGGTTTGGTCGTGGTCTGCCTCTGGCTGAGAGGATGCTCCGGCTTCGGGCTGCTGGGTAGAGGTACCAGTACGAGTTACAACAGGCATCCTGTTGGAGCGGTAAAAGGTCTCATGACTCGGAAGAGGAAAAGCAAGATAGATAGGTGCCTAGTAAGGGGGTGGGTGTGACACTAAATCAAATCATGCAAGGGCTGAAAGGCCAAAACACATTCATTAAAATCCAAATGGGTGATGTAGTCGTTTACACATTCCCGAAGGAAGAATACGACATACATCCAGACACAACAAAAGCAAATGCTAGATGGTTTCATATGAACCATACAAGGACTCGACTGCGCATAGGGGTTACACGACCTATCCTACCATAGAGGTTACAATAGGCATATCCGAGTAGCGAATAATGCCTAAGCTGCGGAATGCTCGGTCGCGTATTCCGGCTCTTCTGGGTCTTCCTCCTTGTCTTCATCTGACTGAGCTCCCTTTTCACTTGAGGGAGTGGGGGAGTGGAGGAGTTGGATACGACGGTGCTTCGACGGTGGTGCAGGGAAAAGCTTGCGGTATTCCCTTGCTGTCATCCGGCGTCGTCGAGGTGGTTCTTCACCCTTGGAAGACACATCCTCGGAGGGTCTTCCGCCTCGATATGCGATAGCGGATTGTCCAGAAGGTGCTCCTTCCTTCTTAATCCTGCTCGCCTTCTCTTGAGCTCGACGAAGAAGTGCCTTGGTCTTGTAAAGTTCTTCTCGAAGCTTCATTGATTCCGAGGCCAAGTCTTGTGCCAAGCTGTCGGCACATAGACTGAAGTAGGTCTGGAACCGAAGCGAGAGTCCATCCTTCAGTGGAGGGGCTAGTGCGCTGCTTTCTTCGTCACCTTCCTTCCGGTAAGGTAAGAAGCGAGTTGCCATCTTGGCGGCCATCTCCGGAAGAAGCTCGCGGAGACGGGTTAGTGCCTTGAGTGCAGCAGCCTCGGCAGCGAGTGGTAGTGTCGTCATCTGGGGTCCCTCGAAGAACCAACTTGTGGGAGGATCGTTTGCCTTCACAATCACTTCCACGTGGTACTCCACCTCAGTATCGCTCACCCAATGCTCGTGGTAGGTGAGGATGGGTGCTCGGTGGAACTGACACTCCTGGAGGCTATCCTCGAGAAGCAGGGGAAACCCAGTGGTCAGGTGCTCTTCGGGAACAGCGGCCATCTACAAAGGTGGAATAGGAGGGGTTAATAAGCTGAGGAAATCTCAGGTTTAGAAAAGAAGAGAGGTTCAGAAGGTTTTGAAAAAGGGGTCTCAACTAACTAACGCCCATGCTAACTAAGGCTTCCTACAGTCAGGATGGCTCTGATACCAGCTCTGTGGGGACCCCGACTTGGAAGTCGAGATCACCGAATGCACGTGTAAAGTGATCCCAGAGATCAATGCTCACTGAACACACAGAAGCTGAAATAACAAGAGTCTTACATCCATACAAATAGTCTTACACGAATTAAGGCCATTATGGCCAAGTCTTACATAGATAGAGCCTCACAGGCTGAATAGCAAATATTCAAATAGCGGAAGTCTTCGATAAAACGGGTAGAACCCATGCCATCTGCCTTAACCCTACAGGCATTCTGACTGGGATAGCGTCCTAGTTCGCATGGTCGTCTCCAAAGAACTCTTCCTCATAATCCTGCTCTTCCATGCCTGGCCAATTAAATAACCAGTGGCAAGCCAATGAGTACGTTGAATGTACTCGCAAGCAACCCATGATGTGGTTCAAGTAACAATGCAATTTGGATAATAATGAACAACCTAGCAAGAGGCTAGAATAATATGATATCATCAAGCTTATGCATCAATAACCTCGCGTAACCTCGAAGACAGGTTACCGACATCAACATGAATATAATTCATCTCACTGAGTCAAGTCACCATCTTGACTCATCACACACAATGTATCACCAAAGAAGTAAAATTCTGGACATAGTTTAAGTAGCACCACCCAACTGTCCATGACCGTGGACACGGCTATTCGAATAGTTTTACACTCTGCAGAGGTTGCGCACTTTACCCACAAGATCCGGGGAACTTCCGTGTCATCCACGACCCGCGGTACCTCAAGTACCCGGGGTAAGCACCCGGTCATTACCTTTCCTTAGACGACACTAACATAGAGTCCACTCGTTCGCACACGGCCTTGGGGTACAAACAATAGATCACGGGACATGCCCTAATTCAATGTTTACGCGTACCCGAAGGGACCAACGGTGTGTCCGGTGCCCTGTAAAAACAGTCATGGCCGCCTATCCAAGCACGACCCCGTCCCGGGAAAGACCTCAAGTCTTCCCGTCACTAGTAATGCGGGCACTATGCTAGTATCGACCTAAGTAATCAATAAAGCCCCGTCCCATAAGGGGTAGTGTGGTTGCACATGTTTGGTTGGGACGGTAGTCACACATAAATCTAATCCATCATTCCACCATGCACATGATATTACTGGCACATCACTTCTTCCTCAAGTGATGACCTAACACTTCATCACCCTCGGGCATTAGGGGCACCCGATGGGTTCATGCAAAGTTTCCACTACGGGGGTTCATATCACACATGCATCATATGAGCATCAAGACCAACTATTGCATGTCATCTAGCATGTAGCAAGATCAACAATAAAGCATGCATCATGTGGTGGTTCATCTAGGTTACCATCGTAACCCTAATCATCATGCATCGGAAACCAACGGGTTCCGAGGAACAAGTGTATCATGGTCAAAGGGCTGCTTGCTTGGATTAGCTTGGTCTTCAAAGTCTTCTAGTCCTTCTCCTTCTTCTTCCACAGCAACTTCGTCAAATACGGGATCTATACGTCGCATAATAATAACGGAGAAATAAGAATACAAATAAAACAGAAAAACCAAAGTGCTCAGAAAAATGTCAACTCATTTTTGTAAAATACTAGAGAGTTTTCTAAGATGGGGAAAAATCTTAGTTGAAGTTTTGGAGTTGCAGAATAGGACATATTGATTTTTGAACAGGAGTTATACTGCTCAAATTTGAATTTAAATTTGTACAGTACAGAAAAGTTTCATGGATTTGAATGAAAGTAGTACCATTAAATAGGTTGGAATATTACAAGATTTTTGGAGTTGGAAATAATTAATTTGGATCAATATTCTTTTCTGCATAAATGTTTGAAACATTAACAGAAAAGAAAAAGAAAAAGGGTTCCTATGCACTGGGCCAGAAGTGGCCACAGTGCACGGCCCAAACGGCTCGGCCTGGCCGCACGGAGCCAGCGCGCGCGCACGTCAGGTTTCAAACCTGACGGGCGGGGCCCGTGGGTCAGTGGCTCAGAGGAGGGGAGAGAGGTGGGAGGATGACAGGCGGGGCCCGCCTGTCATCCCTAACCCCGCGGTCACGGCGGCGGCGAGCTCACCGGCGTCGACTCCGGCCACGGCGACGGCAACGGAGGGCAGGGTCGGGTTCAGCGTCGTGTTGCGGTTGCAACGGTGGTGGTGTGGCTCGGCGGGGAGCCCTGGTTCGCCGGCGACGAGATGCGACGGCGGAGGCTCGTCGGAGGTCAGCTGCGGCGGCCGTTTCCGACTGCGGACAGAGGGGGAAAGAGAGGGGAAAGAGTCAGTGGCGTGCTGCGGTTCCAAAACGGGCGAAAGGAGGGGCCGGGGAGGCCTGTACCTCGAGATCGCCGGCGGCCCGACGCGGCAGAGCTCCGGTCGATCCCGAGCGCAGGGGCGCTCCGGGGCTGAACTGATGGTGCAGGAGGGACTAGGGAAGAGTGGTGAGGCTGGTGATGGTGTTGGAAGGGCTCGGGGAGGCCTATTTATAGGGCCCCGACGAGGACCCGTGGTCCAGTGCGCCGGCGAGCTCCGGCTCGTCGCTACAGCGCACGGGAGGCTGCGGGAGTGAGCCACGGGTGTTGCTGGACGAGTCCCACGCCCAGCTGAGGCAAGAGGAGGAGCGGGGGAGCAGCAGGGAGGCGTGCGCGTGTGGAGCAGAAGATTGGCCGAAGCGGGCGGCCGATGCGCCTGCGGCGACGCTCACTGGAGGGCGCAGGAGGAGGGGGGACAGCGCCGGTGACGTTGCGGACGTCGAGGCGCCTCGACTGGCGCGAGGGGGAGGCTCGAGGTGGTCGGGGACCAACGATTGGCCCGAGCCAGCGTGTGAGCCGCACTGTTCACGCGCTCTGGAGCGCGCGTATGGCTGGCATCAGCACGCTCTCGCCGGCTTGGTCCATTCCAGCGTGCCCAACAGTGTCTGGTGAGTAGAGGGAGTAGTAAAGAATTGCCCTAAGGCCTTGGATGCTCTGTGGTGTAGAGAGAGAGGGAGGGTGCTGGTAAAAATGGTGAAAGTGGGATGTCCAGCAGGGTAAAGTTGAGGTTTCACCCCCCAATCATGGAGATGAGGTGCTGGGGGAGTTACTGGGGTTTGCTAGTAACCCCATGAGTCTGTGGTAAAGAGCTGAGGCCATGGAGAAAGGTGAAAGTGGTAAAAGTAGAGGTTTTAAGATTTCTGCAGAAGGTGTTTGATCATGGTTTGATCAAGTAAATGAGATCCAATTGACATGGCACTTGACAGGGTTGAAAGGCATGAGAAAATAGGGTGCTTCACCAAATTTGGGCTCATTTGAAGAAACTAGCCAATACAACTTTGGTGAACCCTAAAAATCAACAGAAATAGTTTCATCTTGATTGAGTCAAGCTAATCATCTCCCCTTGATGCACCACTTGGTGTAGCATCATCATTTGGGGTATTGATCATGCTCCCAAAGTTTGAGGCTCCAGATAAAAAGTATGTAATGTAAAGTTGTTCAAATTTGCATTTGAACAGAAAGGGTTTTGAGGTGATCTGATCAAGTTGCTCTATTCCAAATCTTGTGCCATTTGGTCTAAGTGCCTTATTAGGCTATCCTAGCATGTGCACCAAGTTTGAGAGCATTTGGACAAGTTTGGCAATGTAGAGTTGCTCAAACTTCAAATATGGACAGAATGGTTATGAAGGGGTTTGAGGAGGTTCCCTTGATCTCCAATGCATGAGGCTTTGCAAGATCATCACATATGTCATATGTGACATGATAGAATTTCCCTGGAATTTTTGGAGAAAAATTCCTTTGTAAATATTTCAAAAGCTTGAAGTATCCAGAAAGGGTTTTAGAGGGTTTAGCCCAATATTTTGAACATGACCAAGTGTTGAAACTCTTATATATGGACAATATATGTCCTCTGAGTCTCTCTGAATTTTGGCAAATATTTTTGAAACAGTTAAATAATTTTCCCCTATTAAAGACCATTTCTGGCCTTAAGAAAAGCCTTTTAAATAAAATAGGAAAATAACTTTTAAAATTATACCTTTGTGGTTTATGGAAGTCCTATCACTACTAGGTCTCAAATAAACCTTTTGAAAAAGTTTTCACACCCTTAATCAAGTACTTGCAGTGCAAATCTCAATTCAGGGGTTTTTGGAAAACTAAATTTATAAAATACTTTTTGGCCAAATTAATTTTATAAGAAAATACTATACTGCTATATAACACTTGGCATGATCATTGGGCAGAAGTTTTGGATAAGGAGATGAAATCTACAAGAGGTCATAGTTGACTTTAATGAGCACATGAAAAGCAATTGAAGAAAATTCAATTCCAAATAAAAGCCAAATGATGCTAAAAAATTTTGCTGGTCCAAATTTTCATGCTTCAAAGTTACAAATAACATGTTACAAAATGCAGGGTGTGACAGAACGCCTCTATGCTAACATGGATAAATGCACTTTTGGCGTTGATAAGGTTGTTTACCTAGGATTTGTCGTTTCATCACAAGGTGTTCATGTTGATGAAACTAAAATTGAAGCAATTAAAACTTGGCACCAACCAACGAATCTCCGACAAGTGCGTAGCTTTTTGGTTTAGCCGGCTTCTATCGACATTTTGTGAAGGACTTCAGCACAACTGCTATGCCTCTACACGCCTTGAGCAAGAAGAACGCACCCTTTGTTTGGGGTCCTTCGCAAGACACCGCGTTCCACGAGCTTAAAACTTTGCTTACTAATGCTCCTCTACTTGCTTTACCAAACTTTGACAAACCTTTCGAGGTACATTGTGATGCTAGTAGTACCGGCATAGGAGGTGTGTTAATGCAAGAAAAGCGCCCGATTGCGGATTTTAGCGAAAAACTTCCCGGAGTGCAACTTCCCAAGCCCATCTATGAAAAAGAGCTATATGCCTTAGTACAAGTTTTGCGTGTTTGGGAACACTATCTTCGACCTCATGAATTCATTCTTCACATGGACCATCAGACACTAAAGTATCTTAAGGGTCAAACTAAGTTGAACCAGCATCATGCTAAGTGGAGTGAGTTCATAGAGTATTTTCCCTATGTCGTTAAAAACATCAAAGGCAAAGAGAACTATAGCAACCACGGTTCCAATGAACATAAGTCTCTGTGCTTAAGTGTCATCCCTGGATCGATATGCTGACACACACAGTACTCGACGATTTATAATAGAGGTAAATCACATGAATAAAGTAACATAAATAATATTACCTCAATCCAAATAGCGGAAGTAACAACATAGTTGTGGATTCCCATGAACACTAACGGCAAAGTTGAGTGTAGACAGCGCAACCCTAATGAAACACTTACTTGTCGAATAATTCCTGCAACATGAGACGTTGTAGCCATGTAGGTCAGTACATTGAATGTACTGGCAAATTCACATAGTAGCAGTAATGATGAAAAATCCCTACAACTACATGCATATTTGGCTGGTGGAGGCTGTAAGGTTTATTTTTGCATAAAGCTATTTTTTTCCTACAACAAAGGAATACATTTTTGTTTACTACTCAGTTGAATTAAGCAATATTGAGAATGGTTCCTCCATCTCAATTCCCAAAATTTACCATAGTCATTAATAACCCCTCAAGTTAATTAAATAGAGTGTTGAGATCAACAAATAATCCACTTCTAGATACTCAAAAATGTCCATAACCGGTGACATGGCTACTCATGAATAGTTTGTACACTCTGCAGTGGTTTGTGCACTTTTCCCCACAAGACTCGACCGCCTCCGTTTAATTTCTCGCACTGCATGGTGTTTGAGAAATGGATGACTGAGACACAGCCTTTCAGAAGCATTAACTCTTTACCCTGGGTAGACCGTACCACCAACACCCACTACATCTGCTAGTCTACCACTGAAAGAGGTAAAACAACACACTCAACAATGCTAGAGCCCATGATGGCTTGTGGCTGCACATGGAAGTTTCGAGGCATGAAAATATCATATGATCCATTTGAGCCTGGGAGGCATTCCAATAGGGTGATCACACGGGTCCTCCGGGATCCCCTAGGGAAAACACTGGTTTCTCCAGGTGCCAGGGCAAACCACTGGGTGCTCCAAGGTGCCCCAACCAATCCACCCAGATGTGTATTAAAGTAGATACCTTAAGTTTCCCTTAGATAATATCACTCTCGCATCTTTCATGAACCTCACATACTAATCCACATCTACGCATGGCTAAGCAATAAGCAACAAAGCGTATATTCTCGGGGTTCATCTCAAGTCATAGGTGCCTACCTCATGAACTACAAAGCAATACCACATGTTTCCAAACCCTACTAATGCAATATTTGGGGATATAACTAATGCAAGTAAAAACTGAGTATTGGAAAGTATGATCAAAGTGTGAACTTGCCTTGTACTGATGATGTAGATTCTTCGCACTCATAACTCATGATAGATCTACTCGTCACACTCCGTTCAATCTATCGCAAACAAACAGTAGTAACCACACATAAGCAATCACTCAGAAGATCAGAAAGAACGAAGAAAACACTTCAGAAAACTTCGAAAAACAAGCGCATAACTCTTGCAATAGAAAACAATTTCTATCAGTACCAAATTGAATGAATTTGGTCTTATCAGAAAGTTTAGGTCAAGAGCTTCAATTTGCAAAAAGAATAAACTAAATCGGAGTAACGAAACTCAAGTTATGACAAAAAGAAGTTTGAAAAAAATCTAGTTGAATTCAAATTTTAAAACTTTCAAAAACATGTTTAAGTTATTTTACTGGATAGAGGGGATCATAACGAAGAAGTGGGTGTTGGTTTCGTTGAATCTGGACATACGAGCAAAAAGCAGTGAAGGTTTGAAGAGTAGGGGCTGATCTGTAAAGAAAATATTTACAAAGAGGTCCCTGACTACAATAATAAAACAGAAATAGAAAAAATCTAGCTAAAGAACGTTCACTACAGAACCTAAACTGACGAAAACCGTTCGTTAGAGAGATATAATCGACGAACGTTCATTAAATAACCTAACTGAATAATAAATCGACTTTTAAAAGAAAAACCGTAGAAAACCTAAAAAAATAAACTGGACCGGGGTGGTTAGGTTGCCGGTTCGGGACGGTTTTCACCGAATCCCGGTGGCAGCGGTGGCTCCGGTCAGCGGCTGCGGGAGAGGCGGCAAACGGCGGCGGATCCGGCGGAGCGGGGCGGCAAGGCGCGACGGTAGGCAGCACTGACAGCAAGGCGCAGCAGCAGCGAGCAAATGCGGTGGCGGTGCTCGGGCGGCGGCGGCGGGACGCATGCGGCAGCGAGATGTGCGCGGGAGCCGCGGTGGGAGAAGAGAATGGCCGGGGCCGTCCTTTATTAAGAGGACGCGAGCAAAACGGCCTTGGAGGAGGGGGCAAGAAAGAGGAGCCCGGGCGAGATACGGCGGCGGCCGGCTGCGCGTGCCAAAGTAGGACTATGGTCGGGCGTGGAGGAGACGGCCCCGACAGGTGGGACCCACCCATCGGCCTTAGAACGAGGCGGTTCGGGAGATGCGGGCGTGCGGGTGCGGATCGGGCGTGGTCCGCGGCGCGGCTGGACTGCTGATGGGCTGGGCCGGCTGGCCTGGCCTCGCACGGTCAGTGGGCCCTTTGTCTTTTTTGACAAAAAACATTTTTCTTGACAAACAAAGCTAAAATAAATAAGAATATTATATAGGCATATAATATATCAAAATTTTCAGAAAAAGATTTTCTACAGTATGAATTTTTTTCTAGCATCAAATAAAATCCACAAATTCAAGTAAATCAAACAGTGCTACAACTCCAATGAAATCCAATAAAAATCATTTTTTTCAATACCAAAATGATTTCAATTTTATTTCTCTCCAATTTTGTGATGTAGGGAATCATTTTACCCTATTTTCCATATATTTTATTTTTGGAGAAAAATAATTTGAATAAAAATCATATAACTCCAAATTGCAAAAAACATTCAAAGGGACTTTAAATTTAATTCTTTTAAAAACTTCCAACTCATATTTCATATGTTTTGAAGAAGTCATTTTATCTTCTCTCATGAAAATCATTGAGTCGCTTAAATTTTTCTGAATTTGAAATATTTCCAAGTGAAATTCAAATATTTTCAAAAACCCTTTTCATTTATTTAAATGGAAGAAGTCATGTCATCTTCTATCTAGGGTTCTGTATTTGAAAAGAATTTCAATTCACGGAGATCATAATGTGCAAAAATGAAAGTTTGGGAAAGTCCTTTTATCCCCTCTCATTTAACTTTCAGAAAGTATTTTAATTTCACACAATTTCACACAGGCAACCACACCACAATCAAACAATCAATCGAAACTATTTATTTAATATAAGATTCCAAAATTTAGAATTTTGGGATGTTACAAACCGACCACCCTTAAAATGAATCTCGTCCTCGAGATTCAGAGAAGCTAGAAAGAAATAGGTTAGGTTTTGGGGGTCTTCTCAAAATCCATCGATCATCATAGGGGGTCTGGGATGCTACCACCCTTAGAAGCATTCTTACGGTTCCATCAAAACTCATATACTCCATCCTTATTCTTGACAGTGTCAGTCTTCTCAGATCTTCAGGATAATTCCTTCTCTGGGCTCTTCCGGTAGTGGCATCACCCTTTTTTCCTCAATTCCCGTGTCCTTTCATCTTGGTCAGGTTCTTCTGTGACTGGCTCTTCTTAGCAGACGGGTCTGGCGCCAAAACTAAACAACTATCGATATCTCATGGTGGTCATCAAACAAATTAACTGGGTCTCTGCAGAAAACGGGTCTGGGCTCATTCTCACCATATAACCTACGGTTGGCAACAGCTGCCTTGTACAAGGGAAAATTGTCATACCATTCTAAGGTTTAAACAAGGTTTTGACATTGTCGTCTCTCTACTATAGGTAAGTCACTCAGATTTACCACCCCGTATAACAAAGGCGAATAATAAGAGTAAGTCGGTATGGTGATCAATCCATTCCACACCCAAATCATTGCCTTGTATATGGTTAGTGAATCTCGTATTCTAACACTCGGTCATCCTCACAAGCATTGCAGAATTTCTCTTGTCAATGAACTAAGTTCGGATCAATCCATTGATTCTGCAAGCCAAACAACCATCTATCGTTTCTTCACAACCCTCGGGTTTTGCGTAAACACCTATAAGATCGTTTGTTGACAAAGTCGTAACTTCTACCAGGGGTTTTCCTTCAGCAAGAGTGTGCTTGCTTCTTTGACAGATCCTGGGGCCTGGGGGTTATGACACCTCTCATCACTTGTAAACCTTGAACTCATCATCGGGGCAACTAATCATTATTCCAAATCCAGCTTCCTACCATTCTCAAATCCATCCAATGGTAGTGTCTCCCTTCCTTCTATTTGTACCGAATTAAGACGTGATTAATCAAACTCATCATGGAGTTACAATTGCTTCATATTACCAACATTATACCTCCTTTATATTCCAATAGTTCTGCATGCCCTCATACTCTTGGGGTTTCCCACATATCGAGATAAAACTGCTACTTACTTTGTCCGAAATCCACTTCGGGGAATATCATCATCTTTCCCAGCGGTCAAGTGTCCTCACAGTTACTACCACCCTTAAAATGCACAAATTCTTCCATAGACCATATTTCTCATATCCTCGAAAATGGTCAAAATCTTTCTTCATAGAGTAACAACTCTTAAAATCCAAACCAGTACCAACGATGCTAGCTTTATTTATTCTCAAATTATTACAATCCCCTGCATTTTCATTACATGCCTCAACTCAACACCTCAATATAAAAGAAATGTTCCCACCGCTACTACTATATTCCTCACAGACACAACTAATTATCACAAGTCTCCTTCTCCTTGGGACAATATCTGGCAATGTGCCCTGCTTCATCACAACGAAAACATATTACTTCTGACAAGTCCCGAGGTTTCCTTTTTGGGCAACTGCTGAAGTAGTGCCCCGACTCCTTGCACCTGAAACAGGTGATTTGACTAAGGTCCTTCCTGGAATCCAATCTAGTTCTCCTCTTGGACTTTTCCGTTCTAATCAGGGCTTCTATTTCCTATGGGTCATACTCTACTTCCTCTGTCGGGAACTCTACTAAATCCCCATTCAGACAATTTTGGGAGATGTGTCCTTCTTCTCCACATGAATAGCATGACTTACTGCATGGTTTAATTGGGTCTTCTTTGGGTGTGTCCTCCACCTCTTCCTTCACCACAGGTTCTTCTAAAATTTCCATGAGGGCTCCTTTCATTACTTCTTTCTTCAACTGGATGGTTCTTTGTACCATGGGGTAAATGTGACACTGAGCAGGGTAGTGGGTAGTCCCTTCACACAAGAAACTAGTGATCTGCCTAGTTGGGCATTCTTTAGATGTGTGACTTCCTTCACAATTAGGGCATTCATCCTTGTGTTATTTATGGTTGTGTCCTATTTCTCCACAAAGCTTGCATGCACATGGTTTCTTCATATCACTTCCCAAAGGCTTCAATTTCTGGGACACAAGACGAGACTTAAGCAAAGTCAACTTAAATTCTTTCCAAGTGGTTACTCCTTGCCATCCATTGATGTTTTTAAGGCACTTAAGAGCATGCTGGGCCATATCCTTTCCGGCTATAGTGTTATTCTTCATGTGATCTTTCATGTTCTGGACCCATCGGCCCGTCTCCAATTGGCTTATCGGTCCCGGAAATGTGAGTTCATCTCCATCCATCGTCTATTGGGTCCATGGGTTTTGGGGTGAGATAAGAGAGATAGAGAGGGATACACACAATACAAACAATAGTTTAGAAAAGACCGATTTTATTTTGTGGATGTCGGAAAAACATCAAACAAATGATAGCTCACAATCGTCGCATCTAACATAGGTATATAACTGGGGTTCGTTTTTCTAAAGGTCAAAAAATCTTCAAAGTCTTCAACTCTTCAAGTCTTCATGTCTCCAATGGCTTCTTCCGATCGTGCCTGCTGATCTTCTCAAGTTCTTCTGCCAGGTCATTTTTGTTAACGTGAAGTCTCTCGTGATTTCCTTTAATATTTCTGGAGTTGCGTTCCAAACTTCCGGGTTTTAATATCCTTGGCATGAAACTGGTCCTACCGTCCTTCAGTTCTTGACGAATCTCTGGTATCTCAAGGTTTTGCTCCTCAAGCTTGGCTATTTTCAGCTTCTGGGTCCTGAGTTCTTCATGAAATGCTTCCTTGTCAAATACAGCATCCTGTAGGTCCATCTGAAAATTCTTGATGTAATACTCCAGATCCTGGTGATACAATAGCTAAGGTTAAAACTTCATCTTTTGCTGATAGGTGCTCCATTAGACCTTTTGTCATCCAATCATTCTGAAGAAATGCATGCTTAACTCAGCACGGTGACAATGGCATAAGCGGGCGATACCATCGTGGGTAGTTGTGTTTATGCCCTTGTTTACGCTCCATGTTCCGGTCTTTCTCTGACACACCTTGATCTCGGGTATTGACAGCTTCAATAGTCTGATAAGTTCCATCGGGTAGCCTTCCTAGGTCTTACTAATCTAGGAATTCTTCAGAGACTTCAAATTCTCCTATTCTTCGGAGTCTTCAGGTGTTGTAGTTTCCATTATTATAATGCACGGTAAAATCCTCATCATTCCGTAGTGGACTTAGTTGTCCAATTTCTTGTACTTCTTGGGGTGGTCTCATCAACTGAATCTCCGTGTGGTCAAAACGGGAAAGGGTATATAATCTAACTAAAAGGGATTATTTGATGATAAACTCCCAAAAGAAGAGAGGTAAAGGATCTTTTTGAAAATGAAGTTTTCGAGAAATCTTTCCTATGGGTTGGCGAGTTTCTAGGGGGTCACGTCCTACAGTCAACATGTGCTCTGGTACCATCTTGTAGTGTCCACGGTTCCAATGAACCGAAGTCTCTGTGCTTAAGTGTCATCCCTGGATTGGTATGCTGACACACACAGTACTCGAGGATTTATAACAGAGGTAAATCACATGTATAAAGTAACGTAAATAATATTAACTCAATCCAAATAGCGGAAGTAACAACATAGTTATGGATTCACATCAACACCAACTGCAAAGTTGAGTGTAGACAGCGCAACCCTAATGTAACACTTACTCGTCGAATAATTCCTGCAACATGAGACGTTGCAGCCATGTAGGTCAGTACATTGAATGTACTGACAAATTCACACTGTAGCAGTAATGATGAACAATGCCTACAACTACATGCATATTTGGATGGTGGAGGTTGTAAGGTTTATTTTTGCATAAAGCTAATTTTTCCCTACAACAAAGGAATACATTTTTGTTTACTACTCAGTTGAATTAAGCAATATTGAGAATGGTTCCTCCATCTCAATTCCTGAAATTTACCATAGTCATTAATGACCCCTCAAGTTAATTAAATAGAGTGTTGAGATCAACAAATAATCGACTTCTAGATACTCAAAATGTCCATAACCGGGGACACGGTTACTCATGAATAGGTTGTACACTTTGCAGATGTTTGTGCACTTTTCCCCACAAGACTGGATCGCCTCCGTTTAATTTCTCGCACTACATGGTGTTTGAGAAACGGATGACCGAGACACAGTCTTTCAGAAGCATTAACTCTTTACCCTGGGTAGACCGTACCACCTACACCCACTACATCTGCTAGTCTACCACTGAAAGAGGTCACACAACATACTCAACCATGCCTGAGCACATAATGGCTTGTGGCTGCACATGGAGGTTTCTATGCATGAAAAATATCATATGATCCCTTTGAGCCTGGGTGGCATTCCAATAGGGTGATCACACGGGTCCTCTGGGATCCCCTAGGGCAAACACTGGTTTCTCCAGGTGCCCGGGCAAACCACTGGGTGCTCCGACCAATCCACCCAGATGTGTATTAAAGCAACCACCTTAAGTTTCCCTCAGATAATATCACTCTCGCATCTTCCATAAATCTCACATACCAATCCACGTCTACGCATGGCTAAGCAATAAGTAACAAAGTGTATATTCCTGGGGTTGATCTCAAGTCATAGGTTCCTACCTCATGAACTACAAAGCAATACCACATGTTTCCAAACCCTACTAATGCAATCTCTGTGGATATAACTAATGCAAGTAAAAACTGGGTATTGGAAAGTACTCCATCCGTTCCTAAATATTTGTCTTTTTAGGATTTCAAATGGACTACCACATACGGATGTATATAGACAAATTTTAGAGTGTAGATTCACTCATTATGCTCCGTATGTAGTCACTTGTTGAAATCTCTGGAAAGACAAATATTTAGGAATAGAGGGAGTATGATAAAAGTGTGAACTTGCCTTGTACTGATGATGTAGATTCTTCCCACTCATAACTCATGATATATCTACTTGTGACACTCCGTTCAATCTATCATAAGCAAACAGTAGTAACCACACATAAGTAATCACTCAGAAGATCAGAAAGAACGAAGAAAACACTTCGGAAAACTTCAAAAAACAAGCGAATAACTCTTGCAACAGAAAAAAAATTAACAGTACCAAAATTGAATAAATTTGGTATTATCAGAAAGTTTATGTCAAGAGCTTTTATTTGCAAAAAGAATCAACTAAATCGGAGTTACGAAACTCAAGTTATGACAAAAAGAAGTTTGAAACAAATCTAGTTGAATTAAAATTTTAAAACTTTCAAAAACAAGTTTAAATTATTTTACTGGATAGAGGGGATCATAACGAAGAAGTGGGCGTTGGTTTCGTTGAATTTGGACATACGAGCGAAAAGTAGTGAAGGTTTGAAGAGCAGGGGCTAATATGCATAGAAAATATTTACAAAGAGGCCCCTGACTAAACAAATAAAACAGAAAAAGAAAAAAAATCTAGCTAACGAACATTCACTACAGAACCTAAACCAGCGAAAACCGTTCGTTACAGAGATATAATCGACGAACGTTCGTTAAATAACGT
>LR738715.1:429586191-429599430 GCA_902687465.1 Secale cereale | reverse complement strand
AAGAGCTTTTATTTGCAAAAAGAATCAACTAAATCGGAGTTACGAAACTCAAGTTATGACAAAAAGAAGTTTGAAACAAATCTAGTTGAATTAAAATTTTAAAACTTTCAAAAACAAGTTTAAATTATTTTACTGGATAGAGGGGATCATAACGAAGAAGTGGGCGTTGGTTTCGTTGAATTTGGACATACCAGCGAAAAGTAGTGAAGGTTTGAAGAGCAGGGGCTAATATGCATAGAAAATATTTACAAAGAGGCCCCTGACTAAACAAATAAAACAGAAAAAGAAAAAAAATCTAGCTAACGAACATTCACTACAGAACCTAAACCAGCGAAAACCGTTCGTTACAGAGATATAATCGACGAACGTTCGTTAAATAACGTAACTGAATAATAAATCAACTTTAAAAAGAAAAAAACTGAAGAAAACCTAAAAACACTGGACCGGGGCGGTTAGGTTACCGGTTCGGGGCAGTTTTCACCGAAACCCGGTGGCGGTGGTCGGCGGCAGTAGACGGCAGCAGCGGCCGCACCGGTAGGCGGCGGTGGCTGCGGGAGAGGCGGCGAACGGCGGCAAGGCATGGCGGCACGCAGCAGCGGCGAGCAAATATGGCGGAGCGGGGCAGCAAGGCGTGGCGGAAGGCAGCAACGGTGAGCAAATATGGCCGCGAAGATCGGGCGGCGGCGGCGGGACATGCTTGGCGGCAAGATGTGCGCGGCGGCGGCGGTGGGAGAAGAGAAGGGCCGGGGCCAGCCTTTATAAGGAGGAGGGGGGCAGAACGGCCCTGAAGGAGGGGGCAAGAAAGAGGAGGCCGGGCGAGATACGGCGGCGGCCGGCTGCGCGTGCTGGAGTACGACTTCGGTCGGGCGTGGAGGAGTCGGCCTCGACAGAGCAAGGCGGTTCGGGCGATGCGGGCGTGCGAGTGCGGATCGGGCGCGGTCCACGGCACGGCGGGCCTACTGTTGGCCTGGGCCGGCTGGCCTGGCCTGGCACGGTCGGTGGGCCCTTTGTTTTTGTTTGAAAAAACATTTTTCCAGACAAACAAAAATAAAATAAATAAGAATATTATATAGGCATGTAATATATCAAAATTTTCAGATTTTTTTTTCTACAGCATGAACATTTTTCTAGCATAAAATAAAATCCACTAAAATTCGAATAAATCAAATAGTGCTATAGCTCTAATAAAATCCAATAAATATCATTTTAAAAATACCAAACTGATTTCAATTTTATTTCTCTCCAATTTTCTGATGTAGGGAATCATTTTACCCTATTTTCCGTATATTTTATTTTTGGAGAAAAATAATTCGAATAAAAATTATATAACTCCAAATTGCAAATAATTTGTTTCAAAGGGACTTTGAATTTAATTCTTTTTAAAACTTCCAACTCATATTTCATATGTTTTGAAGAAGTCATTTTATCTTCTCTCATGAAAATCATTGAGTTGCTTAATGTTTTCTGAATTTGAAATATTTCCAAGTGAAATTCAAATATTTTCAGAAACCCTTTTCATTTATTTAAATGGACGAAGTCATGTCATCTTCTCTCTAGGGTTCTGTATTTGAAAAGAATTTCAATTCACGGAGATCATAAAGTGCAAAAATGAAAGTTTGGGAAAGTCCTTTGATCCCCTCTCATTTAACTTTCAGAAAGTATTTGAATTTCACTCAATTTCACACACGCAACCACACCACAATAAAACAATCAATCGAAACTATTTATTTAATATAAGATTCTAAAATTTAGAATTTTGGGGAATTACAAGAACGTTGTAGCGGATGCGCTTTCTCGCAAATGCATGATTGTTACCAAACTTTAGTTGAATGTTATTGGCTTTGAGCAGATAAAATACTTGTATGAGCATGATCCTTTCTTTGCAAATCCCTATGCAAAATGTGTGACCCACACTTCTTGGGAACGGTACTATATGAAGGATGGATATCTTATGAGAGCTAACAAACTTTGCATTCCCGAGTCGTCTCTTTGTTTGCTCCTTTCGCAGGAATCTCATGGAGGAGGACTTATGGGACACTTTGGATGCGACAAGACATATGCGACGCTATGCAAGAACTATTATTGGCCCAAGATGTTCGGTGACGTTTCATGCTTCACCCATGGTCTCTACATGCCACTTCCTATTCCACATCAACCTTGGGAAGACATTAGCATGGACCTCGTACTTGGTTTGCCTAGGACTCAAAATGGCAAGGATTCCCTATTTGTTGTAGTGGATAGATTTTCCAAAATGGCTCATTTCATTCCATGCAACAAGATAGATGATGCTTCACATGTTGAGAATCTCTTTTGTAGGGAAATCTTGCGCCTACATGGTGTGCCCAAGACGATCGCCTCACACCGTTACGTCAAGTTCTTGAGCTACTTTTGGAAGAATCTATGCGCCAAACTCGGCATCAAGCTTCTATTCTTAACGGCTTACCATCCACAAACGGACGGCCAAACGGAGGTGATGAACCGGACGCTATCGACGCTTCTTCGCGTGTTGATCATGAAGAACATCAAGGAATGGGAGCAATGCTTGCCCATCGCAGAGTACGCCTACAACCGCGCAAGACACTCAACAACCGACAAGTCTCCCTTCGAGGTCGTTTACGGCTTCAACCAATTGTCCCCATTGGACATTCTTCCTCTACCTCTACAAGAGCGCATCGACATGGACGCAAGTGCACGAGCAAGTTACCTCAAGAAGTTGCATGAAGACACAAGGGCAACGATCGAGCGCCAAGTCCATCGTCTCGACACCAAGCTCAACGCCCAAAAGAAACCAAGGGTGTTCTAACCGGGAGATCTCGTATGGCTTCATCTTGGCAAGGACCACTTCCCCAGCGAGCACAAGTCCAAACTACTACCTCAAGCCGATGGACCCTTCAAGGTGTTAGCATCCTACAACAACAATGCCTACAAGATCGACATTCCACGCGACAAGTACAATGTGAGCAATACCTTCAATGTCAAGGATCTCTTTCCTTTCCATGGTGATGAAGATTTTGATCCGAGGTCGGATCTTTCCCAAGGGAGGGGAGATGATGTGGAGCATCCCATGGTCATCCCCATTGACCTATCTTCATCTCACAAAGTGCCAAGTGGACCCATGACACGTGCCCGTGTAAGAGCTCTCGAAACCGAGGTGACATCTCTCCTTAACCAACTTCCATGTGATCCTGCGCGACATGACTACTACCTCAAACAGATTTGCTTTGCATACTCAGGTGCCAAGAAGACCCCCTCGAAGAGGTTCATGAAGATGGACAAGCCCCCAAGCCTACGGAGGAAGAGCAACATCGGGCGGAACCAGAGAAGACTCTAGGCCCCGGACATCCAACCCCCAAGCCTGGACATCCGGCCCCTGGTGTATCCTCAGCCACAGAGCCCCCACAGCTGAACCTACAGGGGGCGGACATCCGGCCAGGCCCCAGACATCCAGCCAAACCGGGCCCGGACATCCAGCCCCGAGCCCAGAAACCCGGCGCCACACCACAGAAGCATACCCGTGGCTTGACCCCGTCAGCCCAGACATCCGGCGCGAGGGCCGGACCTCCGGTGCCTCGTGACAGCCCAGACATCCGGCCCGACGCCCGGACGTTTGACCTCTGATGCCTGCGTGCATTTCGTCTGGGCCATGGCCCATGTACCCCTTCGCCCCCTAAAACTATATATACTCCTCCACCTACCTCTTTCTAGGGTTAGCATTGTGATAGCTCATCTAAGCCTCGAGCACTAGTGGTATCGCATGCTGGTGGCACAGGTTGCGGCCTCCTACAAGGAGGACAATGAAGCTTGTGAGGTGTTGGTTGGCGACACCGACGATGAGGTGGAGGACTTTGCCGGCTCCGCCGAGGCAACACCCCACTAGCAACTAGCCGGAGGACTTCGCCGGCTCCGCCGAGGCCCCGCCTCATCGGGAACGAGGCAGAGAACATCACCGGCTCCAATGAGGCCCCTCCACGCCGGCAACAAGCCGGAGGACTTCACCGAACTGCCGAGGACCCGCCCTATTGAGGCCCCGTGCCATCTGGAACGAAGCTGAGAACATCGCCGGCCCCACCGAGGCCCCTCCCAGCCGGCAACAAGCCGGCGGACTTCGTGATACGTCCAAAACGTATCAATAATTTCTGTTTGCTCCATGTTTCTTTTGCGTGATATTGCTATGATATTGATGCACTTCCATACACTTTTGATCATATTTGGACTAACCTATTAACTCAGTGCACCACAGTGCTAGTTCCTATTTTCTGCTATTTTTCTATTTCAGGTTTCCCCCATATTAAAAGTGCTCCTAAAATTCCGGGAAAAATATAGGAAAAATCAGCGTACAGGAAGCTTCGCGAAGAACCAAAGCGGGGCCAGAGGGGAGCCAGGGGAGGCCCAGGCGGCCACCTGGCGCGGCCCCACCCCTGGCCGCACCAGGGGGGCGCCTGGGGCCCCTGCTCCGCCTCTGGCTGCCCCCCTTCGCATATATATCCCTCTCGTCCCGAAACCCTCGAGGATAGAAACCTTTTTCGCGATCTCGCCTCTGTTCCGCCGCCGCAGCGCTTCCAAGATCGGGAGCATCAGGAGAACTCTTCCCGGCACCCTGCCGGAGGGGAGAACCACCACCGGGAGCTTCTCCACCACCATGGACGCTTCCCGGATGAGTCGTGAGTAGTCCACCTTGGACCATGGGTCCATGATCAGTAGATATGTGATGTTCTCCTCCCCTCTTCGCTCTTCATGGTTTAGACCTCGTGAGCTTCACTACATGATCGAGGCACATATGTAATCTTTCTGCTGTTGCTTTGCTGAGTTTGCTGGGATCTAATGGATTATGAGATTATGTTCAGATTGTGTTTGAGTAATATATTTGATTCACCTCTTTTATATCTTTGTTCTTGAGTAATTCTTGTATGTTCTCCGTTGCTGTTTATTGCTTTGGCCAAGTAGTAGGTAGTAACTCCAAGAGGGAGCGTTATGCTTGATTGTGGGTTCATGCCCCCTGATGACTAGCTTGAGTGACAGAAACATGAGTCTAGGGGATGTGCTATTGCCACAAGGGGGGAAACAATGGTGCTTGTACTTGCGGGTGCAAGGATTTTTTACTTTACGCAAAGTTCTTTTAATGCAGTTGTCTGTTGCTTTGAGTTTACACTTTGGGTGGGATTCGCAACTTAATACCAGCGAGATGTTCTGGATAGATATCTCAAGGTGGATGATTAGTAGTAGATGCAGATGGATTTCGGTCTACTTGCCTTGGCGTACTGCCCATGCTTTTGAGCCTCTACCTTTCTTTGCAGCATAGTTAGCATTGGTTTGCGCACATAATCCTGTCAATTGCCCAGCTGTAATTTGTTTACCTCGCTTTGCTGTTTTATCGTCTTTTGGGAGAGAGACATCACTAGTGAACATCATGGGACCTCGGTCCATATTACCACCGCTGATCACACCTTCTATTTACTTCCTGTTTTTATTTCCTAGTTGCAGTCATAGCTATCATTATTATCCCTTGTGTTTGATCCTTTGTAAACAACAAGGCCGGAGGGATTGACAACCTCTCTATACTCGTTGGGAGCAAAGTTATCTGTATCTGTGTGCAGGTCCTGTCAACCACTAAGTTTTTGGCGCCGTTGACACCTACTTGTCGACCCTCGGAGTCTCACGGGATTCGATCCTTGGTATCTTTGCCAAGGGAAATTTGCCGCTACGCTACATCTCAACCTTCCACTTGGGGTAACCAACGAGGGGCAAGAAGCCATCAAGCAAGTTTCTGGCGCCGTTGCCGGGGACTCCACTCTTCAAGATAGGGGAGTTGCACGCTATCTTTTATCTTTGCTTTTTAGTCTTGTTAGTTTACCTTTCAGTTTTTGCTTTAGTGTCCCTTACCAAAAATCACAAAAATAGTTATCTTGCTTGCTGCTGCTATGGGTTCCACCGAGAACACCAAGTTGTGTGACTTCACTAGTCATAACAACAATGACTTTATCTGCACGCCTATTGCTACACCTGCTACTTCAGCACCTTCTTATGAGATTAAACCTGCTTTACTGAACCTAGTTATGAAAGATCAATTCTCCGGTGCTGGAGATGATGCTGCTTTGCACTTAAATAATTTTGTTGAGCTCTGTGATATGCTAAAGTACACAGAAATAGATGGTGATATTGTTAAGCTTAAGCCTTTTCCTTTCTCCTTGAGAGGAGGATCTAAAATCTGGTTTCAATCTTTGCCTAGGAATAGTATAGATTCTTGGGACAAGTGCAAGGATGCCTTTATTGGGAAGTACTACCCCCTGCTAAAATTATCCAATTAAGGAGTAACATAATGAATTTTAAACAATTGGATAATGAACATGTTGCCCAAGCTTGGGAACGCATGAAATCACTTGTCAAGAACTGCCCTACTCATGGTTTGACTACTTGGATGGTTATCCAAACTTTTTATGCAGGCTTGAACTTTACCTCGCGGAACTTGTTAGATTCGTCCGTGGGAGGAACCTTTATGTCAACTACACTTGGTGCTGCCACGAAACTTCTCGACGTGATTTCACCAATTATTCCCAATGGCACACCGAACGCGCTCCAACAGGTAGGAAGGTAAACTCTGTCGAGGAGATTTCCTCCCTAAATGAAAAAGTTGACTTGATCATGTCTCTACTTTCCAAGAAATCTTCTATTGATCCTCATGATGTTCCTTTAAATTCTTTGATTGCTCAAGATCAAGTAGATGTGAACTTTATCTCTAGAAACAATTTCAATAACAATGCTTATAGGAGTAATTTTGGTAGCAACCCTAGACCGTTCCCCTCTAATTCCTATGGGAACAACAATGCTTATCCTAGCACCAAGAACTCCACTTCTGAACTAGAGATTATGCTTAAATACTTCATTACTACCCAAAAGGCCTTCAATAAGAGTGTAGAAGAAAAACTAGACAAACTAGATAATCTCTCTTTGAAGGTAGACAATTTAGCCCATGAGGTAGAGTTGCTTAAAATTAGAACTTCTCCTCTTGAGGAGAGGAAGGCCACTCCTATGAATGCTATTCAAGTGCAAATTAATGAAAACATTAGGATGATGGCTAAACTTAAAGAGAGATGGGCTAGAGAAAAGGAGGAAGAAGATAGAATTAAGAGCCTTCCTACCCACCAAACTGTTGCTACTATCCAAGTTGTTGAGGATATCCAAACTCTTAGCACCCAATGCACTCCTAGTCCCATTGGACCTATTAATGGTGATGCTATGACCCCAACCGTAGAAGAAGAAACTCCTATGACCACAGAAGCTACCAAACAAGTGAGCCTAAAGGACACCACTACCACTTTACTTGATAGTAGTGACCTTGATTTTGATAATTGCACCCTTTCTGAAGTTATTGGTTTTCTTCACAAGATGTCTAAAGACCCCCACACTAGCACACTTAACCTTGCCTTCACGGAGCATATCACTAATGCTCTCATCAAAGCTAGGGAGGAGAAGCTTAGGGTAGAAGCCTCCATACCTAGAAAGCTAGAAGATAGTTGGGATCCTATGATTAAAATTAAGTTGAATAACTTCTCTTGCTATGCTTTATGTGATGTTGGAGCTAGTACCTCCGTTATGCCCAAAAGAATGTATGATATGCTTGAATCGAAACCTTTTGATCCTTGTTCTTTTGGTGTTCGTCTTGTTGATTCTTCCATAAAGAAACCTTTGGGGAAGATCGACGATGTTCTTATCATTGTCAATGACAATTATGTTCCCGTTGATTTTACTATTATGGATATTGAATGTGAACCTTCATATCCAATTATTTTGGGACGTCCTTTTCTTCGCACCGTTGGTGCTATCATTGACATGAAAGAGGGGAATATAAAATTCCAATTCCCTCTCAATAAAGGGATGGAACACTTCCCTAGAAAGAAGATTAAGTTGCCTTTTGAGTCCGTTACACGGGCTAGCTATTCTCTTACTCTTGATAAAACTTGATCTTCTCTTTTCGCATCATGCCTAGCTTAAAGGCATAAAAGAAAGCGCTTTTGGGAGGCAGCCCACAACGAATTAGGTTTTATTTTGCTTTTGTTGTGTCTTGATGTTTGTTACTACAGTAGCATCATCATTGTATCTTTTCTTTTGAGCTTTGTGCCAAGTTTAGCCTCCGATTGCAAGAAAGTTCAAAAGTTGTGACGTGCTTTCCAGAAAACAGATTCTGTCCTTGGACAGAAAAATTCGAATAAAATCACCAGATCATCTTTTTTATCTGAGTTTTTGTGACAGCGTGCTCTATACAATTGGCTTTGGAGCGTCTGTTCTGAGTTTTTTGATTTGAGTTGCAGAAGTGCCCCGAAACAATTATTTACTACCTGCTGGTCTGTTTTTCACAGATTCTGTCCTCTTTTGCCTTTACTTCGTTTTGCAAACCTTGAGCTTGCTTTTTGTTTGCAAAAAACCTTTTGGAATTCTTGAGAAACAGTACCTCTTCAAGATTATCTTTATTTCCAGTAAGGAAAAAATATTTTATTGTGGGTACTAACCTCGCTAATCAGATTATGATGAGTTATGTATGAAGGGAGTTTTCAAGTGTGCGAGGGAAGATGATAAAAGAAGATTCAGGAGGGTCAAACGCTCAAGCTTGGGGATGCCCCCGTGCACCCCCAAGAAATATTCAAGAAGACTCAAGCGTCTAAGCTTGGGGATGCCCCCATGCATCCCCTTCTCCATCAACAATTATCAGTTCGTCTTTCGTTCCACTATATTTTTATCACTTCATGCGTTATGTGCTATGCTTGGAGCGTCTTGCTCTTAGTTTCCTTTTTTTAGTTTTCTTTAGCTTTGCTTGCTGTTCATAACAATTTAGAACCCAGCTTTCTTTGTGTGGGAGAGAAACACGCTCCACTTCAACCTAGAACACAACATAGGATTTTCATGCTTATCTTTGCTCTGTGTGTTCTTTGTCTTTCCATAGCTGCTGTCATGTTTAGCTCTTAGTTTTCATGCTTTTCTTTTTTTAAAGAGCTTTTGTTTAGTTGGTTGCTGAACTCTCTTGAGTTTCATGTTTATCTTGTTAAGAGAGTTTGCCTGTTGCACTGAGTTGTGTGTCTTAACTTAAAGTAGGTAATTAAGGTTGCTATTTAATTTTAGTAGTAACTTGCAATAGTTTTGAGGTATTGCCATGAGTAATGTCTGAACTTTTGGTGTCAAGAGCTTTAGCCTATTAGTGATAGATGTCGTATTTTGGGCAATCCGCGTTTATTTTCGAAAACCTACAAAATAGTTGAGAACTTTAGCTACTAGATGGATCACTAATCTTTGGAGGGATCGAATATTAGAGTACACTCACGTACCATGAGTCGAGGATGCGCAAGGATAACCAAACCCCCATACACTCCTCCTCGGGGTACTTGTCTCTTTGTGAACCTCCTAATTAGATTGAGAGTTACCGATAATAAGTGCATGAGTTCTTCGTACTAATGTGAGTATTCGAAAGTTGACACTTCCACCTAGCCATATTTTTCTAGCCTCTTTGGTACCGTGCATTGCCCTTTCTCACCTCGAGAGTTGGCGCATACTTCGCCGGTGCATCCAAATCCTTGGCACGATACGCTCTGTCATCATAAGCCTCATTATATCCTTCCTCAAAACAGCCACCATACCTACCTATCAAGGCATTTCCATAGCCTTTCCGAGATACATTGCCATGCAACATCCATCTTCTCATGACTTGATCTTCATGTCATACATGCTTTTTGCTTGATCGATGAGCCGCATGCTAGTTGGGCCTTGCCCTAATCATTGCTGAATGACGCGCTAGTATCATTGCATATCCTGCTACACTGGCAGAGGCATACATTTGCATACATCATGATAGTTTCATTTTCTTTATGTTGAGTACTTTTGTAAAGTGTGAAAGATCTTCTATACTTCTTGTAATACATAGCCCCTAAAGTGAGGAAAAGATCCCAAAGAGGACAAAATCAAAAGATCCCAAAGAGGACAAAATCAAAAGATCCCAAAGAGGACAAATGAGAGTTAAATAGAAAGAGCCATTGAGGCCACAAAAAAATAAAAAAGAAAAAAAGAAAAAAAAGAGAAGGGGGCACACTACTATTCCTTTTGAGAGATCCACACTCGTACTCCATCTTATACCTCGTACTCCATAGAGATTATCATTCATGCATATAGCTATGTGGGGACCTTCACACTATAGAACTTGGCTTGTATATTCCAATGATGAGCCTCCTCAAAAGAGCTCTAGGTCTTCTTGAGCGAGCAAGTTGGATGCACCCCCACTAGTTCCATTGGAGAGCTTACCTTAGCTCATATGTGCATCCGTTGCATGGCAATCCCTACTCCTCACATCATATCTATCATTTGGCTTTCTCTCGCCTATGATTGTCCTCATTGATGTGAGCCTTTCACACCTTTTTTGTCTTCCCCCTTCATCATTTTTCTCTCTTTGCCATCCTAAGTGTCAACTTTCTTGCTTACGCTCATCCATTGCATGAGTGCTCAAAATATCGAAAGGGAGTGGATCATTTTGACTTGTACCTGGCTGGTGGTCTGGGGATGAGTCAAGATAAGATTCCAAATAAGACCAAGTGTGAAACTTTAGTAGATTAAGTTCTCAACAATACAAAAACTATGTTTTACTCTCTCATATATCCCTATCCCCTTTCTTGCACGCAAACACCATTTGGAGACATTCGAGTCACGGACAGCGAGAGCTCTTGCACCTTTATGTTCTTATGTTGCTTGTTACAATGCTAATATAGACTCTTGCTTATTATGACTTGAATTGAACTACATGCCTTGATTTCTTTACTTAAAAAGTTCTTATATGGTTGATAGCATGTCACCACAGAAATTATGCTTGTTATCATTTATCTACTCGAGGACGAGCAGGAATTAAGCTTGGGGATGTTGATACGTCCAAAATGTATCTATAATATCTGAGTTAATTGCAAGGAACTACCAAACTTGGGGCAGCTGTAACGAATCAGTACCATTATTCAGTTTTTTTGCAAGTCAGTACCAGGTTTGAGATTGTACGTTGCAATACGGGCTAAGTGCTGTATAACTCTGTATTGACACTGTATCTGACAACCCGGCCCCACCTGTCAGGTGACAAGCTGGCGAACCGGCTCGGTCGGTCGATACTTGTGGTCGAACCCAACTCCCCTCGAACCCAACTCAGTCCCGCTCGAACCCTAGCCCTCGCCCCGCTCGAGCTCTCGCCCTCCGATTCGCCGCCGACCGCCGCGCAGTCCCCCACCGCCACGGCGCCATGGTGCTCGAGGATGAGAGCAGCAACGACCTCTCCAGCCTGCAGTACACGAACTCCTCCTCCGACGACGGCATGCTGTACCGGGTGAGTGGTGTAGCTAGGGTTAGTGTTTCTTCTTTGGGGATTTGATTTTTGATTTGGGGGTTTTGGTTCATTTTGGTCCTGTAGATCCCTGCCAGCATTGAAGACGAAGACTACATGGGCATTGATACTGGATCCTTTGTTACTTGTGAGCAGCATGGGCTGCCATCTGAGAGGCGTGTAGCCTTTGAGGGATTTGAGACCGGAAGGAGGTTCTTAGCCTGTCCTCTTAAAGTAAGATTCTGTACTTTCCATGTTCTTTGTATTAAAATGGGTTGGTAGTAGCCCCACAGCATAGTATTAAAAATAGTCATTAAATATTGAAGTAGTTTGGTCCAAGTAATATTCTGTTCTAGTGATTGCCAAGTCCTTAGCCAATTAGTAGTACTGATGCACTGATTTTGATAATTGGAGTATGTGTTTGTTAATTTTCTGTGTGGCCAGGAGCTATGTTTCCAGTGCACATCATTTTTTAATTAATGATGGTGATCATTGGAGTAGGCATGTGTTAATTTTATATGTGGCCAGGAGCTTAGTTTGCAGTGCACATCTTTGTTTAAGCACTGATGCTGATTGTTTAGTGCTTTATGGAATCTTTATAGTTGTTGTACTTTTTGTAACATGCTGTGCTGTTCCGTAGGTCATTGATAGTTGTAGTATTTGATTGAAATTCAGTTAGTTAGTTATGTTGTTCTTTAGTGCAACTGTGATGTTTTTTACATTCATATTCTATAACAAATATAGGTGCTAAATATATTGCAGGAAGGTCAGAACTGTGGTTCTGTTCAATGGGTTGACCCAGAGTGGCCTCCTACAATGCAGAATGCATTGTTGAAGCTATGGGAGATGTATCAAGACAGCAAGAGTGATAGGAGGAAGGATAACCTAGAGAGTTCACTCACTATTCACCATTTGAAAGAAGAAAAAAATAATCTGGAGGCCAACTATGACAAGTTAGTTGAAGATGTTCATCAACTTTTCAATGCCCAAGAGGATAGGGTGTTGGATTTCAGATATTTGCAGTTAAAGATGGATAATGCAGAGGAGAGGAAAGCTGAGATGACCAACTCAGCTCTGTCAGATATGAAGACAGAGATGGAGAAGAAAGAGGCAGAGATCTTCAAGATGCAAGAGAAGTATGCAGTCCTTATTAACCTGACAAAAGCTCAAGCCACTGTCATCAGGAACCTGAAGTTGAACCATTTGAAAGAGAAGGAAGTGCTTAGTGCAGATAGGAGGAACTTGCAGTTCCAGGTTGATGAATTTATTAAGTCTCAGGAAAAGCTCACCCAAGAGAATCTGCAGCTGAAGGCCCACATTGGTGATCTGGAGAAGGTACATGATAAGCTCTATAAAGACAGGGCTCAGTTCAAGCTTCAAATAGCTGGTATGTTGAAGGCAGAGGAGAAGAACAAGCAAAAGATGAAGGGGATCCAGGCCATCTTGGATGAATGAACAAGATGAAGAAGTTGTTTGGCTGTCCTTTTGTGAACCACCTAGTAAATTTGAACAATGCATCTGTTCTGTAAGAATCTATTAAGTATGTTGCTTTAGGTTGTTAACTATGTATCTGAACTCCAGTATGTTTCTGTAAGAATTTACTATGGTTATGTATGGTGAATGGTCTATGGTGAGCTTATGATGTTCTATCATCTTTGTGTCTTTCATCTTTGTGGCTATTTGGGTGGCTACTTTTGGTTCCGTCGATGACGACAACCCCAAAGCACATCTTTATTTGGTTACTTTAGGTTCCGTCGATGACGACAACCCCAAAGCACATCTTTATTTGGTTACTTTAGGTTCCGTCGATGACGACAACCCCAAAGCACATCTTTATTTGGCTACTTTTGGTTCCGTCGATGACGACAACCCCAAAGCACACTTTTGTTTGGCTACTTTAGGTT
>LR738715.1:429519936-429586181 GCA_902687465.1 Secale cereale | reverse complement strand
TCCCAAAGCACATCTTTGTTTGGCTATTTTAGGTTCCGTCGATGACGACAACCCCAAAGCACATCTTTATTTGGCTACTTTTGGTTCCGTCGATGATGACAACCCCAAAGCACACCTTTGTTTGGCTACTTTAGGTTCCGTCGATGACGACAACCCCAAAAATAATTGAAAGAAAGAGTACTATAACATTCCATCTCTTGGGCATCACTGGCATAGTTTAGAAAACACACATGACATCTCTTGGGCATCACTAACATAGTTCAGAAAACATGAATCTTAGCAATAAGAGTTCTCTAACAGATAGCATAGTTTAGAAACACACATAACTTGTCCCCTCATCTCTTGGGCATCACTAACATAGTTTAGAAACATAACTAATGACACTTAGGTATTTCCACTTGCAGTAAAAAAGGCCATCCATCCAGAATGACTAGTTGGTCCAGCAGAAGTGGAAGCACTAGAAGTAGAAGCTCCAGCAGCAGATCTTGGTGCAGAGAAAGGCCTTGAAAACCTTACAGTAGCATGCCTTGCAGATCCTGGAGGAGCACCAGATGACCTTGAACCTCTAGCATTTGATCTTGCAGCTGGTGATCTAGCAGGTGCAGCTTGTGATCTTGAAGGTGTAGCTGGTGATCTAGCAGGTGCAACTTGTGACCTTGCTGTTGCATCTTGTGATCTTGCAGGTGCCTTGCAACAAAGAATAAAACATGATATGAAGAATGAAACATACAAAACATACAAAAATACAACAAGTTAACAAGGGGATTACCACATGCTTATTTTTCCTCAAAGCCAACTCTGGTTTCAATTGTTTGTTGCAGCTGGTGTACCTGTGGCCTTGGAGCCCACAGTTGCTGCATGTTATAGTGGCCATTCTTGAACTCTCCTTTGGCTTTGGAACCTCAAATCTACCCTTTATCCTCTTCTCTTTCTTTCTTCCCTTCTTCACATGAAATTTAGGTGGCTCTATGTCTGGTCCAGTTGTCTTTGTCCAATCATGTTCACCAGGAACAGGATATATCATTGGTTGATATGCTGCTAGGTAAAAAGGTTTTTTGAAGAATTTGCACACATAGTCCTCTGGAAACCTTTTTGCCTTATTAATTGCTGATATTGCATGGTTGCATGGTGTACCACTTAGGTCCCACTTTCTGCAACCACATGTATGAAGTTCCAAGTTGACAGCATGTGTTTGCTGCCCACTGGTTACTTGCGATAGATTAACACCAGCTTGCATAGGTTTACAGAATCTGGCCCTTTCTTTTTCCACCTCTAGCTTTTCAGCATAATGGGGTGTGATTACCCACAGAGCTGCCTTTCCACTCTCTCTATTCCTATGCCACCTCACCATCTGCTTATTTTTAATACCATCAACCATAGTCCTAATAGGTTTTTTCCTATAATCAAGGATGTATTTGTTGAACACCTCAGATAGGTTGTTAACAACCAAGTCTGTCTTACAGTTAGTGTCAAAAGCATGCCTAGCCCAGAACCTAGCAGGTATTCCACTCAGCCACTTCCATGCTTCCTCACTCTCATTTTTTAGATCATTCATTGCAATGTCAAACTTGTGTTGATTATAAGCATAACTAGCATTGTCCATGCATTTCTTAAGATCTTCTCCCCTAAACCCAGCATTCTGGAAGTTTGCATACAAGTGTCTAAGGCAAAATCTTTGGTGACAGTTTGGAAATACTTGACTAATTGCATTTAGTAGCCCCTGTTGACATAACACATCATACTAAGCTACTGACATGAGAATTATAAGGACCAAATTTGCATAAAGATAAACAAGAGGATGCATGCATACCTTCTGTCTATCAGACATGATAGTATAAGGACCAAACTGTCCAACTTCTCCTCCTAGACAGATCTTTAGTTGGTGCAGAAACCAACACCAGTTTGCTGTATCCTCTTGTCCAACAATACCAAATGCCAGTGGGAAAATGTTATTGTTGCCATCTCTGCCAGTGGCAGCAAGTATTTGGGCTCCAGTGGTGAGCTTAATAAAGCAGCCATCAACACCTAAAAGCAATGAGCAAGTTTATTCACTATATGACAATACTAAACAAACTAAAGCTGTATAAAACAATGATATATATGAATGTCACCTACTAAATAAAGCATATAAACATATCACTAACCAATGAATGGTCTGCATCCATTGAGAAAGCCCTCCCTTGCTCCATTGATGCAGAAGAACATGGCATGAAACCTTGGTCCTGGATGTGGTATTTTTGCAGTAGGTTTTGGAGTTACAGTTGTAACTATAACTCTACTCCCAGGGTTTGTATCCATGATGGTTTGAGCATAGTCCCTCAACCTGGGATACTGTTTCTTGTGCTCTCCTAAAACAGCCTCTACAGCAAGGTTTTTGGCCCTATAGGCCATGTGCTTGGGCACATCAACACCATACTTCTCATTGCAATTGTCAATCAGAGTCAGAATACTTGTGTTTGGATCAGATCTGAACAGTGACTCATATGTCTGTGCCAGCCACTTGGCACTAACCCTTGATGTCTCTGTACTGCTAGGGCAAGTATGCTGTAGCCTCATCTTTTTTATTGCAAATGTCTTCTCCCCTTTGATAACTGCTGCAACTATCAAGAACTGACAATGTTCTTGTCTGCAGCAAGCAATGATCCTTTGGTCTGAGTTTCTATGATATCTGAAATTTCTGGCCTGTGTAATGTGCAAGTTCAACAGAGCATCTCTGAATTGCTGCTGGTTTTTAAAACACATGTGCATACATAATTGCTGATGAGGTTGCTCCAGTTTTTCATTATACCATATCCTTGCTGGCCTTTTCATGGCCCTACTCTTCCTTCCTTTTGGTAGGACAAATGCAAGTGGCTCATATCCATCATCTTCACTATCCAGGAGCAATCCAGTATCTTCTTCATCTGATGATGGTCTGAAATCTGGTTTGCATTCCTCTAACACATTACAATGGTTCCTAATGGTGGGGCCTCTCCTAACTAGGAGCTTTTTCCTCTTTTTGGCAGGTGCTTTCATTGGTGGTTCCTTTTCTGAATCTTCCTCCTCATCCTCCTCAATCTCAAACAACTCCTCAACATCAGTGTCACCCTCATAATGTAGATGTTCCTTTTCTGAATCTTCATCTGTTTCTTCATCTGAATCTTCATCCTCTTCTCCTTCTTCCTCTGCTAGCCTCTTTCCCTCTATCATCTCTATGTCTTCAGCAATCCTGTACTTCTTCATGTAGAAAGGGTTGTTGTCACTATCATATGCACCCTGAGATTCATCATTAGTATTATATCCCTCCTCAGCCTCTTCTTCAATCACAGATTTGAGCTTCCTCTTGCTAACAATTCTGCTCTCTTGTGTGCACATACCAGTAGGTTGTAGTAGTGCACTGTTGTTGTTGCTTTGACTCTCAAAAACAACACCATGGTCATCAACAGCAAGCACAGGAGGATCTCTCAGATCATACACAACTGGTGGTTCATATAAAATTGTGGCTAATTGTTCCTCTTCTCTATGAGATACAGTACTAACAAATGATGTGGCCCTCACCAACAAATTCAGAACTAATTTGTCCTCATTCTGCTTCTTAATTTGCTGTAACTTTATGTTTGTGTCTATCAAATCTAGGCCATGCTCTCTATGCACTCCTATGCCTGTATTCCCCATGTGGTACAGTTCATCATCGAAGTTAAATCCTTGTGTTTGAATAAGTGCATACAGATTCAGGAATGTAACATCAGAGTTGCATAACTTCCTATCCAAATTATGCTGAGCATCGAAGTGAATCCTAACATCCCAAACATCATCATCCAAACTACAATGGACAGCAAAATTGCAGTTTTTTAGTAACCTAACCCTAGCCCGAATCATGGCACAAAGGAGAGAGGAGAGGACAGAGGAGAGAGCACTTACAGGGGCCCACCCAATCCACGGGTGTGGTGATGGCTCGTGGTAGGGTTGGCCACCCAAATCTCAGCCAGGCGCAGCCGCTGCTCCATGGACAGCGGCGCCTCCATGCACTCGTCGTCGTCGCTGTAATAACCTGAGGAACTGGAGCCCTCGACCTTGAGTCCTCCGTGCGGATCGCTACCGAGTCCAGGGAGGTCTCCGTACCCGCCCACAAAGCCATCGCAGCTACGGCCGCCGCCGCCGCCGCCGCCCGGAGTAGCCATCGCGAGGAGAGGGAGAGGGAGAGGGAGAGGAGAGAACTGCTAGGGTTCGACCGAGCCAATACCGACCGAGCAGCGCCGGTCCTAGTTAGTCGACCGACCGAGCCGGTTCGCCAGCTTGTCACCTGACAGGTGGGGCCGGGTTGTCAGATACAGTGCCAATACAGAGTTATACAGCACTTAGCCCGTATTGCAACGTACAGTCTCAAACCTGGTACTGACTTGCAAAAAAACTGAATAATGGTACTGATTCGTTACAGCTGCCCCAAGTTTGGTAGTTCCTTGCAATTAACTCATAATATCTGCTTGCTCCATGCTTCTTTTGTGTGATATTGCTATGATATTGATGCACTTCCATACACTTTTGATCATATTTGGACTAACCTATTAACTCAGTGCACCACAGTGCCAGTTCCTGTTTTCTGCTGTTTTTCTATTTCAGGTTTCCCCAATATTAAAAGTGCTCCAAAAATTCCGGGAAAAATATAGGAAAAATCAGCATACAGGAAGCTTCGCGAAGAACCAAAGTGGGGCCAGAGGGGAGCCAGGGGAGGCCCAGGCGGCCACCTGTCGCGGCCCCACCCCTGGCCGCGCCAGGGGGGCGCCTGGGGCCCCTGCTCCGCCTCTGGCTGCCCCCCTTCGCATATATATCCCTCTCGTCCCGAAACCCTCGAGGACAGAACCCTTTTTCGCGATCTCGCCTCTGTTACGCCGCCGCAACGCTTCCAAGATCGGGAGCATCAGGAGAACTCTTCCCGGCACCCTGCCGGAGGGGAGAACCACCACCGGGAGCTTCTCCACCACCATGGACGCTTCCCGGATGAGTCGTGAGTAGTCCACCTTGGACCATGGGTCCATGATCAGTAGCTATGTGATGTTCTCCTCCCCTCTTCGCTCTTCATAGTTTAGACCTCGTGAGCTGCCCTACATGATCGAGGCACATATGTAATCTTTCTGCTGTTGCTTTGCTGAGTTTGCTGGGATCTGATGGATTATGAGATTATGTTCAGATTGTGTTTGAGTAATATATTTGATTCACCTCTTTTATATCTTTGTTCTTGAGTAATTCTTGCATGTTCTCCGTTGCTGTTTATTGCTTTGGCCAAGTAGTAGGTAGTAACTCCAAGAGGGAGCGTTATGCTTGATTGTGGGTTCATGCCCCCTGATGACTAGCTTGAGTGACAGAAACATGAGTCTAGGGGATGTGCTGTTGCCACAAGGGGGAAAACAACGGTGCTTGTACTTGCGGGTGCAAGGATTGTTTACTTTACGCAAAGTTCTTTTAATGCAGTTGTCTGTTGCTTTGAGTTTACACTTTGGGTGGGATTCGCAACTTAATACGAGCGAGATGTTCTGGATAGATATCTCAAGGTGGATGATTAGTAGTAGATGCAGATGGATTTCGGTCTACTTGCCTTGGCGTACCGCCCATGCTTTTGAGCCACTACCTTTCTTTGCAGCATAGTTAGCATTGGTTTGCGCACATAATCCTGTCAATTGCCCAGCTGTAATTTGTTTACCTCGCTTTGCTGTTTTATCGTCTTTTGGGAGAGAGACATCACTAGTGAACATCATGGGACCCCGGTCCATATTACCACCGCTGATCACACCTTCTATTTACTTCCTGTTTTTATTTCCTAGTTGCAGTCATAGCTATCATTATTATCCCTTGTGTTTGATCCTTTGTAAACAACAAGGCCGGAGGGATTGACAACCTCTCTGTACTCGTTGGGAGCAAAGTTATCTGTATCTGTGTGCAGGTCCTGTCAACCGCTAAGTTTCTGGCGCCGTTGACACCTACTTGTCGACCCTCGGAGTCTCACGGGATTCGATCATTGGTATCTTTGCCAAGGGAAATTTGCCGTTACGCTACATCTCAACCTTCCACTTGGGGTAACCAAGGTGGGGCAAGAAGCCATCACTTCGCCAGCTCCGCTGAGGCCCTGCGCCGCTGGCAACGTTGCAGGGGACATCTGATGCGGAGCATCCTATGGACATCACCATGTCAAGAGTCTGCTTGGAAAGTGACACGTGTGACCTCTACTTCTCATACATAAAGGTGAATCATCTCCTTTACACGTGTTCACTTGACCCCTTCGAGGATGGTATACTACTTGACACTCCACTCGTGTGCATGCATAGGTATTGTCGGAGCTCCACGTACGACGAGGAGGAGTGCAAGCGCCAAGGATCACCTGCACCATCCGCGAGGGAAGCGTGGAAGAGAAGACGGAAGAAACGGAGCTGCTGCAAGCTACAGGCTCTGGACGACCGGCGTTTACCGAACGTCCGACGCGTCCCAGGTGACCGGACGACCGGCAGCCACCGGACGTCCGTGACATCCTTCATAGAACCAAAATAGCGGAAGTCCGAGAGCTACCGGACGTCCGGTCCCTCCCGAGCCACCGGACGTCCGGTGCCTAGCGGACGTCCGCTCCCTGCCTCTGCGCAGCCGCGGGCCTTTTGGCCATCTACCCCTTTCGCCCCACACTTACCCCTTCGTGGCCCTAGACTATATATACTCCTCCACCTACACCATTTTAGGGTTAGCAAATGTGATAGCTCATTTTAGACTAGAGCTTTGCTCATCTATGTGGTTCTACTCCTACGAGTGACCGCGGCCCCTCTACGGAGAAGATCCACACCGGATTCAAGACCCCTAACGGGAAGATCCTTCGCGGATTCAAGACCTCCTCACGAAGATGAACTTTACCTTTTATCTTTCCCTTTGTTGTTCATGTACCTTGTGATCTTGTGTGTTTGATTGTCTAGTGGATGTGTGATTGGACTTGTTTTTGAGTGTTTTCCCTCGTGATTCCCCTTTGTGCTCTTCGTGTTCATCGCGGGATCCCTCCATTTCGTAAAAGATCGGCCATCTAGGGTTCCACTCTACACCATTATGGTATCAGAGCCACGGTTTCTCACGAATTTGGAGCCCCCTCCACCGTTTTCTAGCTTGTATTTGTTGTGTTCTCCCCCAATTTCGAAAATTCCCCACAAAAAATAGCCCCAAATTTTTTTGTGATCTGTTGGTTTGATGACGTTTTGTTGATTTTGATCCATGGATTTGCTTGGTTTCAAGTGGATCTAGAATTTCCCCAAGTTTCCCCATCTTTCACCTACAAAATCTCATCAATTTTGACCCCAAAATCTCCATTTTCCGCCCAAAATCGCGTCCCGAAACTCGCATCTCGCGTTGACCCCGACCCACCGGACGACCGGCGTTTTACCGGACGTCCAGACCCTCACGAAGCACCAGATGTCCGGAACTCACTGGACGACCGGAACCACCTATACAGAAGAAAATACCGGATTTCCGGCCTTTACCGGACGTCCGGTACCTCCAGATTTTGAATTCGGCTGATTTTTGTTTTGTCCATAACTAATTCATACGAACTCCGATTTGGACATTCTTTAGCTCGTTCCGAAGCTCTTGACATTCCCCATACCATAAAAATACTACCATCATCATTTGAATCTATCAAATTTTGTCAAATTTGGCAAGTTTGTATAGGCCCTCCACCATATCACCCGCATAGCCACCATAGCTTTCCGCAACCTAACCCATTTTGTCCACCATAGCATTTGTGGTTGTTTGAGTAGTGATTGGAGTCTCCTAAGGTGTTTAGGATACTTAGGGACATTTGCTTCTTCATCAACCACCACCACCACTTCCGCATACCCATTGACCACTATACATTACCAACCCAACTTAACCCAATTTTGTTCGAGCTTGTTTGACTTGTGGCTCGTGTCTCCTAAGGTGTTTCGGCTACTTAGGGACCGTGACTTCAACTCCGACATCGTGTATAGCCCATCATTCCACTTCTGCAACCACCACGGCATTGCCGCTACCAGCATCTCACATGTGTCCTTGAGATTTTGAGTTGTGGTTTTTCCATTTCCTAAGGTGTTTCGGCTAATTAGGAACGGGTCTACATCAAGAGCACCACCTCTCATCATCGACACAGACGGTAACTTCGACGACATCATTGTATATTCCCTTGCAATTGCATTGTTAACCCCTAGCCCATTTTGCGTCACTTGCCTATCGAGACTAGCCTTTGAGTATTGCCGGCAACGTTACTTGTGCACATTAGTGATCATCAATCCACTCTTCCATTGCATATATACCATATCATATTGGTATCATCTTATCATCCCTTGTGTCACAAGATTGTTCCCGCATATACCCAATTGCTATATTGGTTTGTGCATTTCGCATGTGGCCATACAAAAAAAAGCTTTTAAGCACAAAGAGAAAGACAAAGAAGCTTGTAAGCAAGAGCCATAGCATCATACCACATTGCATATAAGATTGCCATATCCGATCATCTTGGATCATCTTGTGCTAAAAGCACCGGAACATCATACACATAGCATACTTGTGATTGGAAGTCGCTACATTTTGTGTCATATAGGTAGTGCATAAGTTCGTACCGTCTATTGAGCAATCGGCTAGCTTCTCTCTAGTGTTGTGCGACAAGAGCATTTTCCGTGGATTCCACATTTTCCGCTCAACCCTTGGTTGCACAACCACATTTATCTATCCGTGCGTGTGTTTTCGTGTGCCATTCTTTGCTATTGTTCTACTTGTTACACTTGCGAATTTGTGAATCTCTTTCAACATTATTGACTCTTTCTAACATTTTGCATCAAATTTTTGTGCCACTTATCCAAACCAAGCCACTCAATAAGCTTTCCTTGATAGGTGTGAGTGAACAAGTCCGGTACCAATTCCACTATTCTTTCATTTCACATTAAGTGAAACGGGATACATCCTCAACATTCGGAAAAGGTAACTTGGTATTGTTTATCTCATCTCCTACTCACCTTTGCTCGAGTCTTGTGATGGATAAGCAAAGCACTTCTTCTATTTTGGTCTACACCAACAACGACAAGTTCGATGCCATGACGAACAACTTGTGCGCCAACATGAATGCTCAAATGGAGGAGCTCAAAGCCCTCATCAAGAACTGCAAGAGGTCTTCCTCCTCTTCGAGAAGACGCTCAAGTGCACATCCTTCCGAGCTACCATCTTCCGCACGACCACATTGGCATCGACAACATCAACGACAAGAACGTGAAGGTCAAGAGCTCAACTCCAACAACCGCTCAACGACTTCACCATGTACCTTGGCATCTTCGCCAAGCGACTTCAAGGCATCTTCGCCTTTGGACATACGACATCTTTGCCAACAAGCACCTCAAGAGTATGCTCAAGAGAAGCTTCCCAAGCTCAAGTCCACGACTTCCACGAGCTACTACGACCTCGACAACGACCACGAGATTCCTTTCTATGGGACTCAAGACCCCGAGGAGTATCTCGAGTGGGAGCGCAAGATGGACGACTACCTCAAGCTACATCAAGTTCCCTACAAAGATCAAGTGAAGTGCGCCACAAGACACCTCCACGACAACGCATCAACATGGTGGCTTCACGCACCTTCGACGAGCTTCAACGTGAATTGGCCCAAGATGAAGAAAGCTATGCGAAGTGAGTTCGCGCCTCCCACCTACACGGAACAACTTCTACGCCAATTGGAGAACATCATTCAAGGATCCAAGTCCATCGACAAGTACTTCAAGGAGATGAAGAATGCCTTGCGACGTGCCGGCGTGGACGACCCCATTTCAATGAAGCTCCACTTCATGATGGGATTGCACAACGACATCTACAAGACTATCTTCCTTGAGAACTACAATTCCCTCGATGACAACTACATTGGTGCTCTCAAGGCGGAACAAGAACTCATGAAGGCCAAGGCTTCTCCACCGCAAGCACACTTCTCAAAGACCAAGCCCCAAGACAGCGAGCATGAGGGTAGTACCACCGTGATGTCCAAGCCCAATGAGCTCCAAGATGACGCTCCCAAGTTCGACTCCACCGCCATCCCTCTTTGTGGCATTGATGATGCCGAGTCTACTTCTACTCTTTTTCAAGATGGTGCGGCGACGACTACGACTACGGAGCCATTCGAGGACCAAGCTTTGAAGGTGAACGACACGGTGACGAGCAATGATGATGCTTCCATCTTTGGAGGCGAGAGTGATGATGTGCCATCTTCGGCCTTCATCCACGGCGACGATTATGAGATGGTTGAGCATGGGATTTTCCCTTCGACCACGGCGACGTATGATGACTTGAGTGACTTGTGCCACCATTTTGAGAGTGAGAGCGAGTTCACCACTAGCCCCATATATGACGACTTGCCCCAATTCCCATGTGAGGAGTACCACAACCCCCACCACTTGAGTGAGATGAGTAACTCCACCATATGCGACATTGAGTGCACCTACATTGAGGGAGTGAGTGAGCCACCACATAGAGAGAGTGAGATAGTTGATAGGTCATGTGAGGCCACTTTCAACACTAACGACTTGACCTCTACCTCTATTGTGTCTTCTCATTTGGTGCTAGGTCCCATTTATGAGGGCGCGCCTATCCTCGATGACTTCGTCCTACCATTGGACAAGACGATGGCCATGGTGGAATATGATGCATCCCCACATGGTTCCATCAAGATGAATATGATGACCACCTTTTGGTCTTTCCCACCTCACCTACACCACATGAGTGGAATGAGAACGGTAACAAAGGTGAAGGTGATGCTCTCGTCCCATTAGTGGACTATGTTAACATTGATTGCTTGCATGATGTTGATCCACCTATTGCCATGCTTCATTCTAGTATGATTTCCCCATGCAATTATTTACCCATTTATGATGAGTTTGATGATTGTCATGTGGAGTCTATTAGTTGTGATGCCATGTTGCATAGGATTTCTTGTGATAATTCTCTCGGTCACATCATGTTTGACAATCCGCTTGACTTGCCATATGCTACGCATGAGATCAACAATATGTCATATTTGCAATCTCATCGTAGTAACTATGCATATGGCATTAAGATAAATCCAATTTTCACTTATGGCATAGATGACGAGCCCATGGTTATTGGCATTTGTTTTTCTTGTGATGATATTGACATGCTTCCTTTGCATCATATCCATCATATGCCATGCCATGATTACCTAGCTTCGGACATGCATTGTTTTGGATGTTGTTCCACTTCTCCACATTATGTTTCCAATATTTCTCATGAGGAGACCCCCATAGTTTCCTCATACATTTTAGGTGATTTTGATCCATCCCATCCATTGCATGATCCCCATACTTGTGTGCACAATATGCTCCCCATGAATGAAAATGCTATTGTTGTGCCACATACTTGCTCTAATTTATGTCCCCATCGTGCTATACATGACAACTATTCTTTCATGATGGATGACATATTTCTCTATCGTGCCTCAAATTTCTTTGAGCATTGCTTATCTTGTGCTAACTCACACATGCACATACACATCATGATGGATGATGTGTACATTTACCACGCGCACAATTTCTTTGGTTTGTGTGTCTTTTGTGTAGGTCCCCATACTTACTCGTCAACCTCGCAAGAGCACGAGTTGACGAAACGAGCTCTAGAGAGCAACGACGACATGGGACTCCATGGATTATCCTTCCAACCGTTCCCTTCGCGCAAAGACTTCGCGCATCTCTTCTACATGGCCCACACATGGTTATGGGTTATTGTCTATTATATCTCTTATGCCCACCTTACCATGTTCACTTTGCATGATATGCTCCTTCCTATGCCTTTTCCATGCATTTGTGACCCATGCTTTGCATTACACATGATGATTGATTCTCATACATGTATGTGTATTTGCAAGCTTGGTGGAGATATTGCTTGTTATTGCCATGATGCCTTTGTACCCCATGCCTATTATGATGCTTTGATCTTGATTTGCGATCGTACTTGCGATATATCATGTGCATTGCCTATATCCACTAGTTGCTCACATGACATGATTGCTATGAACTCATCTAGTGTGTTGCATCTTTGCTCCACTACTTTGCACGACATGATTGATATTGCTTGTTGTCATATGTCTCCACATGTTGCCTCTCTCATGCGATATGATTGTCATGATTGTCCATGCATTGAGCGCAACCATGATTTTAGTCTTGCCAATGGGATTGCCCCCATAGCATTCTCGCATTTATTTGGAGATTTTGACATAATTCTTGTGAAGCATGCGTATCTTACCTCTTTGCACCATATGCCTAGTGACATGAATATAGCAATTGTTGCACCATATTATTCATGCACTTCTGCTTCTAATGGTTATGTGCAAGAGAAGAGAACCACCATGATGGATGATGTGTTTATCTACCATGCGCATACATTCTTTGTTTTGTTGTGTGCATGTGTAGGATACTTGGACTTCGTGTCGACTTCTACTTCACGTGAGTTGACCATTCGAGATCTTGAGAGCGAACCACTTTCTACCACGACGCTTCTACATCGCACTTGCTTGTGCGTCGGCATTGTGAAGAATGCACAAGGACATGCTTTCAAGGTGATATCCTTCTCTTCCGAGAACCTAAAAACCATGAGCATGGATATTGTGGATCACACTACTTGTGTTGCTTGCACCATGAGACTTATTTGCACACATGTTAGAGATCTTGATTCGACTTGCCATTTACACATCTCCATGCATCATGATACATATGCCTTGTGTGTTGCATCCGACTTGTGGATTACTTGTCCCTATAATATGCTTGGTTGCAACAATGTCATCTCTTCACATATGCCATGTCCCATTGCTTTTCACATGATTGACTTGATTGCCTCACACATGTTGAACAATAGCTCTTTCTATTGTGTTGAGTGCCACACTATGTTCACTACACCTTGTGCATGTTATGCTCGGATTGTCTTGCACTTACCCCATGTGTTTAGACCTCTACTCTTATGTGATGTTGTGAATGATTCCTATGCCTACCATAGACCTTTCATTGAGCGCTTTGATCTTGTTTGCTATGACCATGAGGTAGATGCTTCTTCAATTGTCACACCTATTTGCATCTCTACCTCACTCTTGCGCGCTTGTTTCAATGATGTTCTTGATTGTGCTCAACTTATATGCTTATTTGCCATGCCACACTTCTTTGTCACACCTTATGTTATGCTTGATGACAACACTTGTTTGGTGAACCACCTCTTGAATGCTTGGTTTTGCACTAACGCTAACCACATTTGTTTTTCCAAGTGTTTGTTGTCCTTGCTCCTTTTGAAGGAATCACTAGACAGTGAGACATTGGAGAGCGCCCATTTCAAGCTTCAAGATGATGAGCACTTCGTGATCGTCCACATATACACGACGACGCCACCTCTTTCCCATGGTGATTTGGTTTTCGATCCGAGGTCGGATCTTTCCCAAGGGGGAGGGGATGATGCGGAGCATCCTATGGACATCACCATGTCAAGAGTCTGCTTGGCAAGTGACATGTGTGACCTCTACTTCTCATACATAAAGGTGAATCATCTCCTTTACATGTGTTCACTTGACCCCTTCGAGGATGGTATACTACTTGACACTCCACTCGTGTGCATGCATAGGTATTGTCGGAGCTTCACGGATGACGAGGAGGAGTGCAAGCGCCAAGGATCACCTACACCATCCGCGAGGGAAGCGTGGAAGAGAAGACGGAAGAAACGGAGCTGCTGCAAACTACAGGCTCCGGACGACCGGCGTTTACCGGACGTCCGACGCGTCCCAGGCGACCGGACGACCGGCAGCCACCAGACGTCCATGACATCCTTCAAAGAACCAAAATAACGGAAGTCCGAGAGCTACCGGACGTCCGGTCCCTCCCGAGCCACTGGACGTCCGGTGCCCAGCGGACATCCGCTCCCTGCCTGTGCGCAGCCGCGGGCCTTTTGGCCATGTACCCCTTTCGCCCCTCACTTACCCCTTCGTGGCCCTAGACTATATATACTCCTCCACCTCCACCATTTTAGGGTTAGCAAATGTGATAGCTCATTTTAGACTAGAGCTTTGCTCATCTATGTGGTTCTACTCCTACGAGTGACCGCGGCCCCTCTACGGAGAAGATCCACACCGGATTCAAGACCCCTAATGGGAAGATCCTTCGCGGATTCAAGACCTCCTCACGGAGATGAACTTTACCTTGTATCTTTCCCTTTGTTGTTCATGTACCTTGTGATCTTGTGTGTTTGATTGTCTAGTGGATGTGTGATTGGATTTGTTCTTGAGTGTCTTCCCTCGTGATTCCCCTTTGTGCTCTTCGTGTTCATCGCGAGATCCCTCCATTTCGTGAAAGATCGGCCATCTAGGGTTCCACCCTACATCAACATCGCTAGCTCCTCCGAGGCCCCGCTCGGCCAAGGCGCCGCCTTTCGGATTTCGGGTTCCGCAAACCCTTGAGAGGTTCGAACTCTGGGGTGCGCACGAAGAACACTCTCTCCCGACGCACTCGCCCTACGATTCCACAACCTAGCTCGACGAACTCAAAGAACAAGGCACACAGACGATTATACTGGTTCGGACCACCATGCGGTGTAATACACTACTCCAGTGTGTGTGGTGGATTGCCTCGTGGGGCTGAGGATGAACTAGTACAAGGGATGAACCACCTCTGGAGGAGAGGTGTTCTTGGGCTTGGATGAGCTTGTGATGTATGAATGGCGGAATAGATCTCTCACTCTCCATGGTGGTGGCTAGGTCCTATTTATAGTGGCCTTGGTCCTCTTCCCAAATATCAGCGGGAAGGGATCCCACAATGGCCAAATTTGAAGGGGAACAACTAGTACAAGCTATCCTAACAAAAGTGGTCTTTGCCTGACAAAGGCTCTGGTGGTGACACCGCACCGGGCTCCATGATGACCTCAATTCTGCCGTCCTGGCGGTCCTTGGTCTTGTTGCACCGATATGGAAACCTTTGCTTGATTCCTCAGGACTTTGTGCCCTCGCTTCCCCCCTTAGCACCAAAGGGGAAACTGGTACACTGCGCTTGCTGGCGCCTTCTTGGCCTTGGTTGTCATGGCTCACGTCACGTGAACCTCGCGGGGCGCCTTGAATAGATATCTCCGCTCCTCGGGGGCCAGCCTAGAGAGGTTGCTCCCAGGGAGGTCTTGTCGTCGTCTGCCTCGCGAGGCTTGGCCCTCATGAGGGCTTGAGTTGTGTGTGCTGAAGTTGGGACATACCAGACCGCCAATGGAGCCGTGTCACGGGCCGCAGGCAGGCAAGTCTGGGTACCCCCGTTCCAAGACGCAGACAGTAGCCCCCGGGTCCAAGGTGCGCTCGAACTTGGCTTCGAGGCGAAGCCTAGGGGCAAGTGCGGAGCATCGCAAGCCCCGATTGCATGCGGCCTTGGTGGACGTGTGGCGACTGATTAGACGTGGGCGTCTCCGCTTCCCCACGCTGCCTAGCAACTACCCCCATGTGGCAAAAGGCTAGCGAGCGATGCTAGGTTTTCATTACCTTCCTTCGTCTTGTTCCAGATCCCCTTATCCTTCCTACCCCGGGAATCTCCATATCCGCCTGATCTCTCCCCCGAGTCCGCAGCCGATGGCGTCTGACAAGGCGAATGACGCACGCTCGCCCTGCAGGTTTGAGCCTGTCTTGAGCGCGCCCACGGTCACGGAGAAGAACCTCGCCGCCGTGCTCCTGATGACGGCGGATGGCAGCGACGAGGAGAAGGAGCCTGAGCTCCGGGCCGGCTATGCTGTGCCGGAGCCCTCAGGCAGTACTTTTTACCCTTTCTTTATGCACATCGGCTTCGCGGGGCTAGTCCTCCCTTTCTCCGACTTCTTCTTCGCCGTCCTCCGCCATTATAAGCTAATCCCTCCATCTTCACCCCAACTCCATCCTTCTTCTGTCGATCTTCGCCTTTTACTGCGAGGCATTCGTGGGGGTAATACCGTCTGTGGCGTTGCTTCACCACTTCTTCTATCTCCGGATCAAGGAATGCCAGTGCTCGGCGTGCACCAACTTCGTCGCAGCCAATGGGGCCAATGCAATCACGAGAGCCGGGAAGAAGGCGGAGGGCTAAAGGAGCAAGTGGGTCCTCATGGACGCGAAGATCTCCTACCCGCTGCTAATGCTGCCGACGAGGGTGCCTGCATCTCACGAGGGATGGAACAGCGCGAAGCTCAACGACCCCCGGGCTGAGCAGCTGTTGGCGAGGATGGTGGCTGACATGAAGCCTGATGACCCGAAGGCGAAGAAGCTAACGGGGCCCATGATCATCAAGGAGTTTCTGATGCATCGCCTGGCTCTGCTCGAAGCACACTCGCGTCCCTTGTGGAAGCACATAGATGAGGGGGACGACCTCCGCTTGCACCCAGATGCCTTGTCCGATGAGGAGCTGGTCAAGTTCCTCCGTCTCCTCATCACGGAGGACCAAGGGTACCCACGTGACACTCATCTTCCGCTGTATCACTGCCCGGATGGGGCGCAAATTGCCGCTGCCATGCCCATCATCAACGAGCACGGGCTCGTGCCGTCGTTGCCCACTGGAGCCTCGGTGGTGCCTTCCTCCAGCGAGTCCGGCCAGGGGGAGGAGAAAACGGACTTGGAGGCAATCCGGGAAGGCACGGGGGAGACTTCTCCCCCCATGCTAGACTGATCTCCTCTACGTCTTTTCCGATGATGATGATGATAGCGAGCAACCAGCCAGGTAGTTGCCGCGCTCTGTCGAGGTTACCACGAGGTCGAAGGGAACCCCCCGAAGAAGCCACAGACCGGGGTTCCGAAGAGGGGTAGGTCGGCGCTAATTCCCTAGGGTGGCGCCACTGCTTCGTTGCCGGCCGGCACCGTTGTGGGTCCGGCCGACGTGCCCCCATCCGCTCCTGGGGCTCGGGCGTTGGTGCCCCAGGTCACGAAGCCCTCGGGCTTCATGCTCCAGAAGCGGGCGAGGGATTACACCACCGTGGACGAGTGAGTGTTCCGCCCTGATTCTTGTTCCTGTCTTTGTTGCTGTCTCTTGATGTTTCTTGTCGTGGTTCTAAGTCTGACAGTACGAGTAGGGGGTACGTAGGACGAGGCAAGGTCCTAGCTACGGTGAGATTGTACACAAGATGTTTACGAGTTTAGGCCCTTCTCGGAGGAAGTAAAAGCCCTACGTCTCGGTGCCCGGAGGCGGTCGAGTGGAATGTATATGTGTGTTTGAGTTACAGGGGGTGCGAACCCCTGTACTGGAGGAGGGGGTGGCTTATATAGAGTGCGCCAGGACCCCAGCCATCCCCACGTTACAAGGGGTTTAATGTACGTAAAGGCAGGGCGTTACTGATAAGCCTGCAATAAAGGGTGATAAAGGCATTCATTACCACAGAATGAATGCAGGACCGTTGCTGTCTAAAGGAACCTTTGACCTTCGAGGGTCGAGTGTCCTTGCATGGTCGAGTGTCTTCATCTTTTCGAGTGGAGTTGAGTCGTCTGGGCGAGGGTATGCAGTCGAGTGGAATGTCCCCTTGGGCCATATCAGTCGACTGTTTCTGTTGCCTTCGAGGTGTCTCTTGAGCTTCTGGGGTAGTGACCTTGGGTGGGGTACTTGGGTTAGGCCGGTGACCCTACCCTAGGTCTGTAGCATCATTAGTAGCCCCCGAATGGATTGAGGTTTGAGTGGAGGAGAGTGTTGAAGTTGGCCTTGGCTCGAGCTTGATACCCCTGGGGAATCTTCTTTGAGTTTGTGGACCAGGATGACCTTTCAACCTTGACTTGATCACCTTAATCAATTCAAGAACCACCAAGTGTACTTGTTTGTGTTGACCGTCGAGTGAAATTTTGCGCGCGGCTCTGACCGTCAGCGGGGCGCGCAACTTTTGGCGCGATTGGCTGTTCTGTGGCCTCCAGATATCGCGGGATTTGAAATTTGGGGGAGCGCGCGGGACGAGCTGTTCCGCAGCAATCGGATACGATACGCTCGGGAAGCCTCGATCTCTGCGCCGCCTTTTTCGCCACGTATTGGGCGTGCGCCTGTTGCGGGGTTTGACAGGATATCTTGGGACCAATAGTTAGTCACTCGACCACAGCGCTATAAATAAGCACCGCAACCGAGGCAAAAGCACTGTGTGCCCAATCTTTGCCTCTTCTTCTTCTGCTCCTCCGCCGCGCCTCTGCTCTCCGCTTTCCGCCGCTCGGTCCGCACCGGCACGTCCCCCATGGGCAATGACAAGACGGCGGCTCTGGAGCGCTCGAAGAAAGCGACGGCGACGGGGAAGGGGAAGAGATCCAACCGAGGGTCGTCATTGAGGTCTGGGCTCCCGCCTGGCTGGATCCAGGTGGACTGGATCAGGTCCACGATGACGCCGGAGGACATGGAGGAGCTGGTGGAGGAGGGCCTGATCATCCGCGACTCCTGGCGGCTGCCGGAGGACGAGCTCGAGCCCCAGCCGCAGGAGGGCGAGTGTGTTCTCCTCGCGACCCACATCTACCAATGTTTTTCCTTGCCTCCACATCCTTTCTTCCGCGGTTTGCTGGCTTTCTACGGCGCCCAGCTGCACCACTTCACTCCCAACACCATCACGTACTTGGCCGCATTTGTTTCGATGTGTGAGAACTTCCTCGGGTGCCGACCGCATTGGGCCCTGTTTAAGCATATCTTCACTTGTCGCTCCCAAACTGTCAAGAAAGCGAATCCGAGTGACGAGAAGACGCATGTCATCCAGATGTGCGACGGATTGGGCATCCAGACTAGGGGTAGGAGCACTTTCCCTGCCATGGTCCTTCCTGAGTCGGTCCGGGGATGGCAGTCGACTTGGTTCTATTGCCAAGATCTCCCGACTCCTGCTCAGTCGACCGGACTTCCACCATTTTCTTTAGATCGAGTCGGCCAGCCACCGACACTGCTTGTGAGTCGGGCTGAGAAGGTAGAGGTAGATATGTTGGTGGAGCGGGTGGTTCAGCTGGTCCGCGACGGGGTCACTAGGATGGATTTGCTTGAGGTGTTCCTCAAGAGGAGGATCCAGCCCCTCCAAGCTTGGGACCATCCGATGTGGATGTACTCGGGCGTTGACGACACTTCTCGGGTCCACCCAGAGGAATCCACCACGAAGACGGTGGAACTGTGCCTGAAGTGCATGACGGGGAACAAGGACAATCCTCGGCGGACCGGAAGGGGTCGCCCGTTCGACGCAGACCACCAACCAGACAAGGTCCGGCCTCAGTTCCACAGTGGATTTTCCGTTTCTTGTTTGCAGACATTTGATGAATCTGACTGGCGTATGATTGTTCTTCCTTTCTGCACATCTTTACCGAAATGTATTCGGTGCCCAATGGTGAGCAGGTCCAGGAGGGGGAAGAGGGCATAGGCGAAGCTTCCGACTGGAAGTCTGGCGAGGAGACGGCGGACGAGAGCGAGGACTCCATCAGCGGCGAGGAAGTCGAGTCACCTCCCCACGTCGAGAAGCGCTCCAAGGAGAAGCACGACCCAGAAGCCGCGCGTGCCAGGACGGGTCCTTCCAGTTCTTAGGTGCAGAAGCGAACTCGCACGTCAACTCCAGATCCCACTGAGAAAGCGCCAAAACAGCCCAAGGTCACCGCTTCCAAACACCGGAAGGCCTTGCCGAAGATCAAAGTGGACGTCCCGATTGCCTCCACGTAAGTGTTGTTCTGCTTCATTCTTCTTTCATTTTGGAGACCAGATTTGTCTTCGTCGACTCACTTTTCGTGAAACCTTCAGCGCCGCTGCTTCTAGGACTTCGATGGATGTTGAGAGGTGTCGTGACGATGAGGAGACCGCAGACGCCGCCACGTCCCACCCAGGTGTGGATTCTAGACTATGCTTTGTCATTTGCTATTTTGGATTGCCAGTCGATTGAATTTCATCTTGATCGTTTTCTGAAGGGCCACACAATGTCATTGAACTTCTTGATGATGATGATGATGCGGAGGATCGCGCGGAGGTGTCTCTACGAGGCGCGGGAAGGAGGGGTCGCAAGGCGCCCTTTGGCTCTGAGGCCCAGCAACAGGGGGACGTGGCTCGGACCACGGTCTCCTTTGTTGTTCCCGTATCGACTGACTGTCCCTCTGCGTCGACTATTCCAGCTGCTGACCCTATGACTGCTCCGACTGCCCCACTGTCCGTGCTTTTCGCCACCCATCACGTCCCGGAGGACCCCATGTGCGCGGCCAAGGAGGTCGTCCGTCAGGCGGGATTGATGATGGAGCGGACGAAGGCGGCGTATGAGGCTAGCATGGCTGCCTACAATGCCAGCTCGGCTCTCCGAACCAATGTCCAAGTTTGTCTTTTCTGGCTGACTTGCTGTGTTGTTGGGATCTCCGTTCTGAAAATTGCCGCTTTGTGCGTAAGATGATGTTACACCCACTGCTCTGTAGCATTTCTAATATTATATGTGGATGAAATATTGTTGATTGGAAACGATATAGAATTTCTGGATAGCATAAAAGGATACTTGAATAAGAGTTTTTCAATGAAAGACCTCGGTGAAGCTGCTTACATATTAGGCATCAAAATCTATAGAAATAGATCAAGACGCTTAATTGGACTTTCACAAAGCACATACGTTGATAAAGTTTTGAAGAAGTTCAAAATGGATCAGTCAAAGAAAGGGTTCTTGCCTGTGTTACAAGGTGTGAAGTTGAGTAAGACTCAAAGCTCGACCACTGCAGAAGATAGAGAGAAAATGACAGTCGTTCCATATGCCTCAGCCATAGGATCTATCATGTATGCAATGTTGTGTACCAGACCTGATGTGTTCCTTGCTATAAGTCTAGCAGGGAGGTACCAAAGTAATCCAGGAGTGGATCACTGGACAACGATCAAGAACATCCTGAAATACCTCAAAAGGACAAAGGATATGTTTCTCATGTATAGAGGTGACAAAGAGCTCGTCGTAAACGGTTACGTCGATTCTAGCTTTGACGTTGATCCGGATGACTCTAAGTCACAAACCGGATATGTATTTTTATTAAACGGTGGAGCTGTCAGTTGGTGCAGTTCCTAGCAGAGCGTCGTGGCGGGATCTACGTGTGAAGCGGAATACATAGCAGCTTCGGAAGCAGCAAATGAAGGAGTCTGGATGAAGGAGTCCATATCCGATCTAGGTGTAATACCTAGTGCATCGGGTTCAATGAAAACCTTTTGTGACAACATTGGAGCAATAGCCTTGGCGAAGGAATCCAGGTTTCACAAGAGAACAAAGCACATCAAAAGATGCTTCAATTCCTTCCGCGATCTAGTCAAGGAGGGAGACATAGAGATTTGCAAGATACATACGGATCTGAATGTTGCAGACCCGTTGACTAAGCCTCTTCCACGGGCAAAACATGATCAACACCAAGACTCCATGGGTGTTAGGATCATTACTTTGTAATCTGGATTATTGACTCTAGTTCAAGTGGGAGACTGAAGGAAATATGCCCTAGAGGCAATAATAAAGATGTTATTTGTATTTCCTTATATCATGAAAAATGTCTTTTATTCATGCTAGAATTGTATTAACCGGAAACTTAGTACATGTGTGAATATATAGACAAAACAGTATGTCCCTAGTATGCCTCTACTAGACTAGCTCATTGATCAAAGATGGTTATGTTTCCTAGCCATAGACATGAGTCGTCATTTGATCAATGGGATCACATCATTAGGAGAATGATGTGATGGACAAGAACCATCCGTTAGCTTAGCACTATGATCGTTTAGTTTTACTGCTATTGCTTTCTTCATGACTTATACATGTTCCTATGACTATGAGATTATGCAACTCCCAAATACCGGAGGAACACCTTGTGTGCTATCAAACATCACAACGTAACTGGGTGATCATAAAGATGCTCTACAGGTGTCTCCGAAAGTGTTCGTGGTGTTGGCATAGATCAAGAATAGGATTTGTCACTCCGAGTGTCGGAGAGGTATCTCTGGGCCCTCTCGGTAATACACATCATAATAAGCCTTGCAAGCAAATGACTAATGAGTTAGTCAAGAGATGATGTATTACGGAACGAGTAAAGAGACTTGCCGGTAACGAGATTGAACTAGATATTGAGATACCGATGATCGAATCTTGGGCAAGTAACATACCGATGACAAAGGGAACAATGTATGTTGTTATGCGGTTTGACCGATAAAGGTCTTCGTAGAATATGTAGGAGCCAATAGAAGCATCCAGGTTCCGTTATTGGTTATTGACCGGAGATGAGTCTCGGTCATGTCTACATAGTTCTCGAACCCGTAGGGTCCGCACGCTTAATGTTTGATGACGGTCGGTATTATGAGTTTATTAGTTTTGATGTACCGAAGGTAGTTCGGAGTCCCGGATAAGATCACAGACATGACGAGGAGTCTCGGAATGTCCGAGACGTAAACATTGATATATTGGATGACTATATTCGAACATCGGAAGCGTTCCGTAAAGTTTCGGAATTAACCGGAGTGCCGGGGGGTTACCTGAACCCCCGGGGAAGCTATGGGCCTTAATGGGCCATAGGAGAAAGAGAGAAAGGAAGGCCAGGGCTGGGCCGCGCGCCCCCCACCCCTTGGTCCGAATTGGACAAGGAAGGAGGGGGGGCCGGCGCCCCTTTCCTTTTCCCTCTCCCTCTCCTTCCTTCCCCCCTTCTCCCTCTTGGTGATTCCTACTAGGAATAGGATTGCAATCCTATTCCTAGTAGGATTGCTCCTCCTAGGCGCGCCATAGGGGCTGGCCAGCCTCCCCCCTTGCTCCTTTATATACGGGGGTAGGGGGGCACCTCTAGACACACAAGTTGATCTCTCCAGCCGTGTACGGTGCCCCCCTCCATAGAAACACACCTCGGTCATACCGTTGCAGTGCTTAGGCGAAGCCCTGCACCGGTAACTTCATCATATCCATCACCACACTGTCGTGCTGACAAAACTCTCCCGTGAAGCTCAACTGGCTCAAGAGCTCGTGGGACGTCATCAAGCTGAACGTGGAGGTGTCGTACGTTCGGTGCTTGATCGGTTGAATCGCGAAGAAGTTCGACTACATCAACCGCGTCACTTGACGCTTCCGCTTTCGGTCTACAAGGGTATGTAGACACACTCTTTCCCTCATTGCTATGCATCTGGTAGATAGATCTTGCGTGATCGTACGAAAATTTTGAAAATACTACGTTCCCCAACAAAGTAATGTGTTGCCATTTCCCCCTGCCCACAACAAGTTACTCTATTAGACCTCAGTATCTGATATTTTTCTCTTTTCAGTGGTTTCCGAAGCTATTTACTGGTGATTACCTTGGAAACTACATGACCGGAGTGGAGGCAACTAAGGTTAAAGTATATAATTCATGCTACCATCATAGTGCTCTAGAAGTCTTCTTGAAGGCGGTGAAGGATGGGCGGGTGATCGTCACAAGGGGTTGGACAAAAGTGGTTCGTGCCTACGGCATGCAGGAAGGCACATTATGGGCATTCTGATTCTTCAACACCGTTGGCAGTCAAAATGATTTACACTTGTCTCTTCACCTTTACCGCCTTTAAATACTGCGGTTCATCATAGTTATTGCTGCCTAATCGTGTAATTACTGAACATATTATACTGACGATTTTATTTATGGATTCGTTGTTGAACTATTGTGCTGAGAATTTGAATTGCACGTTTCGTATTTCGAAATTTCCAATTAGAATAAGAAATTACATGCAAAAATAAAAATAGAACAGATGGTCATGGACGTTTGCAAGTGGTTCTAGCAGTAAAAGCGTTTGCGATGGATAGCCCAATGCCACACAATTTTCTTCATCAAATTGTGTGTGATATAGTTGATAAAAGCAAACAGTTAACCAAGGACGACCGTGTGTGATAGTTACACCTTTCACACACGATCCTACACATAAAACCGTGTGGGATTTACGTCCGAACATAAACGTTTTCCCTGGATTGACTGTGTGGGATGTACATAAGAACGGAAACGTATTCCTTGGATTGACTGTGTGTGATATACATACGAATGGAAATGTTTTTCTAGGATTCACCGTGTGGGATGTACATACCTACGGAAATAATTTTCTCGGATTACCGTGTGCGATGTACATACCTACGGAAATGAATTTCTCGGATTACCGTGTGGGATGTACATACCTACAGAAATGATTGGGTTTCCATACCTCGCCCGATCGCACACGGCCCCAGCCTGGGTCCCAGGAGGGCCTATCCTCGACGATTTCTGGGTCGTGTGGGAAGGACACCCTATCGCACACACTCACTTGGCGACGGTTCCAAATGCCTTCGCGGAAAGGGGTAAAAAACCGTTTGTTTAGTACCGACGCGCACCAGTGTACTATTTTCAACAATTGGAACATCTCATATGCTTCGTGGCATTCAAAACGTTTTTGAAGTCCCGATTATAAGCCCTAAAGCATGGCGCACGAAACTATCAAGTAGTCATCACACCGAGCTTGTCAAACGTTCATAACGTTTGCATCCACTCCTGCAATAGGTTTGTCACCTAGCGGTGCATCAAGGACATAGTACTTCTATGCAGCAATGAGGATAATCCTCAGATCACGGATCTAGTACGCATCATTGCTACTAACATCTTTCAACTTAGTTTTCTCTAGGAACATATAAAAACATAGGGGGGCTATGACGCGAGCGATTGATCTACAACATAATTTGCAAATACTATCAGGACTAAGTTCATGATAAATTAAAGTTCAATTAATCATATTACTAAATAACTCCCACTTAGATAGACATCCCTCTAGTCATCTAAACGATCATGTGCTCCAAATCAACTAAACCATGTCCGATCATCACGTGAGATGGAGCAGTTTTCAGTGGTGAACATCTTATGTTGATCATATCTACTATATGATTCACGCTCGACCTTTCGGTCTCCAGTGTTTCGAGGCCATGTCTGTACATGCTAGGCTCGTCACGTTTAACCCGAATATTCTGCATATGCAAAACTGTCTTACACCCATTGTATTTGAAAGTAGAGCTTATCACACCCGATCATCAGGTGGTGTCTCAGCACGATGAACTGTAGCGACGGTGCATACTCAGGGAGAACACTTGTACCTTGAAACTTTGTAAGGGATCATCTTATAATGCTGCCGCCGTACTAAGCAAAATAAGAAGCATAATAAGATAAACATCACATGCAATCAAAATATGTTACATGATATGGCCATCATCATCTTGTGCTTTTGATATCCATCTCCAAAGCATCGTCATGATCTCCATCGTCACCGGCTTGACACCATGATCTTCATCGTAGTGTCGTGGTTGTCTCGTCAACTATTGCTACTACTACTTTCGCTAACTCATAGTGATAAAGTAAAGCAATTACATGGCTTTCGCAATTCATACAATAAAGAGACAACCATAAGGCTCCTGCCTATTGCAGATAATTTACAAAACATGATCATCTCATACAATAACGTATAAATCATCACATCTTGACCATATCATATCACAACATGCCCTGCAAAAACAAGTTAGACATCCTATACTTTATTGTTGCAAGTAATACGTGCCTGCTAAGGGCTTAGAAAGAACCGTTCTTACCTATGCATTAAAACCACAACGATTTTTGGTAAAGTGTGATGTTTTAACCTTCACAAGGAATGGGCGTAGTCATACTCGATTCAACTAAAGTTGGAGAAACAGGCACCCACTAGACACCTTTATGCGAAGCAAGACGGTAGAACCAGTCTCATGAACATGGTCATGTAATGTCGGTCTGGGCCGCTTCATCCAACAATACCACCGAATCAAAGTGTGACATGCTGGTAAGCAGTATGACTATTATCGCCCACAACTCATTGTGTTCTACTCGTGCATATAATCTACGCATAGACCTGGCTCATGATGCCACTACTGGGGAACATTGTATTTCATACAATTTCCTACGATCACACAAGATATATCTAGGAGAAGCATAGCAACGAGTGGGGAGAGTGTGTCCACGTACCCTCGTAGACCGAAAGCGGAAGCGTTTAGTAACACGGTTGATGTAGTCGAACGTCTTCGCGATCCAACCGATCAAGTACCGAATGCTTGGCACCTCCGTGATCTGCACACGTTCAGCTCGGTGACGTCCCTCGAACTCTTGATCCAGTTGAGACCGAGGGAGAGTTTCGTCAGCATGACCGCGTGGTGACAGTGTTGATGAAGTTACTGATGTAGGGCTTCGTCTAAGCACTACGACAATATGACCGAGGTGTGAAACTGTGGAGGGGGGCAACGCACACGGCTAAGAAATCAACTTGTGTGTCTATGGGCTTCCCCCTCCCCACGTATAGAAAGGAGGGAGGGAGGAGGAGACCGGCCCTAGGAGGGGCGCGCCAAGGGAAGAGGATTCCTACTCCTAGTAGGAGTAGGTTTCCTCCTTTCCTAGTCCTACTAGGAAAAGGGAGGAAAGAGGAGGTGGGGAGAAGGAAAGAGGGGGCCGCCCGCCCAAGCCCTAAACCAATTAGGTTTGGGCCTAGGGGAGGGGGGCGCCCCACACCTCTCTTGCTGCCATCTCTCTCCACTAGGGCCCAATAAGGCCCATGGACTCCCCGGGGGGTTTCGGTAACCGCCCGATACTTCGAAAAATACCCGATACCCTTCGGAACCCTTCCGGTGTCCGAAAATAACCTTCTAATATATTAATCTTTATGTCTCGACCATTTCGAGACTCGTCGTCATGTCCGTGATCTGATCCGGGACTCCGAACAACTTTCGGAACATCAAAACACATAAACTCATAATAACGATCGTCATCGAACGTTAAGCGTGCGGACCCTAAGGGTTCGAGGACTATGTAGACATGACCGAGACACCTCTCCGGTCAATAACCAATAGCTGAACCTGGATGGTCATATTGGCTCCTACATATTCTACGAAGATCTTTATCGGTCAAAATGCACAACAACATACATTGTTCTCTTTGTCATCGGTATGTTACTTGCCCGAGATTCGATCGTCGGTATCATCATACCTAGTTCAATCTCGTACCAGCAAGTATCTTTACTCGTTCTGTAATACATCTTCTCATGACTAACTCATTAGTCATTTGCTTGCAAGGCTTATTATGATGAGTATTACCGAGAGGGGCCAGAGATACCTCTCTAACACTCGGAGTGACAAATCCTAATCTTGATCCCACAAACACTTTCGGAAACACCTGTAGAGCATATTTATAATCACTTAGTTACGTTGTGACGTTTGATAGCACACAAGGTGCTCCTCCGGTATTCGTGAGTTGCATAATCTCATAATCAGAGGAACATGTATAAGTCATGAAGAAAGCAATAGCAATAAAACTAAACAATCATTGTGCTAAGCTAACGGGTGGGTCTTGTCCATCACATCATTCTCCTAATGATGTGACCTCGTTCATCAAATGACAACACATGTCTATGGTTAGGAAACATAACCATCTTTGATCAACGAGCTAGTCAAGTAGAGGCATACTAGGGACACTCTATTTTGTCTATGTATTCACACATGTACTAAGTTTCCAGTTAATACAATTCTGGCATGAATAATAAACATTTATCATGATATAAAGAAATATAAATAACAACTTTATTATTGCCTCTAGGGCATATTTCCTTCAAGAACCTTTTCTTGGACTGATCCATATTGAACTGCTTGAATATCTTGTCAAGTTATGTGCTTTGTGAAAGACCAATGCGGCGTCTCGATCTATCTCTATAGATCTTGATGCATAATATGTAAGCAGCTTCTCCAAGGTCTTTCATTGAAAAACACTTATTCAATTAGGCCTTTATGCTTTCCAAAAGTTATATCATTTCCCATCAACAATATGTCATCCACATATAATATTAGAAATGCTACAGAGCTCCCACTCACTTTCTTGTAAATACATGCTTCTCCATAAGTCTGTATAAACCCAAACACTTTGATCACTTCAGCAAAGCGAATGTTCCAACTCCGAGATGCTTGCACCAGCCCATAAATGCAGCGTTGGAGCTTGCATACCTTGTGAGCATTCTTAGGATCGACAAAACCTTCCGGTTGCATCATATACAATTCTTCCTTCAAGAAACCGTTAAGGAATGCCGTTTTGACGTCCATTTGCCAGATCTCATAATCATAAAATGCGGCAATTGTTAACATGATTCAGACGGACTCCAACATCGCTACGGGTGAGAAAGTCTCATCATAGTCAACTCCTTGAACTTGTCGATAACCGTTAGCGACAAGCCGAGCCTTATAGACGGTCACATTACCATCCGCGTCAGTCTTCATCTTAAAGATCCACTTATTCTCCATGGCTGTCGTTCATCGGGCAAGTCCACCAAAGTCCATACTTTGTTCTCATACATGGATCCTATCTCGCATTTCATGGCTTCAAGCCATTTGTTGGAAACCGAGCCCGCCATCATTTCTTCATAGTTCAAAGGTTCACCATTGTCTAACAACATGATTTCCAGGTCAGGGTTGCCGTACCACTCTGGTGCGGAACGTTTCCTCGTGGACCTATGAAGTTCCGTAGCAACTTGATACGAAGTTTCATGATCATCATCATTAACTTCCTCTCTAGTCGGTGCAGGCACCACAAAAATATTTTCCTGCGCTGCGCTACTCTCCCGTTCAAGAGGGGGTACAATTTCCTCATCAAGTTCTACTTTCCTCCCACTTACTTCTTCCGAGAGAAACTCTTTCTCCAGAAATGATCCATTCTTGGCAACAAAGATCTTTCCATCGGATCTGAGGTAGAAGGTATACCCAATAGTTTACATAGTGTACCCTATGAAGACACACTTTTCTGATTTGGGTTCGAGCTTTCCAGGTTGAAGTTTCTTGACATAAGCATCTTATCCCCAAACTTTCAGAAACGACGGCTTAACCCAAACCATAATTCATACAGTGTCATCTCAACGTATTTAGATGGTGCCCTATTTAAAGTGAATGCGGCAGTCTCTAAAGCATAACCCCAAAATGATAGCGGTATATCGGTAAGAGACATCATAGATCGCACCATATCAAATAGAGTATGATTACGATGTTCGGATACACCATTACGCTGAGGTGTTCCAGACGGCATGAGTTGTGAAACAATTCCATATTTACTTAATGTTAGAGGAAAAGGTGTCCCATCTTTGAATGAGATGGTGGCTATCATTTTGGAGGAAGTCAACTCTGATGATCCGACTACGAACGTGCGAGGACGTCGCGCCTTAGCAATCGCTAAACCAACTCTGAGAGGTTATTGACCATGCCGGAGCAGGATCAACCTGACCATGAGGGTCTATTTCGTGCAAGCAAACGAAGAACAAGCAAGAACTGAGATTGCAATCTAGATATTGCGAACTTAAGAGGAAAGATTTATTGATCAAGTGGGGTTCTGTGACGTCTTTGCCTGGTCGTTGAACACAAACGAAGTACGCGAAGTTGCAGCTATGGTGAACTTTAATATAAACAAAATCCAAAGTCTAAACAATGCCCTAAGGGCTGTATATATGGAGAAATAGGGGGGGGGATTTCGTGGCCCCTTGGAGAAGGGGTCTAAAATCAACCCTAACTCTGTTTTCCCCACACATAAGGACTCTAAAAACAGCCTATACTTTACTATTTCAAAATTACATGGGCCTGGCCCAATAATAAGGTGACGCAACACCTATAATAGCCTCTGGATGAAATTTATGAAGTGGCATCTTGTATATTTCGTCCAAGGCTTCATGCACTCATTATGGCGGCTTCAAAGTCCTGATATCATCACTTGTAACTCTGTTCTTGTTTCCCTTGCGCATGACATCATCTCCGAGCTTGATCTTGCTCCAATGTTCATCCTTCTTGTCCAAGCTAGGACCTTCATTTGTAAGCAAGTCAAATGTATCCAATTTAGGCAGCATCATATTCTCATGAACATTAGAATCATTACCAAGAAACGAAAGTACATAGTAATTTAATTGCCATGCACGAGCTCTAGTAATTGGTCCAATATGTATACCAACAGGGGCTGTGGGTGTAACAATGGTATTGATGTCCTCATCATCCTCCCCTTCTTGAAATGAAGTCGTCCTCGACGGAAGCTCATCTTCCTCACCCAAATAAGGCTTCAAATCTACAATGTTAAAAGTGGGACTAACCCCAAAATCTCCAGGCAGCTCAAGTCTATATGCATTATCATTTATTTTCTCTAACACCTTAAAAGGACCATCCACACGTGGCATTAGCTTTGATTTGCGCAAATCAGGAAACCTATCCTTACGCAAATGTAACCAAACAAGATCTCCAGGTGCAAAGACAACATGTTTTCTACCTTTATCTCCAACAAGTTTATATTTAGCATTCATACACTCAATGTTTTCCTTAGTTAACTCATGCATTTTTAAGATCAACTCAGCACGGTGTTTAGCATCAAAATTAACCTTCTCCGAAGATGGAAGAGGCAACAAATCAATAGGTGCACGAGGTAGGAAACCATATAAAATTTCAAAAGGACACATCTTAGTAGTAGAATGCAGCGAACGATTATAAGCAAATTCAATATGAGGCAAGCATTCTTTCCACATTTTCTTGTTATTCTTCAAAACAGCCCTAAGCATAGTAGACAAAGTTCTATTGACTACTTCAGTTTGTCCATCAGTTTGGGGTGACAAGTAGTACTAAAAAGCAGTTTAGTCCCCAACTTAGCCCATAAACATCTCCAAAAGTGGCTAAGAAATTTAGTATCACGATCTGAATCAATAGTATTTGGCACACCATGCAAGCGAATAATTTCATGAAAGAACAAATCAACAACATTAGCAGCATCATCGCTTTTATGACATGGTATAAAGTGTGCCATTTTTGAGAACCTATCCACGACAACAAATATGATATCCCTCCCCTTCTTTGTTCGAGGTAAACCCAAAACAAAGTCCATAGATATATCTTCCCAAGGAACACTAGGTACAGGCAAAGGCATATATAAACAATGAGGATTGAGTCGTGACTTAGCTTTTTGAGATGTAGTGCAGTGAGCAACAAAACGCTCAACATCCCATCTCATCTTTGGCCAAAAAAAATGTGTAGCAAGTACGTCCTCCGTCTTCTTCACGCCAAAGTGTCCCATTAATCCTCCTCCATGCGCCTCCTGCAACAACAAAAGACAAACGGAGCTAGCTGGAATGCATAGCTTCTTAGCACGAAACACAAATCCATCATTAAGAACAAACTTGTTCCAAATGTTCCTCCAAAGATATGCTATAAATCAGTATATCATCAAAGTAAACTACCACAAATCGTACAATGAAAGCATGTAAAAATTCATTCTTAATCTCATGAAAGTACTAGGTGCATTAGTTAACCCGAAAGGCATGACTAACCCCTCATATAATCCAAACTTAGCGTTAATGATGTTTTCCATTCATCTCCCAATTTCATACGAATTTGATTGTATCCACTACGCAAATCAACTTTGGGGAAAATAGTAGAGCCACTTAATTCATCATGCATATCATCTAGCCTAGGAATAGGATGACGATAATGAATACTAATATTATTAATGCCTCTACAATCAACACACATACGCGATGTACCATCCTTTTTCGGCACTAGAATAATAGGAACAACAAAAGGACTATGGGATTCACGTATATAACCTTTATCCAGTAGCTCCTGTACTTGACGCATAATCTCCTTTGTCTCCTCTGGCTTGGCACGGTATGGTGCACGGTTGGGTAGCGATGCACCGAGAATTAAGTCGATCTGATGCTCAATCCCTCGAATAGGTGGTAATCCCGGTGGTACGTCTTGTGGAAAGACGTCAGCGAACTCCTGCAAAATGTTAGTGATAGCAGGAGGCAAAGAGGAAGGCACGTCCTCGAATAAAAATAATGCCTCTTTGCACACAAAACCATAGCAAACAGATTTGCTGAAATCTAGATCATCAATATCAGATTTGGTCGCAAGTAAACATCCACTTTTCAATTTAATTTCAAAGGCAACATGAGATGATGGTTTGTTACTATGCTTCATTTGTTGCTCAAATTCTTTTGCCACAATCTGATTTTCACTTTTATTTTGCTCAAGTTTTGCTTTACTAGCTCGATGAATATCATCTTTCAAAATTGAATCAGGAGTCGTAGGAAGCAAAGTAATATGTTTATACTTATGAACAAGAGTATACTGATTATTTCTACCATGGTGTACATAATTTTTATCAAATTACCATTGTCTACCAAGTAATAAGGAACATGCTTGCATGGGTACCACATCACAATCAACATAATCAACATATGTAGCTATACTAAAATGAACGTGAACAGTACGTGTTACCATAACCTTGCCGCTGTTGTTGAACCATTAGATGTAGTAAGGATGTGGATGTGGTCTTGTGGTGAGATACAACTTCTCCATCATCTCCATGCTAGCCAAATTGTTGCAGCTCCCTCCATCTATGATGACGCGAACAGAACGTTCCTTCACAACTCCCTTTGTATGGAACAAATTGTGCCTCTGGTTTTGCTCAGCTTGTGTGATCTGCACACTCAAAACACGTTGAGCAACTAAACAGGCATACCTGTCAGCGTCGTCAGCACCCATGTAATGCGTCTCTTGTTCAAAATCATCTCCAATGTGTTCTTCACGTGTAATAAGAGCCAAAGTCTCCTCGTCATAGTCACTCGCGGACTCATACCCACCATCCTTAGTAGAAATCATGACACGCTGAGATTTACATTCCCTCACAAAATGAACTTTTCCCTTATAACGACGACAAATAAAATCACTTGTGTGCCTTGTTGATGCCATGCATGAAGAGGAGCTCCGTGCAGGCCCGGTGGGTGTGCTCCTGGCAGATAATGGTGATTGTGCCTGCTTTCTTGTATCATGGTGGATGTGGTAACTGACGGAGGTGCCGGTGTAGCAGAATGTGTGGAAGTAGATGATGCACGCTGTAACATCCCAATTTTTAATTTGGATGTTAACATAGATCATTCATATGCATTCATCATTTGAGCATTTGAATTTAATTTTTATTTAGAAATTGATCCAAAGACTTTAAGAAACTCCAGGACCCAAGTGAGAGAGTTGGAAGTTTTCCAAAGAGAACCCACAATTTTATTATTTTCCAAGTGGGGTTGGATCAAATATTATTTTTGCCAATTTTCATTTTCAATATTTTTAAATAAATGAGAAAAGATAAAATGTCTTCTTCAAAACAGAAATAAAAATGTTGGAATTTGAATTTTGAGTAAAAATATTTTTGTTGGATTTTTATTTGCAATTTGTTTATTTAAAATTTCATTAAAATGCTTATTTTATTTTAGCATTTTAAATTAGAAAAATGTTCACTTTGTCCGAAATATTAGGTGGGAACGGTGAAAATTGTTTCTAGAATTTTTAGGATTTTATTTGATTTTATTTTATATTTTTCTTCGTTGCGCTATTAAAAAAACTGTTCGGACCGGGCCGACTGGGCAGAAGCCCAACTAGCCGGCCTAGCCCGCGCGCCACGGCCTCCGCCCCGCCATGCCGTCGCTGGACTCTGGGGAGTCCGACTCCCGCACGCGCCGCGCCGCCCCCTTCCCCAAGTCGGAGCCGAGCCCCCTATATAATTGGCCGCCACCCCTCGCCCACACCGCCCACCGCCACCGACTGCGCCGCCGCAACCCGAGCCGCCCCGCCACCCGCGCTAGCCCACCGCCGCTGCTGCTACTGCTGCACACTGCCGCCGCCATGTGGAAGTAGTAGTTAATTCATGATATTTTTAAGTTGGACAAGCTTCACCCCGGGATTGCATGTCTAATGTGCAAACCCATAATACGAGAAGGAACTGGTATAGAGTGCGCCCGGCTCATTAAAAAAATTATACAACAAACAAACCCTCCTTCACGCTTTGTTCATGAGAAATCCGAAAACTTTGGCAGTGATAAACAAAGGAGATTAAGAGGATGTGATCATCCTCATTCGGGAGCCGTTCCTCGAAACTTGTCTAGCTCAAGAAGTAATTGAGTTATCTGCTAGCATTCGTTGACGAAACATGCATATTCAAAAAAAATTATTACCTCTGTTTTTAAAACCAAGAGCTCTGGTACATGTTTAGTTTTTGTTTCCGACCACGGGTTTTCAACATTGCCAACAAAAGCCACGGTTCGAGAGTCTCCATCTTCTTTAAAGCACCAACTATTGAGAGCATGATTGTCATTCTGAGTGTAATGTGCATTGTCCCAAAGTATCATTGCCTTTTGCATGATTATGATATCGTTTATTCTGAAATCATTGCTGAAATCTAGATCATCAATATCCCTGCATTTATGTTTTGCTTCACTAAAGGGGGCAAGCGAGGTATCACTTTGTCATGTTTGCACACCATGCTCACTACAAATCTATTGAGTGTTTCAGTATCATATTGTAAAACTTTCAGTTCTTTGTGATATTCTCATGAGGCAACTTAATTAGTACAGATTCATTATCTCAGTAAGCATTTGTCATGTGACTGTGAAAATTTCTTATATGGTTAATAGCATGTCACCACAGAAATTATGCTTGTTATCATTTACCTACTCGAGGACGAGCAGGAATTAAGCTTGGGGATGTTGATACGTCCAAAACGTATCTATAATTTCTGCTTGCTCCACGCCTTTTTTGTGTGATATTGCTATGATATTTATGCACTTCCATACACTTTTGATCATATTTGAACTAACCTACTAATGGTTGCAAAAGTGCACAATGTTCTTGTTTTACACTTTATTGTGTAGGAATTACTTGGAAATTGACAAAAACGCAAAAGGAGTCGTATTGGAGTAGGACTCTGACTTTCCTGAAATCTGTCTGATAACGTTTTTTAAAGATGGTCATGTTCCGGCCCGAGGACGACATCAAACGGAAAATGTCTAGTTGCGAAAGTTGTGGGGAATTTCGAGGCGATGCTTCTGGATGTAAAATTCGTCCAAATCGGAGTCCGGACGGCCGAGTAAAGCCCGTTTTACTGAGGTCCAAAATTTGATGACGGGAATCCGAGAGTCTATATAAAGAGAGGAAACCTAGGTCACCAAGGGCCACGAATTTTTCTCCTCCCGAGCCGCCGTCTTGGAGGGGAGGACTAGCACCATTGCAGCACCATCCACAAGGAAGAAGGGGGGCCAAGGAGCCGCTGCCCCCTAGGGCCGCCGCCGCCCCGAGGGCCGCCGCCGCCCCCTAGGGCCGCCGCCGCCGCCGCCTCCGTGGCTGCCGCCGGCCGTCTCCTCCTCGCGGGGCTGCATCTCTCCATCAACACCATCATCAACCTCCTCCTCACCATGTCCATGCGTGAGTAGTCTCCTCCGGGGCTGAGGGCTCATACGTGTAGCTATGTGGTTATCTCTCTCTCCCATGATGTGATCTTCGTTGTGATCATAGGCTATGTTAATCTAGGGTGATCCCATGATATTTCCCCTTCCTCTATGCATTGGATTGATGTACTCACTTGTCTTTATCTAGTATAATTCCCGAGACCAAGGTGACAGCGGTCTATTGGACATGGATTAGAAAAATATTTTCATGAGTGATTTCCTCTTTTGTGTGTTGATTGAAGATTGAGAGTCTCTTGGTGCTTGTCTTTGACTATCCTTTAGATATGTTGTGGTGATTGTGGGACTCTCTTTGGATGGCCGCGGTGACATTGGGAAATCCATAGATTGAGAACTACGAACTTTGAGGTGTGCTTTTGTAGCCCTACATAATTCTCGTCCTCTCTTGACCACGATGGAATGACCTCCGGGTGCGTCTCCATTGCATGTTTTATGGGAAATATCATGTCATTCGATTATGTTAATGTTGTTAGGAGTTGCCACTAGTGAAAGTATGATCCCTAGGCCTTGTTTCCACCATTGCAATACCATTTGTGCTCACGTTTACCACTTGTTTGCTTGCTGCACTTTTTATTACAGATTTATATTACTTTGTTTTGCCATCCATATCACTTGCCATTTAACATCTCTTCGCCGAACTAGTGCACCTATACATCTGACAAGTGTATTAGGTGTGTTGGGGACACAAGAGACTTCTTGTATCTTAGTTGCAGGGTTGCTTGAGAGAGACCATCTTCAACCTCTACCTCCCTGAGTTCGATAAACCTTAGGTCATCCACTTGAGGGAAATTGTTGCTGTCCTACAAACCTCTGCGCTTGGAGGCCCAACATAGTCTACAAGAGTAGAAGCGTGTGTAGACATCAAGAAGCTCCAGCATCGTCCCGCTCGCTACTTGCCCCACCACCTCAAGCAGGCGACGTGGCGCATGGCGCACCTCCTCCTCCTCTCCGGCGTGACGTCGTCCCTGAACCAAGGTGTGAGGCTCCCCAGCGTGACCCGCCCCACAGGGCGCCCGCGCACGATGAAGAAAGCTGTCAGGTGTTGTAGCGGCCCCAAGGCGAGGCGTGTTCACTCCCAGCGCCGCCTCGTCAAGGTCGCACGCCACCCCATGCGGCGGCACGTGAGCACCCGGACCAGGCTCCGCCTCCACGACGGGCACCCGTGAGCGCGGCGGGCTGTCGAGCGTTCACCGAGGAGCTGCGTCGCGTCGTTTGGCCCGGCAAGTTCAAGCCAGACTTGCCTCCACGCCACGATGGATCGCACGACCCCGCCGAGTTCCAGGAGCTTAGCCACAACACTAATTACTACCTGGAGCTCAGGGCTATCCACGGCGGGCGCCTCAGATGTCGCCCCGAGCATGGCGATCAAGGCTACGGCCGTGGAGGTGGCCGTGGTGGAGGACGCTGGGAGAACCGTGACTCCCGCTAAGGTTGGCGTGATTAGCCTCGTGAGGACCACTGGCGAGGCTAGCCTCGCGATGGCCCTTGAAGGGATCAGCTTCGCAATGGCCCTTGGAGGGATCATCCTTGTGAGCACCGCCCTCAGGGCAACGCTGACCTTCCTCCGCTACGACCACCGCCAAGAAGGAATGACGACCACCACCAAGATGATGGGGCTGGGGGCTTTCAAGAGCCTCATGCAATCGCTTGCATCCTAGGCGGCGCTCAGGCCCCTACCTCCCATCGCATCTTCAAGCAGTTCGCTCGTGAAGTGAACGTGGTCCTCCCCCAGCTCAAGGCAACGCGTCCGCTCAGATGGTCCAAGTATGATGTCACCTTCGACTCAACTGACCAGCTCAAGTGTGCGGCCGCAGCCGGTGCCCTCCCGATGCTCTGCTCGCCTACCATCAACAACGTGCTCGTCACCAAGACATTCATCGATGATGGTGCGGGACTCAATGTCCTCTCCGTCGAAACTTTCAACAGGCTTCAGGTGCCATATGACCAGCTTCAGCCTGCTAGGCCCTTCTCAGGAGTGACCGACGACTCGACCACCCCAGTAGGGCAAATCCGCCTCCCTGTCACCTTCGGCAACCGCAAGAACTACCACACCGAGCTCACCGACTTTGACGTCGCCCACATCCGTCACTCATACAACGCCATCCTCGGATATCCGGCCTTGGCCAAGTTCATGGCGGTGACTGACCACGGCTACAACGTCCTCAAGATGCCAGGAAGCGGCGGCATCATCATAGTCGCCTGCAATGAGAATGATGCGGTGTGCTCCCTCGAGCGCGCCTACTAAGCTACGGCGGTCGAGAACCCAGATGACGAGGGCTTTACCTACCCTCATGAGGCCGCCCCAAAGAAGAAGAAGCAGATGTTCAGCCTGGGGCCTCAAGAGGACGGGATGCCTGATGGTCGTGCCTTAGGACCTACGCCCATGGATGGGGCGCCTTCCCCTCTCGCATAGGAAGGCGTGCCCGACACCCCTCTTAGGGTGGACTCGGGGGCTCTCCTCTGGAGGGCCTCTGACTTGGCCAACGTCACGAGGGAGGCGCTCGGGCACCATGTGGAGGCATGCTTCAGCGTGCGCTTCCGCGAAAAGAGCGCAGGGCGCCAGGCGCCAGGCGCTCAGGAGTTCATCACCAAGGCGATCATGGATCTTCAGGAAGCAAGGGCCGTGCGAGGCGAGCGTCGCCCCGCACTGCCAAGCACCGCTCCCTCTACCGACGAGGGTAGGGGGCTGCGCATCTGCGTCAACATCCCAGGGCTCAACAGAGACGCGTCTCAGGAGCTCTTCTGGCCGTCCCACGTGGGCCGGTGCAAGGGTCCCCCTCACAGCTACGTTTGCATGCCTTTCGGCTTGCTGAATAGCGCTGCCCTGCACCAGCGCCACATGCAGAGCATTCTGGCAGCTCATGAGGCCAGGCGCCAGGAGATCCTGGTGGAGCATCGATCCTTTGCGAGCCTCCTGGATCTCAGGAGCCTCGCAAGAACCAGGAACCAGGCGACTCATGAGGAGCGACTTCTGTAGCACGCGTCTTCAGCTACCCCAACACTTCTTCAGAAACAGTGCCACGTAACACTTTTTGGTTCATTCAGTTGGGAGCGCCCCTCGGGCTGCATTATCCCCAAGCCGTGTGGGTTCGTCCCTACGACACGTATCGTTTTTGCATCTATCAGAACTTGCTTTACCATGCCCATGGCTGCTTCATGATTATCGCATGTCCGTTTGGTGCCTCGACACCCTTCGCGGCTTCCGCGCGTAACTAACTGGCCGGTTGCTCATTCCGCCCAAGGAATTATTGGCACGGCGCCTATGCTCGGGTCCATCCCTGCGGTGCCAAAAAACCTGAGAGACTGAACTCTGAATCACGGCCAGCCCCGCGCACGTCACCACACGGGTCCTTAGTGCCTTCACATCCTTGCGGAAAAATCTAGCGTGGCTATGTGCTATGACCCCTTTCTCAGATTAATTCATAGGAACCTTCGAAGCCGGAGTAGGAGCGGCCCGCCGGCCACTCCCCTCAACGCAATCCGCTTGCATGTTAAAGGGGGGCTGCTGAGCATTGCTCCTGAGGGATCCTACTGGCTCTCGAGCTGTCACCCCCTGGCCTTGACCACGACATCATGACCTGGCATACTAGCGGCGGCTGAGCCTCGCTCGAGGGATAGGACCCGAGGACGTAAAGCACCTATTTGAGCTAAGGGGGAGAGACCGGCGCACGCCCTGCCTAGGAGCGGCATCACCAGGACACAGTCATGCATCGTGCAAGGAAATCACAGCAAGATAAGTTACCCCCTGCGCGTCGGCTAGAACCTCGTGCTCCAGTGTTTTTACTTTCGTGATCTTGCTCAGGCAACGTCACTTTCCTTTTCGGTCTTCAGGGAGCCGCTTGCACGCTAAAGGGGACCTCCTGAGCATCGCGTCTCAGTGGCTCTTACCGGACCTTAGGCCGCTCACCTCCTTGACTTGACCACGGCATCGTGACCTGGCATACCAGCAACGGCTGAAGCCTGCCGGGGGACTGGGTCTTGTCGGCGTAGAGCACCAAGCTGCCGCGAGAACGAAAAGTAGCGCAGTGCCCAAGTAAGATGTGCAATCGCAATACTAGACCAGGAGCGATGAAATTAAAATCAAAAGTATTACAACTTCTTACATACCTCCACGGGGCTTGACATGATTCCGAGCAGGGAAATAAAAGAAGAAAGCTTGGGAGAACCCTGCCCAGGGGACGTCACCGACGACGCCGGGCAGACACCGATGCCATGTTCCGGGCACGGCGAGAGCTTGGTGACTCGTAGTTGTCATCGTCGCTGGACTCCGCAGAATCGATGGATTCCGGGGACTCGCTGATGCTGCTGGAGGAGTTGCTAGCAAGGCCGAGGGCAAGTTCAGTGCCCGTGGCCGTGCCGCACGGATCGCCCCTTCTAGGGCAGTATTCTAGAGGCTGGCCATCCTCGCCAAAAACCTTGAAGAAAAGTGTCGAGGCTCCGTCATATTCGAAGTGGATAGCGGAGGCCCCTTATGGACGGCAGGCGCGGGAGATCTCGCCCCATCCTCGAGTCATGAAGACGTCGCCTGGGGGGATGACCTCGACCTCTGCTTCGGTAGCTTGGCTACAACACCCGGCGTGTTGCAGCCACAGCTCAGCAGGCCCCCCCAGTGGTATCAACTAAGCGAAGAACCTCGGTAGCCGGATCCACGAGAGCGGTGGCATCACAGCCCATACCACGAACTTGCGGGGCGCGCCTTCGACATGGGTCCACAGGCCGGCTGACCATACGGCTGCGGCCTGCCGTCTGTGATTCCGGCCTATGCAGTGTAGGGCGTCGCCCTCCTGCCCACGGCCTAGCGCGTGGGCGTACAGGGGGGTCGGGAAGCCAGGTTGAGGCCGCTCAAACCAAGGCCACGTTGCCTCCAGACCCTCGCTGGTGTCACGGGAGCGGCCAAGCCTTTTCTTTGGCGGGAAGGCCCGGGCTCCTCCTGAGAAGCCTTGCCTTTATCCACCGTGGAGAACCTCCTTATCGGCACCATGGACGCTTCGACAAGATGGCGAGGCAAAGAGGAGGAAGTAGGAGCAAGCGGTAAGAAGATGGAGATAAGCAGGGGCTCTGCCCCTCCTCATTTATAGCAAGAGGGAGGCAAACCGCCAGCCTCCACGATTGCCAGTAATAATGATCTTTATTTCCATGCAGCAGCTTCTTGTCAAGTCAAACAGTTGCCGAGGCGGCATGGGGAAGCGGAGACGCCCACGTCCAATTAGGCGCCACGCGTCAACCAGGTCCACGGGCGGTTGGGGCTTGCGGTGCTTCGCCCATGCCCTTTGGCTTCGCCTCAAAGCCAAGTCCAAGCACGCCTTGTGCCCGAGAACTACTGCGGCTTCCTCGGAACCGGGGTATCCAGACTTGCCTGCCTGCGGCCCATGGCGTGGCCCCTTCACCACCCTGGTATGGACCATCTTCGGCATCGACACACGAGACCATCATGAGGGGCCAAGTTTCGCGAGGCGGACGACACCAAGGCCTCCAAAAGGAGCAGCCTCTCTAGGGTGGCTCCTGAGGAGCGGAGATCTCTATTCAAGCCCCCACCTCACGAGGTTCAGATGATGCAATCCATGTGGACCAAGGCCAGGTGAGCGCCAGCGAGCGCTGATGTCTACTATGCACCCTTCTTCTTGTAGACGTTGTTGGGCCTCCAAGTGCAGAGGTTTGTAGGACAGTAGCAAATTTCCCTCAAGTGGATGACCTAAGTTTTATCAATCCGTGGGAGGTGTAGGATGAAGATGGTCTCTCTCAAACAACCCTAAAACCAAATAACAAAGAGTCTCTTGTGTCCCCAGCACACCCAATACAATGGTAAATTGTATAGGTGCACTAGTTCGGCGAAGAGATGGTGATACAAGTGCAATATGGATGGTAGATATAGGTTTTCGTGATATAAGAAAATATAAAAACAGCAAGGTAGCAAGTGGTAAAAGTGAGCATAAACGGTGTTGCAATGATAGTAGGCAAGGCCTAGGGTTCATACTTTCACTAGTGCAAGTTCTCTCGACAAGGATAACATAATTGGATCATATTACTAGCCCTCAACATGCAACAAAGAGTCACTCCAAAGTCACTAATAGCGGAGAACAAACGAAGAGATTATGGTAGGGTACGAAACCACCTCAAAGCTATTCTTTCTAATCGATCTATTCAAGAGTCTGTAGTAACATTCAATCTATCATAGAGTTCGTACTAGAATAACACCTTAAGACACAAATCAATCAAAACCCTAATGTTACCTAGATACTCCATTGTCACCTCAAGTATCCGTGAGCATGATTATACGATATGCATCACACAATCTCAGAAACATCTATTCAACCAACACATAGAACTTCAAAGAGTGCCCCGAAGTTTCTACCGGAGAGTCAAGACGAAAACGTGTGCCAACCCCCCTATGCATAGATTCCCAAGGTCACGGAACCCGCAAGTTGATCACCAAAACATACATCAAGTGAATCATATGATATCCCATTGTCACCACAGATAAGAACGTGCAAGACATACATCAAGTATTCTCAAATCCTTAAAGACTCAATCCGATAAGATAACTTCAAAGGGAAAACTCAATCCATTACAAGAGAGTAGAGGGGGAGAAGAAGATCCAACTAGAATAGCAAAGCTCGCGATACATCAAGATCTTCCCATCTCAAGAACACGAGGGAGAGGGATCAAACACATAGCTACTGATACATACCCTCAGCCCCGAGGGTGGACTACTCCCTCCTCGTCATGGAGAGCGCCGGGATGATGAAGATAGCCATCGGAGAGGGATTCCCCCCTCCGGCAAGGTGCCAGAACGGGTGTAGATTTGTTTTCGGTGGCTACAGAGGCTTTCAGCGGGGGAACTCCCGATCTAGGTTAATTTCTGGAGGTTTCAATATTTATAGAAATTTTTGTAGTCGGGGCCAAGTAAAGGGGAGCTGCGGGCCGTCCTCGAGATAGAGGGGCGTGCCCCCCTTCCTAGGGCGCGCCCTCCACCCTCGAGGGCAGCCCGTGGCTCTCCTGGCCCACCTCTTTTGCTTCGGGGGCTTCTTTTGGTCCAGAAAAAATCATAAAAAATTGGCTCATCAATTGGACTCCGTTTGATATTCCTTTTCTGTAAAACCCTAAAATAGGAGAAAAACATAAACTGGCACTGGGCTCTGGGCTAATAGGTTAGTCCCAAAAATCATATAAAAGTGTATAATAAAGCCCATAAGACATCCTAGAAGGATAATATAATAGCATGGAACAATAAAAAATTATAGATACGTTGGAGACGTATCAGCTGCAGTGCAGCAGGTTTCCTCTTTGGTGCTAAAGAGGCAAGTGCAGGCGCGGAGTCCCGAGGAATCATCCAAAGGTTTCCATCATGCAACAATACCAAGATCACCAGGACGATAAAACGAAGGTCATCACCGAGCCCACCATGGCGTCACGAACAGAAGCTTTGCAGGCGAAGACCACCTTTCGTCAGGATAAGATGTACTAGTTGTCTCCCTTCGAGTTTGGCCGTTGTGGGATCCCTTCCGCCTTCATTTTGGGAAGAGCACCATGGCCACTATAAATATAGCCTAGCTACCATCATAGCGGGGACGGATCATTCGATCATCCTCACCACCACACAAGCGAGAACACACCTCCTGAGGTTGTTCCACCACTGTACTAGTTCATCCTCAGCCCACCTCGAGGCAATCCACCACAAAGCAGGAGTAGGGTATTACATCACGAGGTGGCCTGAACCTGGGTAAACTAGCCTGTCCCATTTCCTTCCCGTTCATCGAGCTAGGCCGTGAGATCGACGAGTAGGAAGACATGGTAAGTTGCGTTCTTTGCACACACCATAGTGTTCGAATCTATCAAGGGTCTGTGGAACCCCAAATCCGACATTTGTGCCCTCTTTGGTTGCTCCCAAACCGCAAGAGCCGTTGCTGCTATTTCTAGAAGCAACTACTCAAGTGGTTAGTGCATAACTGGTGGTGCAGCGGGAAGTGGGGGAAGCAACAACCTCAGCTAGTGTCCCTTTCGGGGAGGGGAATGAGAACAACTCGGCAAGGTCAGATATGGACCAGGACGAAGAAGAGCACGACAACGGAAATGGCCCCAAGGACGCGGAAAGGAGGAAAATGGTGCGGCGCCGAGTGTACTTCGTCTGTTCCCTATTGCAGGGGCTAGATCCAAGTACTCTGGTGTGCAAAAATTGATTTTTGGCCTAGTCATGGCCTCAAGGAAACTGCGCCACTACTTCCAAGCCCATGAGATCACGGTTGTCACACGCTTCCCGTTGCAAAGGATACTCCAAAACCCAGAGGCTACTGGCAGGATAGTGGAGTGGGCATTGGAGTTATCAAGCTTTGGCCTGAAGTTTGAAAGCACATCAATGATTTAGAGCAGGGCATTGGCAGAGTTTATTTCAGAATGGACGCCAACCCCTGACGAGGAAGTGTTGTAAACAGTTGTTCCCGATAAGGAATCTCCTAACAATGGATCATGTATTTCGATGGCACCTTCTCCCTACAAGGTGTAGGGGTTGGCGTGCATCGCGTTCCTCCCATTGGAGAGCACCTGAAGTACGTCATCGAGATGCTTTTCCCCGGGAGGAGGCGACCAACAATGCAGCAGAGTATGAAGGGCTCCTCGCCGGGCTCTAGATTGCCACTGAATTGGGAACTAAGAAGTTGATCATTCGAGGAGATTGGCAACTTGTGGTGAGACAAGTCAACAAGGATTACCAAAGCCCACTGATGGAGGCATACATTGAGGAAGTGAGAAGACTGGAGGAACACTTTGACATATTGCAAACAGAACACATACACCATGCGGAAAACAACATTGCCGATCATATGTGTCAAAGTGTGTTGCGCAAAATCTTCCTGTGGGACCAGGAACTTTTGTTCTCCACCTTACTCAACCCTCTGTATCCCCAATAATAATGGCCCAAAAGAGGAGGAAACTGGACTCTAGTAAGCCTCTCTCGGTAGAGCCCTTCGGGGCACCTGGCATGGACCCTGCCGAAAAGAACTCCCATTCGATTGGCGGGCTGCACCCTCCTGCTGGTCCACTCGTCCCCGCAATCGAGGAACGCGCCCCCACGAATGCGGAGGTGCCGCTAGTCCTCGTTGCCGAGCCCCAGGCTCCAACTTGGGCAAGGCACATAGTCCACTTCCTCCAAACTGAAGAACTTCCCAAAGAGCAAGAAGAAGCTGAAAGAGTAGCCTAGAGAGCCAGTATGTATCAGTTTGTCGATGACACTCTATATAGAAGAAAGCCCAATGGTGTGATTTTGTAGTGCATTTGCTGGGAAGGAGGAAAGGAACTGCTGGCAGAAATACACAAAGGCATGTGCGGCTCCCACATTGGATCAATGTCATTAGTTGGGAGAGCATTCCCGCAAGGATTCTATTGGGCTACAGCCCTCCAAGATGCGGTCGAGCTAGTCACCAATTGTGAAGCTTGCCAGTTCCATTCCAAGAACATCCATCTGCCTGCTCAAGCTCTTTAGACAATCCCTTTGTCATGGCCGTTTTCGGTCTGGGGGCTCGATATCCTCGCCCCCTTCCCCTGAGCTGCCGGGGGCTATGAATTCTTGTTTGTTGCCATTGACAAGTTCACAAAGTGGCTGGAAGTAGAAGCCATGAGAAAGGTGACTGCTCAGTCTGCTATCAAGTTCTTGAAAGGATTGGTGTGCCATTTCGGGGTCCCTGCCCGGATCATCATCGACAACGGCACCCAGTTCACGAGCCGCACCTTCATGCAATATGTTCATGCCCTCGGAAGCAAGATCTCATTTGGCTCTATTGCACATCCCAAAAGCAATGGAGAAGCTGAGATGGCGAACGCTGAAGTGTTGCGGTGACTCAAGACAAGAATGATAAGCCGCAGAAGTGCGGCAGGGGATGGATCAATGAGCTCCCGGTGGTTCTCTGTTCCCTCAGAACGATACCAAATCGAGCTACTGGGCAGACTCCCTTCTCCCTAGTCTATGGGGCAGTTATCCCCATGGAACTCATTTATGGGTCGCCTCGAGTGCTTGCCTACAATGAAGTAGCAAAGGATCTGAACCGGCATGACGATGTTGTGCTTCTCGAGGAGAACCGTCTTCGGGCTGCTACGTGTGCTGCACGCTAACAACAAGCCCCCCATCGCTATCACAGCCGCATGGTTCATGCGCGGTGTTTTGAGGAAGGTGACCTTGTCCTTAGGCGCGTTCAATCCGCCAAGGGTGCAAACAAGTTAACGCCAAAATGGGAAGGCCCATACTGGGTGGTATGAGTCATCAGACCTGGTGCAGTCCGTCTAGACATCGGAGATAGCATTCAATTGCAAAACTCATGGAACATTGAGCATCTCCACAAGTACTACCCGAAGGCGCGGCTGTCAGGCCCTGCCCGGCAGCCACCCTTTTTTACAGGCCTTGCCTCAGTTGCATGTAACCCCTTGTACAAAGTCTGGCGCAGACCCTAAGCAATAGAGAAATAAACGAAGCGCTGGGGCCTCCCGACAAGTTGCATGCATGCATAAGCATATCATGAGCATCGCATGTTCATGTAGATAAGGTTGCATGCATAAACCACATGTTCCTGCCGTGTACTTGGTTCCCCAAGGAGAGATGAAAAGAGAAGACAACACTGCAATCTTCGGCAAGCCAAATAGATAAGTTCTTTCTACTATCCATATGTGTTCTGTAAGGACTTGTGCATAAGAAAACCCCATCGCCTTTCGAAACTTAGGTGCTCCCATCTTTCGACCTAAACGCTGCTTCAGTCGGGATGGTCGCAGTGGCCTTTGGCGAAAAAGGATTGGCGGGGGGCTAGTCCCTCTTCATGACTTGTGCCCGGTAGGCCTAACTCCACGACAACAAGACTGAGGGTACCGACAAGGTAGCCTGCCGGGGGAAACTTCTTTACTTAAATGTATAGAGGCATCTCACCTCTGCATGGACACATTACATGCACAAGTCCCCGGCAAGGTTTTATCTTTTTCATTAATATGTTGACCAACAAGTAGAAACTTCACATAACACAAACATGGATAAAAGAGATCACATTATTTGAACTAAAATTTGGCAAGTGCCTACAGATTTAAAATTGAAAAAAGATAAGTTCCCCTATGATTCCCTTTCTCGTCCCTCTCCTCCTAGGCACTGCGGCAGGAGGTGAAGAAGACGAAGGGGGGGCCTGGAAAGAAGCCCAGCCTGAGCCCACGGGGCTCCAGGAGAGGTAGTCCGACTAGGGCGAGAGGGCGCAGACGAAGGTGATGGTGAAGAGATCGGCGGGAACTGTTGGGGGACGTAGTATTTCAAAATTTTCCTACGATCACGAAAGATCTATCTAGGAAAAGCATAGCAACAAGCGGGAAGAGTGTGTCCACATACCCTCGTAGACCGAAAGCGGAAGCGTTTAGTAATGCGGTTGATGTAGTCGACCATCTTCACGATCCAACCGATCCAAAGTATCGTACGTACGACACCTCCGTGTTCAGCACACGTTCAACACGATGAGGTCCCTCGAGCTCTTGATCCAGTTGAGGACGAGGGAGAGTTTCTTCAGCACGACAGCGTGGTGACGGTGTTGATGAAGTTACCGGTGCAGAGCTTCGCCTAGGCACTGCAATGATATGACCAAGGTGTGTAACTGTGGACGGGGGCACACCACACGACTAAGAGAAGACTTGTTATTGTCTTTGGGGTCACCCTGCCCATGTATATAAAGGAGGGAGGGAGAGAGGCCGGCCTCCTAGGGCGCGCCAATAGTAGGGAGTCCTACAAGGACTTCCAAGTCCTAATAGGAAACCCTTTCCTATTCTGAGTAAGAGAGAAGGAAAGAGGGAATAAGACATGGTGTAGGCAAAGGCAAGGGGGGCGCCGCTCCTTTCCCCTAGTCCAATTCGGACCCATGGGGAGGGGGCGCGCCACCTCCCCTTGGCCTACCTACCCCTCTTCTCGTATGGCCCAATAAGGCCCATTACTTCTCCCGGTGAATTTCCGTAACTCCCCTGTACTCCGAAAATACCCGAATCACTCGGAACCTTTCAGATGTCCGAATATAGCCTTCCAATATATGAATCTTTACCTCTCGACCATTTAGAGACTCCTCGTCATGTCAGCGATCTCATCCGGGTCTCCGAACAGACTTCGGTCATCAAATCACATAACTCATAATACAAATCGTCATCGAACGTTAAGCGTGCGGACCCTATGGGTTCGAGAACTATGTAGACATGACCGAGACACATCTCCGATCAATAACCAATAGCGGAACCTGGATGCTCATATTGGCTCTTACATATTCTACAAAGACCTTTATCGGTCAAACCGCATAACAACATATGTTGTTCCCTTTGTCATCGGTATGTTACTTGCCCGATATTCGATCATCGGTATGTTCATACCTAAATCAATCTCGTTACCGGCAAGTCTCTTTAATCGTTCCGTAATACATCATCTCGTGACTAACTCATTAGTCATTTTCTTGCAAGGCTTATTATGATGTGCATTACCTAGAGGGCCGAGAGATACCTCTTTGACACTCAGAGTGACAATTCCAATTCTCAATCTATGCCAACACCACAAACACCTTCGGATACACATGTAGAGCATCTTTGTAATCACCTCGTTACGTTGTGACATTTGATAGCACACAAGGTGTTCCTCCGGTATCCGGGAGTTGCATAATCTCATAGTCAGAAGAACAAGTATAAGTCATGAAGAAAACAATAGCAATAAAACTAAACGATCATTATGCTAAGCTAATGGATGGGTCTTGTCCATCACATCATTCTCCTAATGATGTGATCCCGTTGATCAAATGACAACTCATGTTTATGGCTAGGAAACATAACCATCTTTGATTAACGAGCTAGTCTAGTAGAGGCATACTAGGGACACTCTGTTTTGTCTATGTATTCACGCTGTATCAAGTTTCCGGTTAATACAATTCTAGCATGAATAAAAGACAGTTATCATGATATATAAGGAAATATAAATAACAACTTTATTATTGCCTCTAGGGCATATTTCCTTCAGCCTCCCAGTTGAACTAGAGTCAATAATCTAGTTCACATCGCCATGTGATTTAACACCGATAGTTCACATCGACATGTGATTAATACCCATAGTTCAGATCGCCATGTGACCAACACCCCAAGGGTTTACTAGAGTCAATAATCTAGTTCACATCACCACGTGATTAACACCCAAAGAGTACAAAGGTGTGATCATGTTTTGCTCTATGAGAGAAGTTTAGTCAACGGGTCTGTCACATTTAGATCCGTATGTATTTCGAAAATTTCTATGTCTACAAACCTCTACATGGAGCTACTCTAGCTAATTGCTCCTGCTTTCAATACGCATCCAGATTGATACTTAGTCATCTGGATTAGTGTCAAAGCTTGCATCAGCATAACCCTTTACGACGAACTCTTTATCACCTCCATAATCGAGAAACATTTCCTTAGTCCTCCAGTTACTAAGGATAATTTTGGCCACTGTCCAGTGATCTACTCCTAGATCACAATTGTACCTATGGCTGAGGCATAGGGAATGCCTATCATTCTCTCTCTATTTTTCTGCTATGGTCGGGCTTTGAGTCTTACTCAACTTCATATCTTACAACTCAGGCAAGAACTCCCTTTTTGACTGATCCATTTTGAACTACTTCAAAATCTTATCAAGGTATGTACTCATCGAAAGTCTTATCAACCGTCTTGATCTATCTCTATAGATCTTGATGCCCAATATGTAAGCAGCTTCACCGAGGTCTCTTATTGAAAAAACTCATTTTAAACAATCCTTCATGCTTTCCAGAAAATTCTACATCATTTCCGATCAACAATATGTCATTCACATATACTTATCAGAAATGTTGTAGTACTCCCACTCACTTTCTTGTAAATACAAGCTTCATCGTAAGTTTGTATAAAACCATATGCTTTGATCACCTTATCAAAGCGTATATTCCAACTCCGAGATGCTTGCACCAGTCCATACATGGATCGCTAGATTTTGCACACTTTGTTAGCACTGTTTAGGATCGACAAAACCTTTTGATTGCATCATATACAACTCTTCTTTCACATATCCATTAAGGAATGTAGTTTTGATATCCATTTGCTAGATTTCATAAAATACGAAAATTGCTAACATGATTCGAACAGACTTAAGTATCGCTACGGGTGAGAAAGTCTCATCATAGTCAACTCCTTGAACTTGTCGAAACATTTTGCGACATGTTGATCTTTGTAGACAGTGACATTACCATCAACATCTGTCTTACTCGTGAAGATTCATTTATTTTCTATGGCTTGTTGATCATCAGGCAAGTCAACCAAAGTCTACACTTTGTTCTCATACATGGATCCCATCTCAGATTTCATGGCCTCAAGCCATTTCGTGGAATCTGGGCTCATCATCGCTTCCTCATAGTTCGTAGGTTCATCATGGTCTAGTAACATGACTTCCAGAACAGGGTTACTGTACCACTTTGGTGCGGAACATACTCTCGTTGACCTACAAGGTTCGTTAGTAACTTGATCCGAAGTTTCATGATCTTCATCATTAACTTCCTCACTAATTGGTGTAGGCATCACTGGAACTGATTTATGTGATGAACTACTTTGCAATTCGGGAGAAGGTACAATTACGTCATCAAGTTCCACTTTCCTCCCACTCACTTCTTTCGAGAGAAACTCTTTCTCTAGAAAGTATCCATTCCTAGCAACAAAGATCTTGCCTTCAGATCTGTGGTAGAAGGTGTACCTAACCGTTTCTTTTGGGTATCCTATGAAGACGCACTTCTCCGATTTGGGTTCGAGCTTATCAGAATGAAGCTTTTTCACATAAGCATCGCAACCCCAAACTTTAAGAAACCACAACTTGGGTTTCTTGCTAAACCATAGTTCATAAGGTGTCGTCTCAATGGATTTAGATGGTGCCCTATTTAACGTGAATGTAGCTGTCTCTAAAGCATAACCCCAAAACTATAGTGGTAAATCGGTAAGAGACATCATAGATCGCACCATATCTAATAACGTACAGTTACGACGTTCGGACACACCATTATGGTATGGTGTTCCAGGTGGTGTGAGTTGTAAAACTATTCCACATTGTTTCAAATGGAGACCAAACTCGCAACTCAAATATTCGCCTCCACGATCAGATCGTAGAAACTTTATTTTCTTGTTATGATGATTCTCTACTTCACTCTGAAATTCTTTGAACTTTTCAAATGTTTAAGACTTGTATTTCATCAAGTAGATATACTCATATCTCCTCAAATCATCTGTGAAGGTCAGAAAATAATGATACCTGCCGTGAGCCTCAACACTCATCAGACCGCATACATCTGTATGTATTATTTCCAATAAGTCATTGGCTCCATCCATTGTTCTGGAGAACGGAGTTTTAGTCATATTGCTCGTGAGGCATGATTCGCAAGCATCAAATGATTCATAATCAAGTGAGTCCAAAATTCCATCAGCATGGAGTTTCTTCATGCGCTTTACACCAATATGACTTAAACGGTTGTGCCACAAGTATGTTGCACAATCATTATCAACTCTGCATCTTTTGGCTTCAATATTATGAATATGTGTATTACTACGATCGAGATTCAATAAACCATTCACCTTGGGTGTATGACCATAGAAGGTTTTATTCATGTAAACAGAATAACAATTATTCTCCGACTTAATAGAATAATCGTATTGCAATAAACACGATGCAATCTTGTTCATGCTCAACACAAACACCAAATAATATGTTTTTAGGTTTAACACTAATCCCGAAAGTACAGGGAGTGTGAGATGATGATCATATCAATATTGGAAATACTTCCAACACACATCGTCACCTCACCTTAACTAGTCTCTATTTATTCTGCAACTCCTGTTTCGAGTTACTTAACTTAGCAACCGAACAGGTATCAAATACCCAGGGGCTACTACGAGCACTAGTGAGGTACCCATCAATAACATGTATATCAAATATACCTTTGTTCACTTCGCCATCCTTCTTATCCGCCAAATATTTGGGGTAGTTCCGCTTCGAGTGACCGTTTCCTTTGCAGTAGAAGCACTCAGTTTCAGGCTTGGGTCTAGCTTTAGGCTTCTTCTCAGGAGTGGCAACCTGCTTGCCGTTCTTCTTGAAGTTACCTTTCTTTCCCTTGCCCTTTTTAGTAACTAGTGGTCTTGTTTAACCATCAACACGTGATGCTCTTTATTGATTTTTACCTTCGCTGATTTCAGCATCGCGAAGAGCTCAGGAATCGTTTTCTTCTTCCCTTACATATTATAGTTTCATCACGAAGTTCTAGCAGCTTGGCGATAGTGACTAGAGAACTCTGTCAATCACAATCTCCTCTAGAAGATTAACTCCCACTTGATTCAAGTGATTGTAGTCCCCAGGCATTCTGAGCACATGCTCACTAGCTGAGCTATTCCCCTCCATCTTGTAGGCAAAGTATTCGTCAGTGGTCTCATACTTCTCGACATGGGCATCGGAAATACCAATTTCAGCTCTTGGAACATCTCATATGCTCTGTAGCGTTCAAAACATTTTTGAAGTCTCGGTTCTAAGTCGTAAAGCATGGTGCACTAAACTATTAAGTAGACATCATATTGAGCTTTGCCAAATGTTCATAACGCTTGCATCTGCTCCTCCAATAGGTCTGTCACCTAGCAGTGCATCAAGTTCATGATAAATTAAAGTTCAATTAATCAAATTACTATCAGGACTAAGTTCATGATAAATTAAAGTTCAATTAATCAAATTACTTAAGAACTCCAACTTAGATAGACATCCCTCAAGTTATCTAAATGATCACGTGATCCAAATCAACTAAACCATGTCCAATCATCACATGAGATTGAGTAGTTTACAATGGTGAACATCTTACATTGATCATATCTATTATAGGATTCACGCTCGACCTTTCGGTCTCTAGTGTTCCGAGGCCATGTCTGCACATGATAGGCTCGTCAAGTTTAACCCGAGTATTCTACATGTGCCAAACTATCTTACACCCATTATATGTGAACGTAGAGCTTATCACACCCGATCATCACGTGGTCTCTCGGCACGATGAACTGTCGCAACGGTGCATACTCAGGGAGAACACTTGTACCTTGAAATTTTTGTAAGGGATCATCTTATAATGCTACCATCGTTCTAAGAAAAATAAGATGCATAAAAAGATAAACATCACATGCAATCAAAATATGTGACATGATATGGCCATCGTCATCTTGTGCTTTTGATCTCCATCTCCAAAGCATCGTCATGATCTCCGTTGTCACCGGCTTGACACCATGATCTTCATCGTAGCATCGTGGTCGCCTCGTTAACTATTTCTTCTACTACTATCGCTAACTCATAGTGATAAAGTAAAGCAATTATATGGCGTTCGCAATTCATACAATAAAGAGACAACCATAAAGCACCTGCCGGTTGCCGATAATTTACAAAACATGATCATCTCATACAATAACGTATCTCTACTCCTATAAAAATCTGAGTTGGTGATGATGGTGTGCCTGCCATCTTGCGTTTGGGATCGTCGGATCTGCATCTGACGCACAACAAAAGTAATCTGTGCAATTTTACACAAAGACACCCGCTTCACGTCACATATTTGTAGATAGCCCCTCCAAGTCCCATCTCTCCCATTCAGCACTGGCGCTCCAACTCATCAAAATCCATCTGAAAAAGGCACTGGAAAAACCACCGATCTAGCTAGATGTCACTAGAATCGATCTCGCTCGATGGTCGTTGTCGGCGCCGTCCACCCCCAAGCCTCTCACGCCTGCTCTCATCAGCCCCAGCGCTCACCACCACCGCAAAATCCCGTCCTCCCCGCCATCTCCTCCGTCCCCTTTTGCCCGTCTCCTCCGACGCCGACATCGGCAAGGACATACGCCGACGACGCTGCCCGTCCGCCGACTCGTCCTCCTCTTGTGCCAGAGCACAATCGCCCAACATCTCCACCACGACGCCCTCTTCCGCGTCATCCCCTACACCCCTCCCCCATCTCCTGCTGTTCCAATGCCCGCAAGTGCGCCGCTACCGCCGTCCGTACCCTGACGCCTCTCTTGCTTCCTCCCTTTCTTGTTGCAGTAGCCCCATCACCCACCGGTACCACCTCATCCTCCTCATCGCCATCTCTTCCGCCCGCTCCCCATATCCTCTGACGTCGACCTCCAGAAGTACGCCGACGACTGCGCCGCCACCTACTGCTACCCGTCGGAGGATTTCGGCTGGTGGCAAGCTACTCGTTCCCGGCAGTGCCGGTGCCAACTACCTCAAGCCACTGTGTTTGTTCCCAAATCCCAACCACGTTCATTCCTCCATAAGTTTTGTGTTTCTCTGTCAGACCCAAAGAAGTTTGTTGTTGTTTTGGAGCAGAGATGTGTGATCTGTGCAGCTATGTGATTGAAACCATTGCCTCTCCTAAATATGTTTGAAAACTAATAATTGGTTGTGGTCTTGTGGATCTGCGAAGTACCTCGAGAACTGCAGATTTATCCTTGGGGAAAGTACTGAGAACCATCCCCTCGGGTTGTTACTAGATTTTCTTTTCAATATTCAGAATTTTTTCCCATTGTGATATGTGTCAGATTTATTGCTCAAGGAAAATGGAGCAGTGTTATCAAGCATTTCTAAATGTCTTCTTAAGTGGAGAAGATCTCAAGAGCTACTTACAAGGTAGAAATATAAGCTTTTCCACTTTGTTGTATCAAGTAATTTTACTTCCCTGTATATTAATTATTGTGTATTGAACAGAATCCGAGTAATCCTTTTTTACTAAACAGCATATATACACTTGTGTAGTAGTATTAGATTAATGGAGCAAGAACGGCATGCGTTTTTCTGGCTGCAGCTTTCTTTAGTAGTTTCAGTTAGCAGTTTTCTTCAGTAGTTTCAGAAGTTTTAGTTAAACTATTAGCGACGCCTGAGGACGTGGGCTGTACGATCCCGAGGCGCGTTTGTAGGCCCGTAAGGACTTGTTCTCAGTCGTGGGATGGCACGATCCGGTAAGAGGGCAAGACCTGCGGCATGTTTGTTTTCTGTTAGAGATAATAAAAGTGAAACCGAAAAGCAGCATTCAGAGCGCTGCACAAACCTTCAGTGTTCTTCCTCTGTTCTTCTACAACCTTGGGTGATAGAGAGAGAGAGAGAGCAGAGAGATTTTGAGGGAATTGTGAGTGCTGACAATAAAGTCGAATATTCAATATGGAGCCAAAGCAGCTCTAGGATGAACGGTGTGAGACAAAAAAAGAATAGAAAAGTCTGAACTTTTTGCAACGAACATATTTGTATCTTAAAACAAAATACCTTTTTTTCCTGAAGAAACGCCATATTTAGTGATTTGTGCTAGAAAAACTGGTGCCCATGAAAGTGTTTGAAGACATAAGAGCACCAATTTTTTTTCTCTTCCAGATCACAACATGTTTTGTTTCTTCATTAATATTTACACAGTTATAATGCTTGATATGCTTGAGTGTTTGGCAGGAGCACATGAGAAGGAAAGAGGGAAACTGATATCACCAATTAGAATTGTCTTCTCAGGGACATGTGATTTCTTTTAATATGGTATTATGGAGTATGCATGGCTACACTAACCTAGGATTGGAACATAGAAGAAAGAGGACGGTTAGAGATGAAGGCATTGAACATCAGAAGACGGACACGGGGGGAGTTGTCACCAGCAAATCACCTCTTTGTAATTAAACTGTTTGAACAATTTGTCATTCGATATTTATGCAGATGTTGTTCCATAGCAATGTATAACTACTACACTAGAGTATGTGTTGGAGCTCAGTTCTTGCATGTCATGTGTCAGATATTTACATTGTATGAATAAACTTGGAATGACTGGCATTTATGATGTTTTCTATATTGTGGAATCAATTATTCATGTACATGCAGCACTTTTGAATTTTAATATACTCTCGTATGTATGCAAATTATGTATAATGTGTTTATATTTGTGTTTCCTCTCTTCATGATGAGTTCTCTTGGATTCGGAGAAAAAGCTGGTAATGTCGTCCCGATTGCCAAATGTGTGGTCAGATTTTCTATTTGCAGTCAGTAATGAGAAAACTGAGTAAGGACTAAGGAGAACAACAAGTCTTCCTGCAAGGTCAAGATGGTGAAGAGAAGGTTTGGCTTGGACGAACAGTATATGTAATCTCTAGGGAGACAAGTTCGTATCTTGAATCAAATGGCAAGAGATGTGGAATTCCATCGATTTTTGCTCGAAATAGTGTATAGAAGTGGGTTCTTTGCAAGAAAGAATGGCTTCAACTAGAAAGGCGGATGGGAACCATATGTTTGGTTGTGCTAGATGCCTACCTATCAACAATATAACATCGTTTGATCAATGCCTAGGAACTTTTTTTGTGGGACATAGCAATGAATTGGATCTTGGAAATACTTTAAATAAACAACAATGTTTCACCTAATCTTTTGTGACCCCGTAGCGTAGCACGGGCATCTTACTAGTAACTCATCATGTCTTGACCATATCACATCACAACAAGCCCTGCAAAAATAAGTTAGACGTCCTCTCACTACAAAAAAACACACATCCGGGACATTTTGGGCCGAACGAAACTTTTTTCTGTCATACTTATGACACTTCTATGATAATAATTGTGACAAAATAGGGTATCATCATAGATGTGGTGGGGTCCTACTTCTATGACAAAAAATCATGACAAAAAATGGGCTTTTCGTCCTGGGCGGGCCGGAGATGCAGCTGCATGACATTCTTTGGGCCATCCATGACGGAAACAACCGTGGTAGAAGCGAGGGCGACGAAAATATCGGGGTGTTCCCGGTTACGGTGGGTGGTCGGGGCCGAACGATGCGCGTTTCTCTCGTACACGCACATGCATGGGTGCGAGGCGTTGGGCTGTAACTGAACCCGAGCGAGGCGTTGGGATCTAACTGAACCCGAGAGATTGCACTGCAGGCTACGCGTTACTGAACCTGAGCGATCGATCGATGGCTGTTAACTGAACCCGATCGAGCGATTCCTTCGCTGCTGCTGCTAACTGAAGCCGATCGATGCTGCCTCTGCAGGAACAGTGAGCGTTGCTGGGGGCGTTGGATGAACAGTTCCCGGTGGGGGTGGCTGAACAGGACCCCGTGGTGTTGCCTCTGCATGAACAGGACCCCGTTCGATTTAGCCGGTTGGGGCTGCATGAACAGGACCCCGTGGAGGGCTGCATGAACAGGACCACCCCGTGGAGGGATGCATGAACAGTAGACGGTGGAGGGCTGGATGAACAGTAGCCCGTGGAGGGGTGGTTGAACAGGAGCCCGTGGAGAGGGCTGGTTGAATAGTAGCCGGTTGAGTAGCGCGCGATGGAGGCTGAACAGTCGCAGGTGGAGGCTGGAGGAGGTCGACGGTGGATGAACAGTAGCCCGTGGAGGCTGGAGGGGGTCGATGGTGGTGATGAACAGTATCCCGTGGAGTCCCGTTTTTCGGTACGCCACACCCCTCCCGATGAATAGGACCCCCATTTCGACCATAGCGCTCCAACACAAGTCCGTTTCCTCTGTTTTGCGGTACGCCACACCCCTCCCAATCAACAGGACCCCCGTGTCGACCGTAGCGCTCCAACACAAGTCTGTTTCCTCTGTTTTGCGGTACGCCACACCCCTCCCGATCAACAGGACCCCCGTTTCGACCGTAGGAGGTCCGTTTCCTCCGTTTTGCGGTACGCCAGACCCCTCCCGATGAACAGGATCCCGTTTCGAACGTGGCCGGTCGAACACAAGGTCGTTTCCTCTGTTCTGCGGTACGCCAGGCCTCGTTTCCATCGGTTGTTCCGTCCAAGCCCTCCCGATTAACACGACGACGCATTCCATTCCGACCCAGCCGGTGGCTCCCCATGAACCCGATGACGACGCCGTTTCTCCATTCCGACCCAGCCATTTACACGAGCCCTGGCCGTACGTACGCGCGAGTAGGCGTTCGAGACCCCACCCGTATGTACGTACGTGGCCGTGTTTTCTTTCTTGCACCCTGGCCGCTGTACGTACGTGTACATGCTACATGCGTGCCTCTGCTACGACACGTGCGCGCCTCTACATCGACCAGTATGTACGTACACATTCGCGACTAGAATGACAATGCTACGTACACTTCGACCAGGTGGGCCCGACTGTCAGGCACTTCCTTGCGTGCGAAAATGTAGCTGGTGGGTCCTAGCAATCAGGGGGGCGAATCATTTTTTTTGCCCGAACGCACTTCCTTGCATGCGAAGATGTCGCTGGTGGGTCCCATCAGTCAGGGGGAAACATTTTTTCGTAAAATACGGTGGCCCGTCCGGTGGGTCCCCGATGTCAGGTGGAGGAATAATTATTTTGCACGTAATAAGGAGGCACTTCCTTGCTGCGGCTGTGGACCCAGCTGTCAGCCCCTCCACGTACAGTACTCTTCCGATGGAAGTCGTTCTTTAACCACGTTGACCACGCCGCGCCGAGAGCACCAGGGCTGTGGACGACGGCGAGGCCTAGGAAGGGGACGACGCGGAGCCGGGGAAGACGCATGCTACTTCTCGAGCTTGCGTTGTATTCCCTCGAAGAGGAAAGGGTGATGCAGCATAGTATCATAACTATTTCCCTCAGTTTTTGAGAACCAAGGTATCAATCTAGTAGGAGACCACGTGCAAGTCCCTCGCACCTGCACAAACAAATAAGAACTTCGCAGCCAATGCGATAAGGGGTTGTCAATCCCTTTACGATCACTTACAAAAGCGAGATCTGATAGAGGTGATAGTTTGATATTTTTGGTATTTTTGGATATAAGAACAGAAAGCAAAAGCGGAAAAGTAAAGTAGATTGTAGATTGATATGTTGAGAATAGACCCGGGGGCCATAGTTTTCTATAGTGGCTTCTCTCATGATAGCAATATTCTACGACGGGTAAAAAAATTACAGTCGAGCAGTTGATAGAAAAGCGAATATTTATGAGACTATCTAGGTATGATCATTATATATAGGCATCATGTCTGAGACAAGTAGACCGAAATGCTTTTGCATCTACTACTATTACTCCACACATCGACCGCTATGCAGCATGCATCTAGAGTACGAAGTTCATAAGAACAGAGTAATGCCTTAAGCAAGATGACATGATGTAGAGGGATACACTCAAACATAGTGATATAAACCCCATCTTTTTATCCTCGATGGCAACAATACAATACGTGCCTTGCTGCCCCTACTGTCACTGGGAAAGGACACCGCAAGATTGAACCCAAAGCCAAGCACTTCTCCCATTGCAAGAACTATAGATCTAGTAGGCCAAACCAAACCAATAATTCGAAGAGACTTGCAAGGATATTATAATCATACATAAAGAGTTCAGAGAAGAACCAAATATTTCTCATAGATAATCTTGATCATAAACCCAGAATTCATCGAATCTCGACAAACACACCGCAAAAAGAAATTACATCGAATAGATCTCCTCGAAGACCGAGGAGAACTTGGTATTGAGATCCAAAGAGAGAGAAGAAGCCATCTAGATACTAGCTACTGACCCGAAGGTCTGTGGTAAACTACTCACAACTCATGGTGAGGCAATGATGATGATGTAGAAGCACTCCGTGGCAGAGCCCCCCTCCGACGGAGCTCCGTAACAAGCTCCAAGATGGGATCTCACGGGAACAGAAGGTTGCGGCGGTGGAACTAGGGTTTTCTCTATTGTTCTGATGTTTTCGCGGTACGTAGGTATATATAGGAAGAAGTAGGGCACCGGGGGCCAGACGTGGGGCCCACAAGGCAGGGGGCGCGCCCTGTAGGGGGGCGTCCCCACCCTCGTGGATGCCACATGTGCCCTATTCCATGGTCCTCAAGTCTCTCGTGCGTATTTTGCTCCAAAAATATCTCTCCCGAAGTTTCATTCCGTTTCGACTCCGTTTGATATTCCTTTTCTGTAAAACCCTGAAATAGGCAAAAAAACAGCAATCTGGACTGGGACTTTGGGTTAATAGGTTAGTTCCAAAAATAATTTAAAAGTGTATAACAAATCCCATTAAACATCCAAAACATCATAAATAATAGCATGGAACAATCAAAAATTATAGATACGTTGTAGACGTATCAAGCATCCCCAAGCTTAATTCCTGCTCGTCCTCGAGTAGGTAAATGATAAAAACAGAATTTTTGATGTGGAATGCTAACCAACATGGTTTTTAAATGTAATTCTCTTTATTGTGGCATGAATGTTCAGATCTGAAAGATTCAAGACAAAAGTCTATATTGACATAAGAAATAATTATACTTCAAGCATACTGACAAAGCAATCATGTCTTCTCAAAATACTATGGCTAAAGAAAGTTATCCCTACAAAATCATATAGTCTGGCTATGCTCCCTCTTCATCACACAAAATATTAATATCATGCACAACTCCGGTTTCAGCCAAGCACTTGTTTTCATACTCTATTCTTTCAAACCTTTCAACTTTCACGCAATACATGAGCGTGAGCCATGGACATAGCACTATGTGGAATAGAGTGGTGGTTGTGGAGAAGACAAAATGGAGGGAGATAGTCTCACATCGACTAGGCGTATCAACGGGCTATGGAGATGCCCATCAATAGATATCAATGTGAGTGAGTAGGGATTGCCATGCAACGGATGCACTAGAGCTAAAAATGTATGAAAGCTCAACAAAAGAAACTAAGTGGGTGTTCATCTAACTTGCTTGCTCACGAAGACCTAGGGCATTTGAGGAATCCCATAATTGGAATATACAAGCCAAGTTCTATAATGCAAATTCCCACTAGTATATGAAAGTGACTTTCTATCATGAAGAACATGGTGCTACTTTGAAGCATAAGTGTGGAAAAAGATAGTAGCAACTGCCCCTTTTTCTTTTTCTTTTTCTTTTTTTGGGCATTTCTTTTTTTCTTTGGCCTTTTTTTGGAGGAGCTTTCTTAATTTAGCCTTTCCTCACAAAACACCCTCTCCTCGCCCGAAATCGTTACCGGCAAATATTTGGGAGATGCAAGATTACCGTCCTATCCCCAACCGACGTGATGTTCGAAATTTTAAACGGGGGATAAGTTCGTAACTTTGCCACATTTCAGACAAGCGTGTCCCAAAGTTTGAGATCCCCCTCCCCCTCCATTTCCCCATTCATACACCGTCGGAGACACGACAACCTCCCCACTGCGGCCAGCCTCCTCCATCCGCCACCCCATCCTCCACCTTGCCGGAGCCGCTACCCCTACCCCGTCGTCCACTACAAGAGATGGACGTCTCTCATACACGACGCCATACCAGGATCCTTTCATTGCTTTGTCTCACTTCATTGGTGCCGTCGTCCACTTTGTCGTTGCCGCTCCTACGACCGCCTCGTCCACGGCAACATGATTTATCCCCCAACCCGGCCGTCTGCCATCTAAAGTCTTATTCCCCGCCGCCGACAGCCATCGCACCCGCAGCACCCTCAATGTATCAGCAGGGCCTACACGGCGTTGCAAGAGAGGTGGTACTCTTCCATATGTGCTTAAGTTATTGATCTGACCCAGAAAATAGATCTTAAATTGTTTACTGTACTTTTCTTGTCCGTACCAAATCGTGGTGGCTAGTTGAATGCAAACATTGGTTGCGAAGTAGCTTTGTCCGGTTTGCACCTTCAGATCCGCCATGTCTCGGTCACTATACTCGTAAAGCTTATGGTATCCCCCTTTATATTCACTACCATCATCGTAGGTGCTTCACTGCTTCGTGTCGTGCTAGCACTGCTCCTCAAGACCTCAACCCATCAAGCGAAACAACATGCCACTCATAATTCCAAAGCTTACGTGTTGAAATACGAATCTGATATGATGCTCATATTACTAAAACAGAGAACGTTTAATTGGTCACCTAATGTTCCTATATTCGTTTCGAAAAGCATGTGCGCCACCCACTGGTCTAGCTAGTTCCACTTTCCTGATTTTACTCTTGATGCTTAGGGTTTTCCCCTTTTATCTACTCTACTATGATCTGCGTAGGTGCTTTCTGTCATACTAGCATTACTCCACCCTTCAAGCTAAACAACACAACACTCAAAATTCCAAAGCTTAGTTGTTCAAATATGATTGTGATATGATACTGATATTAGTTAACATACACATTTAATTGGTTAGCTAAAGGTCCCACTTGAGTTTCCAAATGCATGTCCCGACATATAGAGAGATAGCAGAATTGCATTTCTTTGTCACTTGTTGATTGTACTTTCTTGTCCATACCAAATCTTAGTTGTTATTTCAAAGCAAATATCGGTTGCTAACTACCCTTTGCGCGGTTTGCAGTTTCAGATCTGCCATCCCACTGCCACGGTCAACACTATACTCATCATGCTCACTGTTTCCCCATTTTATGATGACCACGATCAGCCTACGTGGTTCGTGTCGTAATAGCACTGCTCCACCTATCGAGCTAAACAAGCTTAGTTGTACAAATTCAAATATGATATTATGATGATGTTAGTAAAACTGGGAGATGTTTAATTGGTCAGCTAAATGTTCCTACTTTAGTTTCGAAATGCATGTGAGCCACATATGGAGAGACTGGAAGGAATAGTATTTCTCTGTGCGCTCTGGTTCATTATGGGTGGCCAACCGACATTGTATAGAAAGACTTGTAATATATTCAATCTGCTTGCTCTTCTACTCTTCTTTAAGATGATACACTTCTCTTGCGTTCGACTGGTCAGGTCGAGTTATTGTCCCGTAGTATATTTTGAATCTGTCAGGTCAGGTCGACTTGTTCTTCTTTACTATATGTTGAAGCTGTCATCTGCGAAGTATCATCACTTCTGGAGCTCTCATGTTTTGAGTAGTAGGCCACATTATATTAATGCACACACCAAATTACAGCATGCATGGCACCTCTTAGAAGAATTGCAGAGATATCACAAAGGGGTTTACATGGAGGAAGTATTGGATTAGAATCACTTCTGCATTACAAAGATAATCTCACTTATTTTTATGTTTTCATGCATGTCAGGTATTGAACATTATCAAAATGAATATGAGAATGGGCGCACGAGAGGAATATTGCGGAACAATCCACTGGCTAACAAACTTGGCATGGTGGAGGATGGCCTATCTTATTCACCCATCAAGGTGCATGCTCTAACTTGGCAAGGTCGTATTGGTCGCACATATTTTGCATCTGACCTCTTGCATTACTTCTACTTTGTTACACCATATGCTTAGTTTAAGCATCATGTATGAGTATATGCCATACCTATCCATTTTCTGTACCTATTCCATGTGTCGTCATACTATGTTGTTCCAGTCAAATGTTGTTCTTTCGTAATAGATGTCCAAAAGGAAGAGGGTGATTGCAGATCCTCAAGGAGTACAAACTAGGTATTTGGAAAAGGTAGTGATACCTGTTAAATCAAATAGATCAGCAGCCACAGAAAACACAGGCCCAACTGTAACAGACTTTACCCCTACTCCAGTGGCCTAACCCCTATTAGAACTGCTGACAGCCCAGCGTCAGGTACTGTCTATGATATCAATTCAAATCTTGAACTCCTAAATTTCTGCATGTGCCTTACCTTCTCTCTTGTATGAAAACTAATTTCAGATGAATCTCCTTGCTCAAAGGATCATAGGATCTCACGACAATAGTGGGCTCTGCATTGCTCTTGTTAGTACCTCTTGCCCTTTGTCAGCATACTTACACTCATTGCTGTTTGATTATGTAGCATCACTGTAAATGTTCACTTCTTTATCCTCCCTTTGCTTGAAATTGTAAGATCTATATTTAGTCTTAAATAAATGTAGAATTAACAAAATGGTTATGAAGTTTTGGATTGCTCATGTAAGTACCTGTTGTCATGTACTCCCTCTCTATCAAATTAATTGTTGATCAGTTGGATGTATTTAGAACTTAATAGTGCTAGATACATCCATTTGAGCGACAACTAATAACGGACGGTGGTGGTATTACTGTACATGCATCGCGAGATAGTTGATTGTCTAGCATTACTCTGCATCTTATCTGCCCTGCCCTCCACTTTCTCCAAATTATCATATCTACATTTACTCTTACCAAAATGTTGAATAAAGCCACTGCCACTTCAGACGTTGATGTCTGCATTCCTCTTGTCAGTACCTTTTGCCTTGTAACGCTGTACTTAATTAATTGCTATTTGATCATGTATCATCAGTCTGCACCTGAGCTTCATTATCCTCTATTTCTTCCAATATTATTTGACCTATATTTACTCTTTGCAAAATGTAGAATAATGGCAACGCTTATAAAGAATTTTCTTTGGGGAATTATTTGAATTGTCTTTCCATCAACATGGAGAAGGGCTTTGTCCAGCCCGTGTTAACATGTAATGTAAGTTCATCCTTCTCAAGCCTTCAAACTTTTATCTAGTATAGATTTGGATAGGCATCATTTCCTCCACTGCTGTTTACATCCGACTGGATGTTTGCAACAACTACCAGTTTTAAATTTTAGTTGTAAAAACATGTTCCTTATGCAGAACAGATCCATTTATTTGCTTATATAATGTGAAACCTGTTGCGTGTCTCCTTGTTTCTCTTTCAGAGTCGTATCTCTTATGCCAGGCAGAACTTTAGGAAAGATAGTGAGCCAAACCATCTTGAGGACATCGAGATGACCCCAAGGTCATGTCTTGATGAAGAAAGTGAGTTGAAGCTACTCACCAGCAGGTGTGAGACAACCTCTGTGTAGTCGCTGCCTCAATCAGTTCGACTTCTTCAGTCTCAACTTAAAGCGGAAAGGCTTGCTTCAGCTCAGCCCCGACTTGAATTCAAAGATGTAATGAAGATGTCAGGTGACTGCCTTGCGCAATATGGTGCCATACAGCTAGGGATGAAGCATCTATCATTGACACAACTGAGGTCTCAACAGCTTGTTCGGCTGCTTTCGGGGCCCGAGCTTGCCAGGTCTAGTGCCTTCTGAAGTGCTCTCAATTTTGTATATTCTTTTGTCGGCGCGTTTATATGCACTGGTGGCGACCTTTGACGCCCAGTGTATGAAATAAGCGGTCATGTTGCGCTTTATTATCACCGGTAGAGAACTTTGATTCCCAATGGATGTAATATGCCGTGATTTCTTTGTTGTATAGTCTAGGTTTATTCTTTGGTCGGTATGCTGTAATTTAGGCTAGAAGATTCAGTGGATCTCTGTGTTGTCGGTCTTCAGGCCGGCCCGTTACTTATATGGGCCAAAACGTGGGCCTATAATCATCTTGGGCCATTAGCAGGTCTTAACCTATATTAGTTTCCCGCCTTGAACAGGCCATGGGCTACATATTTACTGTAGTGACATTGGGCTTCCTATGGGCCGTAAAAACAATGGGCCTTCTACGGTCCGTAGAAACAATGGGCCTTCTACGGGCCGTAGAGACAATGTGCCTTCTACGGGCCGTATCATCAATGGGCCTTAGACAGGCCGAATGATCGATTGGTCCAACATGGGCCAAAAACAGACCGCATTATGGCCGTAAACGGGCTAGAGTTGGAGTCATCCGTTCATGGGCCGACCATAACGGGCTGTTGTTAATAGGCCGTATTTGATGCCGCTATGAAAACGGCCCAACGTATAGACGGGCCACAAACGGGCCGACTGTTACCACGAGCTGAATTTGGCCCACAAGCAGAAAATGGCAGTAACGGGCCGTAAGTAACCGAATGCTGGAAATGAACCCAAGATTAAATGGGCCCTGAGAAGGCCAAAAGATAACATGGGTTGCAAACGGCCCAATGGATTAATGGGCCGCTAATGGGTATAACGTGATACACTATTCATTACGGGCCAGTTTCACCACGGGCCATTAATGGGCCAAGAATAAATGGGCCCTAAGAAGGCCGAAAGATAACATGGGCTGCAAACGGCCCAATGGATTAATGGGCCGTTAATGGGTATAAAGTGATACACTGTTCATTACGGGTCAGTTTCACCACGGGCCATTAATGGGCCAAGAGTTACAAAAGGGCCTCATATGGGCCGAAAGACGTCATGGGCCATACATGGGCCGGAACTTAAAATCGGCTGGAATGATATTGGACGGCCCAGATGACGCTACTGGGCCTAATTCGGATAGGTCGTAAGGGACCTGGGTTAGCGGGCTGCAAATGGGCTATATGCGAACAGGCCGTTAACAGGCTTTCCTTGGGCCCGCCCGCCACCTTTTGACCAAGTCAAACGGGCCGCCTTCTCATAGGAATGGGCCTTTGTTGGGCCGTGCCACGTGTCGACGTATCATAGGCGCTTTGTGTCCAATGAGAGGATGACATCTGTCCCAACGGTGAGCCGACACGTGTTTCCTCCAACCAATGATGATTTTACACGTGGAAAATCCCCATTGGTCGGGGCTGTTAACGGGTTATCGGATCCAAAACCGGACCCGATAGCTTAACAGCGTTCCGTTACGGTGGATGCCACGTGTCGGTCACCCTTGACGAAAGCAGTTCTGTGACGCGCGATTTATTGTCATGGAAGTGGACACTTCCATGATGATAATTTTGGTAATGTCATGGAACACTTCTACGACAACACAGGTATGACTATCTTGATTCTATCGTAAATTTGTCATGGATGTACATGCATGACAGAAAATGTGACCTACTGTGACAAACACGTATATCACGGAAGTGTATTTTTTGTGGTGTCTACTTTGTTGTTGCAAGTTTTACGTGGCTGCTACGGGCTTCTAGCAAGAACCGTTCTTACCTACGCATCAAAACCACAACGATTTTTCATCAAGTGTGCTGTTTTAACCTTCAACAAGGACCAGCCGTAGTTTAATACATCCATCTTGCATCATGCTTTTATATTGATACTTATTGCACTATGGGTTGTTCTTACGCGTTATGTTACAATACTTATGCCTCTTCTCTCTTATTTTATAAGGTTTACATGAAGAGGGAGAATGTCGGCAGCTGGAATTCTTGGCTGGAAAAGCAGCAAACATTGGAAACCTATTCTGAACAACTCAAAAAGCTCCAAAACTCCACGAGACACCGT
>LR738715.1:429457212-429519926 GCA_902687465.1 Secale cereale | reverse complement strand
TATCACGGAAGTGTATTTTTTGTGGTGTCTACTTTGTTGTTGCAAGTTTTACGTGGCTGCTACGGGCTTCTAGCAAGAACCGTTCTTACCTACGCATCAAAACCACAACGATTTTTCATCAAGTGTGCTGTTTTAACCTTCAACAAGGACCAGCCGTAGTTTAATACATCCATCTTGCATCATGCTTTTATGTTGATACTTATTGCACTATGGGTTGTTCTTACGCGTTATGTTACAATACTTATGCCTCTTCTCTCTTATTTTATAAGGTTTACATGAAGAGGGAGAATGTCGGCAGCTGGAATTCTTGGCTGGAAAAGCAGCAAACATTGGAAACCTATTCTGAACAACTCAAAAAGCTCCAAAACTCCACGAGACACCGTTTCAGAAAATATAAAAAATATTTGGCAAAACAGATTCACCAGGGGTCCACCACCTGTCCACGAGGGTGGGGGGCGCCCCCCTCTAGGCGCGCCCCCCTGCCTCGTGGGCCACCCGGTGAACCCCCGATGCCCATCTTCTCCTATATGGGGTGTTTTGACCTGGAAAAAAAATCTTAAGGAGGCTTTCGGGACCAGACGCCGCCGTCTCGAGGCGGAACCTTGGCGGAACCAATCTAGGGCTCCGGCGGAGCTATTCTGCCGGGGATACTTCCCTCCGGGAGGGGGAAATCATCACCGCCGTCATCACCAACAACTCTCCCATCTTGGGGAGGGTTATCTTCATCAACATCTTCACCATCACCATCTCCTCTGAAACCCTAGTTCATCTCCTGTATCAAATCTTTGTACCCAAACCTCAGATTGGTACGTGTGGGTTGCTAGTAGTGTTGATTACTCCTTGTAGTTGATGCTAGTTGGTTTACTTGGTGGAAGATCATATGTTCAGATCCATTATGCATAATAATACCCCTCTGATCATGAACAATATTATGTCTTGTGAGTAGTTACTTTTGTTCCTAAGGACATGGGAGAAGTCTTGCTATCAATAGTCATGTGAATTTGGTATTCGTTCGATATTTCGATGAGATGTATGTTGTATCTCCTCTAGTGGTGTCATGTGAACGTCGACTACATGACACTTCACCATTGTTTGGGCCTAGAGGAAGGCATTGGGAAGTAATAAGTAGACGATGGGTTGCTAGAGTGACAGAAGCTTAAACCCTAGTTTATGCGTTGCTTCGTAAGGGGCTGATTTGGATCCATATGTTTCATACTATGGTTAGGTTTACCTTAATACTTCTTTTGTAGTTGCGGATGCTTGCAATAGAGGTTAATCATAAGTGGGTGGCTTGTCCAAGTAAGGACAACACCCAAGCACCGGTCCACCCACATACCAAATTATCAAAGTAACGAACGCGAATCATATGAACGTGATGAAAACTAGCTTGACGATAATCCCCATGTGTCCCCGGGAGCGTTTTCCTTCATATAAGAGTTTCTCCAGGCTTGTCCTTTGCTACAAAAAGTATCGGGCCATCTTGCTGAACCTTATTTACTTTTACTATTTGTCACTTGCTACCAATTACCTTTTCACAAAACTATCTGTTACCGATAATTTCAGTGCTTGTAGAAAATACCTTGCTGAAAATTGCCTATCATTTCCTTCTGCTCCTCGTTGGGTTCAACACTCTTACTTATCGAAAGGACTATGATATATCCCTTACACTTGTGGGTCATCAAGACTCTTTTATGGCGCCGTTGCCGGGGAGTGAAGCGCCTTTGGTAAGTGGAATTTGGTAAGGAAAAATTTATATAGTGTGCTGAAATTTATTGTCACTTGTTACTATGGCTCATAATCCTTTGAGGGGCTTGTTCGGGGTATCTTCACCCTGACCAGTAGAGAAAAGAGTTTCTCCTCAACCTACTGAACCTACTGAAAATGTTTGCTTTGAAATTCCTTCGGGTATGATAGAGAAACTGCTAGACAATCCCTTTACAGGAGACGGAACATTGCATCCCGATTTACACCTAATCTATGTGGATGAAGTTTGTGGATTATTTAAGCATCATGTATGCCCGAGGATGTTATCAAGAAGAAGGTCTTCCCTTTATCCTGGAAGGGAGACACATTGACATGGTTTAGGCTATGCGATGATATTGGATCATGGAACTATAATCGACTAAAGTTGGAATTTCATCAGAAGTTCTACCCTATGCATTAGGTTCATTGTGATCGTAACTATATATATAATTTTTGGCCTCATGAAGGAGAAAGCATCGCTCAAGCTTGGGGGAGGCTTAAGTTAATGTTATATTCATGCCCCAATCATGAGCTCTCAAGAAAAATGATAATTCAAAAAATTTATGCTTGGCTTTCTCTCAATAATCTCACCATGCTCGATAATTCTTGTTCTGGTTCTTTTATGATGAAGGCTGTTGAATTCAAATGGGATTTATTGGAAAGAATTAAGCGCAACTCTGAAGATTGGAATCTCACCGAAGGTAAGGAGTCCAGTATGACCCCTAAGTTTGATTGTGTTAAAGCTTTTATGGATACATATGTTTTCCGTGAATTTAGCACTAAATATGGACTTGACTGTGAGATAGTAGCTTCTTTCTGTGAATCATTTGCTACTCATGTTGACCTCCCCAAGGAGAAGTGGTTTAAATACCATCCTCCCATTGAAGTAAAAGTAGTTGAACCTGTTAAAGTTGAAGAAAAGACCATCACTTATAATGTTGATCCTATTGTTCATACTGCTTATATTGAGAAACCACCTTTCCCTGTTAGAATAAAGGATCATGCTAAAGCTTCAAATGTGGTCCGTAAGAGTAATACTAGAACACCTACAACCTTTGAGCAAATTAAAGTTGAACCTAGTATTGCTATGGTTAAAGATCTCTTGGTTGAAAATTTAGATGGACATGTTATTTATCTCCAAGAGGAAGCTGCTAGAATAGCCAAACCCGATACTAGGAATAAACATAGACTTGTTGTAGGCTTGCCTGTTATTTCTGTTAAAATAGGAGATCATTGCTATCATGGTTTATGTGACGTAGGTGCCAGTGCGAGTGTAATACCCATTTCCTTATACGATGAAATTATGCATGATATCGCACCCGCTGAGCTAGAAGGTATTGATGTCACTATTAAGCTTGCTAATAGAGACACTATTTCACCAATTGGGATTGTTAGAGATGTTGAAGTCTTGCGTGGGAAAGTTAAATACCCTGTTGATTTTCTAGTTCTTGGTTCCCCACAAGATGATTTTTGTCCCATCATACATGGTAGACCCTTCTTGAATACTATCAATGCTAAGATAGACTGCGTGAAGGATATTGTTACCGTTGGTCTAGGGGATATGCCTCATGATTTTAACTTTGCTAAATTTCGTAGACAACTCCATGATAAAGAATTACCTAGTAAGTATGAAATTATTGGTCTTGCTTCTATTGCTGTGCCTCCTAACGATCCTTTAGAACAATATCGGCTAGACCATGAAAATGATATGTATATGAATGAGAGGAGGGACATAGATGAAATAATCTTTAAGCAGGGACCCGTATTGAAAAACAACTTGCCTGTTGATATCCTAGGGGATCCTCCTCCACCCAAGGGTGATCCCGTGTGAACTTAAACCATTGCCTGTTATCTTAAGTATGTTTATCTTGATAAAAAGAAGATATATCCTATTATTATAAGTGCTAACCTTTCAAAGTAGGAAGAAGAAATAATATTGAAAACTCTGAAGAAGCACCATGCTGCTATTGGATATACTCTGGATGATCTTAAGGGCATTAGTCCCACTCTATGCCAACACAAGATAAAATTGGAAGAGGACGCTAAATCAATTATTGATCATCAACGATGGTTAAATCCTAAGATGAAAGAAGTGGTAAGGAAGGAAATACTAAAGCTTCTATAGGCAGGTATAATCTATCCAGTTGCTGATAGCCAGTGGGTAAGTCCTGTCCATTGTGTCCCTAAGAAGGGAGCTATGACTGTTGTTCCTAATGATAAAGATGAATTGATCCCACAAAGAATTGTTACAGGTTATAGGCTGGTAATTGATTTCCGCAAATTAAATAAAGCCACTAAGAAAGATCATTACCCTTTGCCTCTTATTGATCAAATGCTAGAAAGGTTATACAAACATACTCATTTTTGCTTTCTAGATGGCTATTCTGGTTTCTCTCAAATACCTGTGTCAAAAGGGGATCAAGAAAAGACCACTTTTACTTGTCCTTTCGGTACCTTTGCTTATAGACGTATGCCTTTTGGTTTATGTAATGGACCTGCTACCTTTCAAAGATGCATGATGGCTATATTCTCTAATTTTTGGATTGTTGAGGTTTTCATGGATATTTCTCTGTTTATGGAACTTCTTTTGATGATTGCTTGAGCAACCTTGATCGAGTTTTGCAGAGATGTGAAGACACTAATCTTGTCTTGAATTGGGAGAAGTGCCACTTTATAGTTAATGAAGGCATTGTCTTGGGGCATGAAATTTCTGAAAGAGGTATTGAAGTTGACAAAGCTAAAGTTGATGCTATTGAAAAGATGCCGTGTCCCAAGGACATCAAAGGTATACGAAGTTTCCTTGGTCATGCCGGGTTTTATTGGAGGTTCATTAAGGACTTCTCCATAATCTCCAGGTCTCTGACTAATCTCTTACAAAAAGATGTTCCTTTTGTCTTTGATAATGATTGTGTAGAAGCATTTGAAATACTTAAGAAAGCATTGATCTCTGCACCTATTGTCCAGCCTCGTGACCGGAATTTACCCTTTGAGATTATGTGTGATGCTTGTGATTATGCTGTAGGTGATGTTCTAGGACAAAGAGTTGATAAGAAATTGAATGTTATCCAATATGCTAGTAAAACTCTAGACAGTGCCTAGAGAAATTATGCCACCACCGAGAAAGAATTTTTAGCAGTTGTATTTGCATGTGATAAGTTTAGGCCTTATATTGTTGATTCTAAGTAACTATTCACACTGATCATGCTGGTATCAAATACCTTATGGAAAAGAAAGATGCTAAACCTAGACTTATTAGAAGGGTTCTCTTGCTGCAAGAATTTGATTTGCATACTATTGATAGAAAGGGAGCTGAGAACCCCGTAGCAGATAACTTGTCTAGGCTAGAGAATATTCTTGATGACCCACAACCTATTGATGATAGCTTTCCTGATGAACAATTAGATGTCATAAATACTTCTCGTACTGCTCCATGGTATGTTGATTATGCTAATTGCGTTGTTTCTAAGTTTATACCTCCTAGCTTCACATACCAGCAAAAGAAAAAGTTCTTCTATGATTTGAGGCATTACTTCTGGGATGACCCACATCTTTATAAAGAAGGAGTAGATGGTATTATTAGATGTTGAGTACCTGAGCATGAACAGGAACATATCCTACGCAAGTGCCACTCCGAAGCTTATGGAGGACACCATGCTGGAGATAGAACTGCACATAAGGTATTGCAATCTCGTTTCTATTGGCCTACTATCTTCAAGGATGCTCGTAAGTTTGTCTTATCTTGTGATGAATGTCAAAGAATTGGTAATATCAGTAGAGGTCAAGAAATGCCTATGAATTATTCACTTGTTATTAAACTGTTAGATGTCTGGGGCTTTGATTATATGGGACCGTTTCCTTCCTCTAATGGGTACACACATATTTTAGTTGATGTTTATTACGTTACTAAGTGGGTAGAAGCTATTCCAACTAGTAGTGATGTTCACAACACATCTATTAAGATGCTTAAGGAAGTTATTTTTCCGAGGCTTGGAGTCCCTAGATACTTAATGACTGATGGTGGTTCACACTTTATTCATGGTGTTTTCCGTAAAATGCTTGCTAAGTATGATGTTAATCATAGAATTGCATCCCCTTATCACCCACAGACTAGTGGTCAAGTAGAATTAAGTAATAGAGAGCTGAAATTAATTTTTCAAAAGACAGTTAATAGGTCTAGAAAGAATTGGTCCAAGAAACTTGATGATGCATTATGGGCCTATAGAACTGCATACGAAAATCCTATGGGTATGTCTCCATATAAGATGGTTTATGGAAAAGCTTGTCACTTACCTCTTGAGCTAGAACATAAGGCATATTGGGCTATTAAAGAGCTCAATTATGATTTCAAACTTGCCGGTGAGAAGAGGTTATTTGACATTAGCTCTCTTGATGAATGGAGAACCCACGCCTACGAGAATGCCAAGTTGTTTAAAGAAAAGGTTAAAAGATGGCACGACAAAAGGATACAAAAGCATGAGTTTAATGTAGGTGATTATGTCTTGCTATACAACTCTCGTTTAAGATTTTTTTGCAGGAAAACTTCTCTCTAAATGGGAGGGTCCTTACTTTATCGAGGAGGTCTATCGTTCCGGTGCCATAAAAATCAACAACTTCGAAGGCACAAATACGAAGGTGGTGAACGGTCAAAGAATCAAACATTATATCTCAGGTAACCCTATAAATGTTGAAACCAATGTTATTGAAACCGTAACCCCGGAGGAATACATAAGGGACACCTTCCAGAATGATTCAGACCCCGAAAAGGAAGAGGTATGTGGTACGGTAAGTAAACCGACTCCAAAACAGTTCTAAGGGAAATTTTTCACCGTTTTGGAATATTTATAAAAATAGAAAAATAAGAGGTAGTCCAGAAGAGACACGAGCTGTCCACGAGGGTGGAGGGTGCGCCCCCTGCCTCGTGGGCACCTCGTGTGCCTCCCGAACTCCGATTTCTTGCACGTTACTTCTTTTGGTCCGTAAAAATTCATTATATATTATCCCAAAGGTTTTGACCACTGTATCATGCAAAAATCCTCTGTTCTTGTTTCGAGCTATTTTCTACTAGGGTTGACAAGGCCAAGCATCATGTTGTCCTCCTCCTCCAACAATGAGCGCAACGATGCTTGGCTAATGAAGATATATCTGAAGAGGGAAGGACCCGAGGAGATCAACAAGGAGAATAAGATCAAGAATGTTATGGAGGATCAGGCTCCAGCAACAGGAGAAGAAGACATCCTTCAACCCCTTCCAAACCTTTTTACTTTCACTGAGATTGAAGCTTTCAAGATGATTGAGTTAGCTCAAATACAAAACAAGTATCTCACAAGTGAAAATATTTTGCTGAAGGAGCATATAGCTGCACTCAAAGGTATTATCCGCAAGTTGGAGGATCTCCTACGCTCGATGTATGATGATCCGGCTTCACTACTTTCAACTCCATCATCACCACCTCCAAAGAAGGGGACATAATCATATGGGTATGGGCACCCCCCCTGGCAACTGCCAAGCTTGGGGGAGGTGCCCCGGTGTCGTATCACCATCACACTCCTATCTTTACCGTTTTTCTTAGTTCGATCCTTTTGGAAATATCTTGATCTAGTAGAATAAAGTTATCATGATATAGTTGTGAGCTTTTGCTTTGTGATCTTTGATACGTCTCCAACGTATCTATAATTTTTGATTGTTCCATGCTATTATTTATGAAGTCTTGGATGTTTAATGGGCTTTATCATTCACTTTTATATCATTTTTGGGACTAACCTACTAACCCAAAGGCCCCGTCCAGATTGCTGTTTTTTGCCTATTTCAGGGTTTTGCAGAAAAGGAATATCAAACGGAGTCCAAACGGAATGAAACCTTCGCGACAGGTATTTTTGGAGGAAATCATGCACGAAAGACTTCGGGGCCAAGCCAAGGGACAGAGGGGCCACCCTCGGGGGTGGGGGCGCGCCCCCTGCCTCGAGGGCAGCCCGTGTGGCCCCTGGTGCTCCCCTTCTTCCTACATATACCTACGTACCCCAGAAACTCCATACGTAGCGAGAAAACCCTAATTCCACTGTCGTAGCTACTGTTCCCGTGGAGATCCCATCTTGGAGCCTGTTCCGGGAGGGGGATCCAGCACGGAGGCCTTCATCATCATCATCATCGCCCTCACCATGAGTTGTGAGTAGTTTACCTCAGACCTTCGGGTCCATAGCTAGTATCTAGATGGCTTCTTCTCTCTCTCTGGATCTCAATACAAAGTTCTCCTCGGTCTTCGAGGAGATCTATTCGATGTAATCTCTTTTTGCGGTGTGTTTGTCGAGATCCGATGAATTGTGAGTTTATGATCAAGGTTATCTATGAAAGATATTTGGTTCTTCTCTGAACTTTTTATGTGTGCTCATAATATCCTTGTACGTCTCTTCGAATTATTGGTTTGGTTTGGCCTACTAGATCTAAGTTCTTGCAATGGGAGAAGTGCTTGGCTTTGGGTTCAATCTTGCGGTGTCCTTTCCCAGTGACAGTAGGGGCAGCAAGGCACGTATTGTATTGTTGCCATCGAGGATAAAAAGATGGGGTTTTCATCATATTGCTTGAGTTTATCCCTCTACATCATGTCATCTTGCTTAAAGCGTTACTCTGTTCATATGAACTCAATACACTAGATGCATGCCGGATAGCGGTCGATGTGTGGAGTAATAGTAGTAGATGCAAAATCGTTTCGGTCTCCTTTCTCGGACGTGATGCCTATATACAATGATCATGCCTGGATAGTCTCATAATTATTCTCTTTTCTATCAATTGCTCGACTGTAATTTTTTTACCCGCCGTAGAATATCGTTATCATGAGAGAAGCCACTAGAGAAAACTATGGCCCCCGGGTCTACCTTTATCATATTACTTTCTAGTCAATTTCTGCCGCCGTTGTTTATTTGCTTTCTTTATTTTCTGTTCCTATACCGAAAATGCCAAAAATATAATTATCATCTCTATCAGATCTCACTATCGTAAGTGATCGTAAAGGGATTGACAACCCCTTATCGCGTTGGCTGCAAAGTTCTTATTTGTTTGTGCAGGTGCAAGGGACTGGCGCGTGGTCTCCTACTGGATTGATACCTTGGTTCTCAAAAACTGAGGGAAATACTTCCGCTACTATGCTGCATCTCCCTTTCCTCTTCGAGGGAATACAACGCAAGCTCAAGAGGTAGCAAGAAGAATTTCTGGCGCCGTTGCCGGGGAGGCTTACGCAAAAGTCATATACCAAGTACCTATCACAAACCCTTATCCTTCGCATTACATTTATTTGCCACTCGTTTTCCTCTCCCCCACTTCACCTTTGCCGTTTTATTCACCCTTCTTCTGCCGTGTGTTTTTCGTTCGCTTGCTTTCTATTTGCTTGCGTGTGTTGGATTGCTTGCTTGTCACTATGGCTCAGAACAATACCAAATTTTGTGACTTCTCCAATACCAACAACAATGATTTTATTAGCACCCCGATTGCTCCTATTACCGATGCTGAATCTTGTGAGATCAATGGTGCTTTGTTGAATCTTGTCCTGAAAGATCAATTGTCCGGCCTTCCTAGTGAAGATGCCGCTACCCATCTAAACAACTTTGTTGATTTGTGTGATATGCAAAATAAAAGGGATACTGATAATGATATTGTTAAATTGAAGTTATTTCCGTTTTCACTTAGAGATCGTGCTAAAACTTGGTTCCCCTCTTTGTCTAGAAATAGTATTGATTCGTGGAATAAGTGCAAAGATGCTTTTATCTCTATGTATTTCCCTCCTGCTAAGATCATCTCTCTTAGAAACGATATTATGAATTTTAAGCAACTAGATCATGATCATGTCGCACAAGCTTGGGAGAGAATGAAATTAATGATACGTAATTGCCCTACACATGGTTTGAATCTATGGATGATTATTCAGAACTTTTATGCTGGCTTGAATTTTGCTTCTAGAAATCTTTTAGATTCGGCCGCCGGAGGCACTTTCATGGAAACTACCTTAGGAGAAGCTACCAAACTCCTAGATAACATTATGGTTAATTATTCTCAATGGCACACCGAAAGATCTACTAGTAAAAAAGTGCATGCTATCGAAGAAATTAGTGTTTTGAGTGGAAAGATGGATGAACTTACGAAATTGTTTGCTGCTAAGAGTGCTTCTTCTGATCCTAATGATATGCCTTTGTCCACTTTGATTGAGAATAACAATGAATCTTTGGATGTGAATTTTCTTGGTAGGAATAATTTTGGTAACAATGCTTATAGAGGTAATTTTAATCCTAAGCCTTTTCCTAGTAATTCCTCTAATAATTTTGGTAATTCCTACAACAACTCTTATGGAAAGATGCCTTCTAAATTTGAAACTAGTGTTAAGGAGTTTATGATCTCGCAAAAGAATTTCAATGCTATGCTTGAAGAGAAATTGCTTAAAGTTGATGAATTGGCTAGAAGTGTGGATAGAATTACTCTTGATGTTGATTCTTTGAAACTTAGATCTATCCCACCTAAGCATGATATCAATGAGTCTCTCAAAGCCATGAGAATTTCCATTGATGAATGCAAAGAAAGAACCGCTAGAATGCGTGCTAAAAGAGAATATTATATTAAATCGTGTTCTTCTAGTTATCGTGAAAAGAAAGATGAAGATATGAAAGTTATTGATGTGTCTCCTATTAGATCCTTGTTTTCTAGTATTAATCTTGATGATAATAGGATTGGAGATGATTTTTCTTTAAGGTGTCCCAATGATTCGGAGTTTTTAGATCTTGATGCTAAAATTGCTAAAAGTGGGATTGAAGAGATTAAAACTTTGCATGGTGATGAACCCACTACTTTGGATTTCAAGGGATCGTCTAGAAATAGTATTGATTCGTGGAATAAGTGCAAAGATGCTTTTATCTCTATTTATTTCCCTCCTGCTAAGATCATCTCTCTTAGAAACGATATTATGAATTTTAAGCAACTAGATCATGATCATGTTGCACAAGCTTGGGAGAGAATGAAATTAATGATACGTAATTGCCCTACGCATGGTTTGAATCTATGGATGATTATTCAGAACTTTTATGCTAGCTTGAATTTTGCTTCTAGAAATCTTTTAGATTCGACCGCTGGAGGCACTTTCATGGAAACTACCTTAGGAGAAGCTACCAAACTCCTAGATAACATTATGGTTAATTATTCTCAATGGCACACCGAAAGATCTACTAGTAAAAAAGTGCATGCTATCGAAGAAATTAGTGTTTTGAGTGGAAAGATGGATGAACTTACGAAATTGTTTGCTGCTAAGAGTGCTTCTTCTGATCCTAATGATATGCCTTTGTCCACTTTGATTGAGAATAACAATGAATCTTTGGATGTGAATTTTGTTGGTAGGAATAATTTTGGTAACAATGCTTATAGAGGTAATTTTAATCCTAAGCCTTTTCCTAGTAATTCCTCTAATAATTTTGGTAATTCCTACAACAACTCTTATGGAAAGATGCCTTCTGAATTTGAAACTAGTGTTAAGGAGTTTATGATCTCGCAAAAGAATTTCAATGCTATGCTTGAAGAGAAATTGCTTAAAGTTGATGAATTGGCTAGAAGTGTGGATAGAATTACTCTTGATGTTGATTCTTTCAAACTTAGATCTATCCCACCTAAGCATGATATCAACGAGTCTCTCAAAGCCATGAGAATTTCCATTGATGAATGCAAAGAAAGAACCGCTAGAATGCGTGCTAAATGAGAATATTATATTAAATCGTGTTCTTCTAGTTATCGTGAAAAGAAAGATGAAGATATGAAAGTTATTGATGTGTCTCCTATTAGATCCTTGTTTTCTAGTATTAATCTTGATGATAATAGGATTGGAGATGATTTTTCTTTAAGGTGTCCCAATGATTCGGAGTTTTTAGATCTTGATGCTAAAATTGCTAAAAGTGGGATTGAAGAGATTAAAACTTTGCATAGTGATGAACCCACTACTTTGGATTTCAAGGGGCGTAAAACGATAGAGCTTGTTGGGAGGCAACCCAATTTTATGTTTTTTGCTTTTGTTGCTGTTAGGAAATAAATATTTCATCTAGCCTCTGATTAGATGTGGTTTCATGTTTTGTTTAGTGTTTGTGCCAAGTAGAACCTTTGGTACGACTTGTGTGAAGTTTATATGATCTTGCTGTGAAAAACAGAATCGTTAGCGCTCGCTAAATTAGACTTCAGATTCTACTGGAGCGTGCTTTTTAGTTGATTCTTTTTTCTGTCGATTGGTAGAAAAATTTCTCAAATTTACCAATTTAGTTTGAATTTTGTGGAGTTCCAGAAGTAGGCGAACCCAGCAGATTACTCAGACTGTTCTATTTTTGACAGATTCTATTTTTTGTGTGTTGTTTGCTTATTCCGATGCATCTATGAGTAATATTGGAAGATATGAACCATAGAGAACTTGGAGTACAGTAGGTTTAAAACCAATATAAACAAAGAATGAATTACTTGCTGTACCTTTGAGTGGTGGTTTGCTTTCTCTTACTAACGGAGCTCACGAGAATTTTTGTCTAAGTTTTGTGTTGTGAAGTTTTCAAGTTTTGAGTATTGCTTTGATGGACTATGGAACAAGGAGTAGCAAAGGCCTAAGCTTGTGGATGCTCATGGCACCCCAAGTAAATTCAAGATAATCAAAATCCTAAGCTTGGGTATGCCCCGGGAAGGCATCCCCTCTTTCATCTTCATCCATCGGTAACTATACTTGGAGCTATACTTTTATTCGCAACATGTTATGTGTTTTGCTCGGAGCGTCTTGTATAATTTGAGTCTTTGCTTTAGTTTTCCACAATCATCCTTGCTGGACACACCTATTTGAGAGAGTTAAATATGGCCTAGAAATTGTTAGAACACTCTATGTGCTTCACTTATATCTTTTGAGTTGAATAGTTCTTGCTCTAGTGTTTCACTTATATCTTTTAGAGCATGGTGGTGGTAATATTTTGTAGAAATTGTTGAACTCTCATGCTTCACTTAGATCTATTTGAGAGCCTATTAAAACAGCATGGTAAAGTGTTTAGGCTAAAGAGACTAGTCTTCACATGATAAACATCCAATGTCAATGTAGTAAAAAAGTTCACACCAAGTGCATTGAATAGAAAGAGATGTTGGATGCTTGATAATTGTTTTGAGACATGAGGATGGTGATATTAGAGTCATGCTAGTGGAGTTATTATGAAATTGAGAAATACTTGTGTTAAGGTTAGTGATTCTCGTAGCATGCATGTATGGTGAACCGTTATGTGACTAAGTTAAAGCATGAGGTATTTGTAGAGTGTCAACCTTTGTGTGGAGGTCGGGGGCGCGCGATGGTTAACTCCTACCAACCTCCCCCCCCCCTACGAGCATGCGTTGATTGCTTTGTTTTGATGACTTGTAGATTTTTGCAATAAGTATATGAGTTCTTATGACTAATGTTGAGTCCATGGATTATACGCACTCTCACCCTTCCACCATTGCTAGCCTCTGTTGTACCACACAACTTTCGCCGGTGCCATAAACCCACTATATATCCTTCCTCAAAACAGCCACCATACCTACCTATCATGGCATTTCCATAGCCATTCCGAGATATATTGCCATGCAACTTTCCACCGTTCCGTTTATATCACACGCATCATATTGTCATATTGCCATGCATGATCATGTAGTTGACATCATATTTGTGGCAAGGCCACCACACATAATCTTTTCATACATGTCACTCTTGTTTCCTTGCACATACCGGTACACTGCCGGAGGCATTCATATAGAGTCATACTTTGTTGGTGTCGTATCGAGTTGTAATATTGTGTTGTAATGAAAGTGTGATGATCATCATTTTTAGAGCATTGTCCCATGGGAGGAAAGGCTGAATCTATAAAGCCCCTCCGCAAAAAAGGGAAAAAGGGGGGAAAAAGAAAAAAAGGGACAATTTCTACTATCTTTTTCCACACTTGTGCTTCAGAGTAGCATCATGTTCTTCATTGTAGAGAGTCTCATGTTTAGTCACTTTCATATACTAGTGGGAATTTTCATTATAGAACTTGGCTTGTATATTCCAACGATGGGCTTCCTCAAATGCCCTAGATCTTCGTGAGCAAGCAAGTTGGATGCACACCCACTAGTTTCTTTTGTTGAGCTTTCATTCATATTTAGCTCTAGTGCATCCGTTGCATGGCAATCCCTACTCACTCACATTGATATCTATTGATGGGCATCTCCATAGCCCGTTGATATGCCTAGTCGATGTGAGACTATCTCCCTCTTTTTGTCTTCTCCACAACCACCTCTATTCCACCCATAGTGCTATGTCCATGGCTCACGCTCATGTATTGCGTGAAAGTTGAAAGGTTTGAAAAGATAGAGCATGAAAACAAGTGCTTGGCTGAAATCGGGGTTGTGCATGATATGCATATTTAGTGTGATAATAAGGGAGCATAGCCAACACTATATGATTTTGTAGGGATAACTTTCTTTAGCCATAGTATTTTGAGAAGACATGATTGCTTTGTTAGTATTGCTTGAAGTATAGTTATTTCTTATGTCAATATATCCTTTGTCTAGAATCTTTCTGATCTAAACATTCATGCCACAATTAAGATAATTACATTGAAAAACTATATTGGTTAGCATTCCACATCAAAAATTCTTTCCTTATCATTTGCCTACTCGAGGACGAGCAGGAATTAAGCTTGGGGACGCTTGATACGTCTCCAACGTATCTATAATTTTTTATTGTTCCATGCTATTATTTATGAAGTCTTGGATGTTTAATGGGCTTTATCGTTCACTTTTATGTCATTTTTGGGACTAACCTACTAACCCAAAGGCCCAGTCCAGATTGCTGTTTTTTGCCTATTTCAGGGTTTTGCAGAAAAGTATATCAAACGGAGTCCAAACTGAATGAAACCTTCGTGAGAGATATTTTTGGTGGAAATCACGCACGAAAGACTTTGGGGCCAAGCCAGGGGACAGAGGGGCCACCCTCGAGGGTGGGGGCGCGCCCCCCTTCCCAGGGAGCGCCCCCTGCCTCGAGGGCAGCCTGTGTGGCCCCCGGTGCCCCCCTTCTTCCTATATATTCCTACGTACCCCAGAAACTCCATACGCAGAGAAAAAACCCTAATTCCACCGCCATAGCTGCTGTTCCCGTGGAGATCCCATCTTGGAGCCTATTCCAGGAGGGGGATCCATCACGGAGGTCTTCTTCTTCATCATCATCGCCCCTCACCATGATTTGTGAGTAGTTTACCTCAGACCTTCGGGTCCATAGCTAGTATCTACATGGCTTCTTCTCTCTTTCCGGATCTCAATAAAAAGTTCTCCTCGGTCTTCGAGGAGATCTATTCGATGTAATCTCTTTTTGCGGTGTGTTTGTTGAGATCCGATGAATTGTGAGTTTATGATCAAGGTTATCTATGAAAGATATTTGGTTCTTCTCTGAACTTTTTATGTGTGCTCATAATATGCTTGCAAGTCTCTTTGAATTATTGGTTTGGTTTGGCCTACTAGATCTATAGTTCTTGCAATGGGATAAGTGCTTGGCTTTGGGTTCAATCTTGCGGTGTCCTTTCCTAGTGGCAGTAGGGGCAGAAAGGCACATATTGTATTGTTGCCATCGAGGATAAAAAGATGGGGTTTTCATCATATTGCTTGAGTTTATCCCTCTACATCATGTCATCTTGCTTAAAGCGTTACTCTGTTCATATGAACTCAATACACTAGATGCATGCTGGATAGCTGTCGATGTGTGGAGTAATAGTGGTAGATGCAGAATCGTTTCCGTCTACTTGTCTTGGACGTGATGCCTATATACAATGATCATGCCTAGATAGTCTCATAATTATTCGCTTTTCTATCAATTGCTCGACAGTAATTTGTTTACCCGCCGTAGAATATCACTATCATGAGAGAAGCCACTAGACAAAACTATGGCCCCCGAGTCTATCTTTATCATATTACTTTCTAGTCAATTTATGTCGCCGTTGTTTATTTGCTTTCTTTATTTTTTGTTTCCATACCAAAAATACCAAAAATATAATTATCATTTCTATCAGATCTCACTATCGTAAGTGACCGTAAAGGGATTGACAACCCCTTATCGCGTTGGCTGCAAAGTTCTTATTTGTTTGTGCAGGTGCGAGGGACTGGCGCGTGGTCTCCTACTGGATTGATACCTTGGTTCTCAAAAACTGAGGGAAATACTTACGCTACTGTGCTACATCTCCCTTTCCTCTTCGAGGGAATACAACGCAAGCTCAAGAGGTAGCATTCTTTACCTTTGTAATCGAGTCCGTGAGCTATATAATAAAGATTAGTGTTGAGTCAAGGGCTTTATTTCCTCACTTTGGTCATGAGAGAATAAAAAGAAAATATAAAAAGTATCAAAGAGATCATATTGATCTTATGGGAAGTAATGACTTCACATATAAAGAGTATGATGAATAAAAGTTGTTGAGAATTGACGAACATAGTTTTGGTCATCGTTGCAATTAATAGTAAGTAATAAAGAAAGAGAGGTTTCACATACAAATATACTATCTTGGACATCTGTTATGATTGTGAGCACTCATTAAAATATGACATGCTAAAGAGTTGATGTTGGACAAGGAAGACAACATAATGGGTTATGTTTTCTTATATTCGAAATAAAGTATATTGTCATGGATCATCCAACATGTTGAGCTTGCCTTCCCCCCTCATGCTAGCCAAAACTCATTGCACCAAGTAGAGATACTACTTGTGCTTCCATACATCCTTAAACCCAGTTTTGCCATGAGAGTCCACCATACCTACCTATGGATTGAGTAAGATCCTTCAAGTAAGTTGTCATTGTTGCAAACTCTCTAAAATATGTTTGATTTATTAGTGTGGAGGAAATAAGCTTTATACGATCTTGTGATATGCAAGTAATAAAAGCGACGGACTGCATAATAAAGGTCCTTATCACAAGTGGCAATATAAAGTGATGTTCTTTTGTGCTAAGACTTTGTGCATCCAACCATAAAAGCACATGACAACCTCTGCTTCCCTCTGCGAAGGGCCTATCTATTATTCTTGCCTTCTAAGAGTCAAGGTGAAAATGACCTTTCCTTTTTACATTTTATCCTTTGGTAAGCACATTGCGTTGGAAAGATCCTGACATATATACCCGATTGGATGTAAGTTATCATTGTCTATTACTGTTGACATTACCCTTGAGGTAAAAGGTTGGGAGGCAATACATAAGCCCCTATCTTTCTATGTGTCTGATTAAAACTCCATACCCATAAGTATTGCGTGAGTGTGAGCAATTGTGAAAGACTATATGATAGTTGAGTATGTGGGCTTGCTGAAAAGCTCTTACATTGAATCTTTCCGATGTTATGACAAATTGCAATTGCTTCAATGACCGAGATCATAGTTTGTTGGTTTTCAATGAAGTTTCTGATTCATACTTGACATTGTGAATGAATTGTTACTTTAGCATAAGAATCATATGACAATATATGTGTGTTGCTGTTATAAGAATGATCATGATGCCCTCATGTCCGTATTTTATTTTTATCGACACCTCTATCTCTAAACATGTGGACATATTTTTCGATATCGGCTTTCGCTTGAGGACAAGCGGGGTCTAAGCTTGGGGGAGTTGATACGTCCATTTTGCATCATGGTTTTATGCTGATACTTATTGCACTATGGGCTGTAATTACACATTATGTCACAATACTTATGCCTTTTCTCTCTTATTTTATAAGGTTTACATGAAGAGGGAGAATGCCGGCAGCTGGAATTCTGGGCTGGAAAAGGAGCAAACATTGGAAACCTATTTTGCACAACTCAAAAAGCTCTGAAACTCCACGAGACACCATTTCAGAAAATATAAAAAATATCTGGCGAAAGAGATTCACCAGGGGGACCACCACATGTCCACGAGGGTGGGGGGCGCCCCCCCCCCTCTGGGCGCGCCCCCTGCCTCATGGGCTACCCGGTGACCCCCCGATGTCCATCTTCTCCTATATGGGGTGTTTTGACCTGGAAAATAAATCATAAGGAGGCTTTCGGGACCAGACGCCGCCGTCTCAAGGCGGAACCTTGGCGAAGCCAATCTAGGGCTCCGGCAGAGCTGTTCTACTAGGGATACTTTCATCCGGGAGGGGGAAATCGTCACCGCCGTCATCGCCAACAACTCTCCCATCTCGGGGAGGGTTATTTTCATCAACATCTTCACCAACACCATCTCCTCTCAAACCCTACTTCATCTCTTGTATCCAATCTTTGTACCCAAACCTCAGATTGGTACTTGTGGGTTGCTAGTAGTGTTGATTACTCCTTGTAGTTGATGCTAGTTGGTTTACTTGGTGGAAGATCATATGTTCAGATCCTTTATGAATATTAATACCCCTCTGATCATGAACAATATTATGTCTTGTGAGTAGTTACTTTTGTTCCTGAGGACATGGGAGAAGTCTTGCTGTAAGTAGTCATGTGAATTTGGTATTCGTTCGATATTTTGATGAGATGTATGTTGTCTCACCTCTAGTGGTGTCATGTGAACGTCGACTACATGACACTTCATCATTGTTTGGGCCTAGAGGAAGGCATTGGGAAGTAATAAGTAGATGATGAGTCGCTAGAGTGACAGAAGCTTAAACCCTAGTTTATGCGTTGCTTCGTAAGCGGCTGATTTGGATCTATATGTTTCATGCTATGGTTAGGTTTACCTTAATACCTCTTTTGTAGTTGCGGATGCTTGCAATAGAGTTTAATCATAAGTGGGAGGCTTGTCCAAATAAGGACATCACCCAAGCACCGGTTCACCCACATACCAAATTATCAAAGTAACGAACGCGAATCATATGAACATGATGAAAACTGGCTTGACGATAATTCCCATGTGTCCTCGGGAGCGTTTTTGTCAAACCCAAGATGCGATTCTACCCCGATCACGTGACGCTTACGTGATTGGGGCACAACTGCATTTCTGGCACTTAGCAAGATGTATATCATTACATCGTACCATTACATAAATACATGGGGATACAATAATACATACAATTCACAAGAATACAACATCATCAATACAAGGCATCCAACTACGGATGCAAACATGAAAAGCACAACGACATCCATCTGCTATCCCAGGCTGCCGACCAGGAACCTAGCCCAAGACTAAAGAAGAAGAAGAAGAAAGAACTCCAACAAAAGGTAACATCGCTCTCACGTCAAGTCATCGTAAACCTGCACCTGCAACTGTTGTTGTAGTATCTGTGAGCCACAAGGACTCAGCAATCCCATAACCATGGGTAACAAGACTAGCAAAGCTTAATGGGTAGGAAGAGGTAAAGTGGTGCGGTGGCAGCAGCGACTAAGAAATATATGGTGGCTAACTTACGAGTACAATAATAACATGAGCATCGACGCAAACGGTCGCAAACTAGAAGTGATCGCTAAAGATCCTGAACTACCTACGAGTCAAACATAACCCCCATCGTGTTCTCTTCTCAAAATGAAAAGAGACAATCATGGTTACTCACACAGTTGTGTGTTTTACTTCGGATCCTCTGTCAAGTTTTCTACAACCGGACATTAACAAATTCCAATCTGCCACATAACCGCGGGCACGGCTTTTGAAAGATCATAACCCTGCAGGGGTGTCCCAACTTAGCCCATCACAAGCTCTCACGATCAGTAGAAGTAATAATAATATTACCCCTTATCTTAGGGACAATCCGATCATGCTCAGAATCCCAGTGCACAAGACATTTCGACAATGGTAAAACAAGTCCAGCAAGACCTCCCGGTGTGTCGACACCCTGATAGTAGCCACGCGTATCTCGTCTCAGGCCACGATCGGATGGGCGATTCTACGAGTAAAACCAGCCCTCGGGTTTCCCCTAGGTGGCCCCACAGACTCCCCGTTTGGGACCAACACCATCAGCACTGGCCCCCCTGCTATTTAGAAAGAATCCTCGAGGGCGCGACCCCCTATGCAATTTAATTAATTAATTAAGTCTTTATTATGAGGCAAATCAAAACCAATGTCGGGCCTTGCTGGAGGAGTTTTATTCAAATACGAACTGTCAAGGGGTCCCCATATACCCAACCGTGTAAGGAACGCAAAATAAAGGAACATAATGCCGGCCTAAGGTGGCATGAGTGGAACAAAACACCGAGCAAAAGGCCAAGCCTTCCACCCATTGCCAAGTATATAGGTGTGTTAATATATATAAGATATATTGTGATATTCCAAAAACATTAAGTTCCAACATGGAACGATCTTCATCTTCACCTGCAACTAACAACGCTATAAGAGGGGCTGAGCAAGCGGGTAACATAGCCAAACAACGGTTTGCTAGGACGGTGTCATAGGTTAGAGGTTTCATGGCAACAAGGAGAGGGGCTGACAATAAATGATGGGTAGCGCGACACATAACGATAGCATCGAGACTACTAAGCATGGCAATGATAGTAAAGGTATCCAAGGTGATGGACATCTTGCCTGAGATCCCGCAAGTAAGAAGAATGAGTCCATGAAGAAGATGAATAAGAAGCCTCGAAGACGAACCACATGTAGACGAACGAATCCTCACGATCGCAACGGAAAAGAACTAGCGAGAAGAAAGCACACAACAAAGTAAACACACCACACAAGACATGACAAGAAGCTAAACCAAGTATGATGCAAGACAATTCTATATGATGCAAAACATGGCAAGGGATGAAGCACATAAGAACAACATCACCCAACAAGTTAAAATGAGGCCGGAAACTACATATAACAACTCCGGTAAGCCCTCATATGCATATATTGAAATTGGTCCAGACCTGAACAAACCTTAAGTTAAAGTTGTTAAACAGCAGGTTAACATGCACCATGATGATCTAGTCAAAATTCTAGTCAAGTTTCATATAAAGTTTGTTTAATTCGGAGCTACGACCTAGAAGATATGAGCAAAACAAGACAAGCATGGCAATGGTGCAAGATGCACCCAAACATCAAGCAAACACACTCCAAAGCGGTAAATAACATGATATTATGCTTCTACATGCAAAATCACACAAGTTTCATATAGGGCACGCTCGAAACGGAGCAACGGGCTAGAAGTTGTGAGCAAAACAAGTTACAATGCAAAGCTGAAGTTAACAACCACATAGCAGGTTTGGAGCAAAGTATATATGCTACAACACCCAAACATGGTAACAAGAGTCATGGATGTGAAATAGACATGGTACTTAACAAGCATAAACTTAGAACACACCCAAAAGCTTGCTGGAACACATTTAAACGAGCATGGCAAGTTGCAATAAAATTATTCATACTTAGCCAAAATCTTGGAAGGCAAAAACATCATCACGATGCTGTCTTCGGAGGCACAAAACAACAAGCATATAAACTCTAATACGAACATAAAGAGCATGGATAGGTAGTAAACATAGCATACATCAAACAACTCCATTGGAGCATCTCCATATGAGGCATGGATCAATAACAACAAGCTTCACCAAATTGATCATGCTGATAAAAATCTGACAGGTAAAATTTATAGCAACTTGAGAGCAAGATATAAATAAGCTAGAGCAGGCCATATGTGCAAGCAAGAGCATGGATGAATAGACAATAACATGGACAACAAGACATGATCATTGGCCACTCCAAAACAAGCATAGATTTGAATGGGGCATCAAGCAAACATAACATCAGGTTAACAGATTCCAGACTTAGCAGTTTTTTCACTAAGTATAAAACAGTAACATTGGCATGGCATGTTTACAAGCTTGTTTAAGTCACCTCAAGGCATATCATGGAAAGTGGATTGCACCACAGCAAAGACCATATGATTGTGCTTCTAAAACATAAAGACATGTGGCATGATGACAAACACACCAATAGCAAAGAGCAAGTGAAATCCGCATCTCATAACAAGTTTCAGCACTTAACAGCCACATGAACTTTTGCAATAGAGATTAACATGTCAATATGGCACCTAACATGCATGCTACAACAACCAACATGTAGAGCACTTCACAATGAACATTTTGACATATCATATGCTCCATTTGGACCAACATGCACAAAGTTATCACATCTTAAACATGCTAACAAAATTACAGTTATCAACAGTTTTAAACATATAGCACTCTTGCAATAGAGATTAGTGCATCTAGATGAACTGAAACAAGCATGGCACAATAGAACAAAATGAAGAGCATATCACCACGATCATTTTGACATGTTAAACACTCAATTTGGATAAGCACACAAAAATTTACAGCCATGCAAACATGCAACAAAATTATGACAGAAAAGGACTTAGCCAAATTTAAAACGGGAGGTGAGCGCGGGATAACTATTCGACGCACAAGTCGAGGGCTTGACAGAGGCTCACCAGAGTGGGCCTGGCCCAATAGGCAGAAGGAGGAGGAGGCCGGCTGGGGCGGGCCTGGAGCTGGGCCTCGGCTCACAGGCCAGGCCGGGGCGATGGCTGGGCCGAAGCGGAGGGGAAGGAGGAACGGGCCTGGAGCGGGAGCGGCCCGGCTTGGGCTACGGCCCACGTGGCTTTGGCCTGGCCCCGCGGAGATGGCCTGTGAGGCTGGCGACCCAGGGGAGGAAGGGGTTCCTCCTCGACCCCGACGAGGCCGATGCGAGGAACAACGGCAGCCGGACCTCCGGCACGACGGAGCGGAGGTGGTTTGACGGCGCGGGAATGAGCGGATCCGAGGGCGCTGGGCCCGGATCCGGCCAGAGGCTGGGCCGGCGACGACGGAGAACTCCGGGCGGCGGCGCCCATGGAGGAGACGGTGGCGGCAACGAAGAACAGGCGAACGGGCGGACTAGTGGCGGCCGGAGGAGGTGAAGGCGCAGAGGCGGCGGCGGATCTTCATGGCGGCGGGGTCCCTAGAGAGGACGAACTCCAGCGGAGGCGCGGGCTCTGGCTCCGACGAGGTCGGCTGAAGGCGGCGGCGACCGGGCGCTTGAGGCGAGCGGCGGCGGCCACCGGGCTTCGCGGGCCGCGCCCGGGCCTGGGCGGGCCGCGGTGGCTGCGGGAGAGAGAGCGGGGGCGCGGGGGCGACGTGGCAGCCCCCGATTGGTTGGGCGGTGGCTGGAGGCCGAGGTGGCGGACGATGATTGGACGGAGCGACGTGTCCGGCGGACATGTCCGCCGCGGATGGACATGTCCGGTGGCGTGAGAGGGAGGAGGCTAGGGTTCATTCGTGAAAAAATGGAGAGGGAGGCAAATATATAGGTAGAGGGAGCTAGGAGTGTCCAAATGAGGAGTGGTTTTCGGCCACGCGATCCTGATCCGACTGCCGAGAGCATGGAGGGGGTTAGAATGGGCTTGGGTGCTGTGTGAAAGGGGTGCTCGTCCAAAAGAGAAATGCTTCCGGCGGTTAACACGGTTATCCATTGGGCTATCAAACGAACACCGAATGCGACGAAAATTGATAGGCGGTCGACCTATGCTACACACCAAGTTTCACCACATTCCGAGAATGTTTTTCGGCCACTTATAAAATAAATATTCGGAGGTGCCGCGGGCACATGCAGTGTGTCTGGGCTCAGAATGGACAACGGAAAGAACGGGGGAACTCGGACGGATGCAAGTTTTGAAAACATGAGGATGCAACACACATGATGACATGGCAAGATGCAACACGCAAGCAGCTGACATGGCAACGAAGACGAAAAACTGGCTGACACCTGGCGCATCAGTCTCGGTGTGTCACAACACTCTCCTACTAACAAGAGATCTCGTCCCGAGATCTTAGGAACGAGACGGATGAGAAAAAGGAAGAACAAAGTTCTTCAAGGGCAAAAGAGTGAAACCAAAGAACCTTGAGAGGTTGAATAACTTGAAAGAAAGAAGATAACGGAGGTGAACAAGGCAGAGAGCTCCGTTACAAAAGAGGAACAACGAACACACGAGAACTAAGAGGTTGAAGGTTACGAAGCATGAGTTGAATGAACAAGAATGAATTCAAAACCACTTCGGTTAAAAGAGATAGAAAAGGAATTTGAAAGAAGGAATTCGGGCAGCACTCCGGCTAGAAATGGAATGAATGGACCATGAGATGAAGGGACGATACTTGACGAGAGGAACAACATAATGCCTTCGGAAGAATTGAAATAATGGAATGAAAAGAACGGAAAAGAAGATGACAACTAGACCACGAAGGAATTGAACGAGAATTTATAAGAGAAAGATTTGAACGAAGTTGTTGAGAAAAACAACCACAAAAGAATAATCTTGGATTGGACTTATTTAAACATCTCAAAAGTTGAGGTGAATTATGCCGCACCCAAAAGATTGATGAGCTAAGAAAAACGAAGAATGCAAACCTCCACTTCAAAAGAATACGGGGCATTATTTGCATCTCGGGACACAAAAGAATAAGAATGCTTGAGCTGCTCTAGAAGAATTTGATGAATATTTGAGGAATGAATTGGATCGCGATGAACCACCATGAAGAAATCCAGTAACGAAAGGATGATGATGACGGATGAAGAGAATAAGATTAAAGCATTGCGATGAATTAGACGAGAGTCCGACGAGATAGCCGAGGAAACTATAAACTCCGGAAAGAAAAGATAAAAACACTTGGAACTAGAATTTATTCATCAAGAATAAACTCCGAAGGTAGGAATAAGTCAACTTGAAGAAAAAGAATAAGAATTATGTTACGCTTCTCCTTCACCAAATAAATTGATGAGAGACAATGGATTTCCATATCACTTATTCGCGTTGAAAAGATTAAAGAGGGATATATGGCAAACTTGCGAAAATCTTCATGAAACACCGGTAGGATTGGAATAAAACGAATGGATTGATATGACAGCACCGGAAAAGAACTGTTGAGCAAATCACCGTAAAGAATTAAAGCCGAGGGAAGAAAAGAACAAACCACCTGGAAGAATTGAAATCGAGTGATGAAAGAGAACGACCATCGTAAGGAATTGAAATTGAGTGAATACAAGAGAATGAATCGCCGGAAAGAATAATTAACTTGAGGGAATTAGAATGACGAGAACGAAGATATGGCGAACTGATTAAAGAATACTTGAACGAAGCACCGGACGAATGTGAGACAAACGAAGAGGCATCAACGAAGAATATTTGGAGGACGAAGTTGAAAACTGAGAACAAAGAAATCTTCTGAATGATGGCCTTCGGAGTAACACAATAGAAAGAACTCATGAAATACTTCGGATGGGTAAGGAAAAGAATTTGACACGATCAGAACAAGGAGGATGAGACACTCCGAACAAATGAACAGAGGAAGGTTGAACCAACACGAAAGATTTTGAAAGCGATCTTTGAAGAAGACATATGACTGATGGAGTCCATACTTACGTCACACTTGAAAAGAATTTGGGAACACTCCGGGAAATTAAAAGAGTCAGGTAAGATCCTGGGAAAAGACCTGTGGGCTATGAGCCCACCGAAGAGAAAACACCGTTGGAAAGGATTGCAAAGGAGATAATGCACCGGAATGATTGAAAAACTCGAATGAGGTGACAACCTCGAATTAATTGGAATACAAACAAATCTCCTCAGATGTCTTCGGAACTCCAGAACAATTACATGGCGAGAGGTAAACGAGCAAGGAGAATATTCGAGCCGAGGGAAAAGAATATGAACAACACCGAATACTTGAGATGAATCCACCGGAAAAGAAAAAGAGATGAATAATGACGACGAGACGAGAATTCACCGGTTGGTACAATTGATGAAAGAAAGCAAAGACTTCACACGAGTAGGATGGATACTCAATTACGGACTCCGGTCCGAGAAGAAAAAGGGTGGGCAGGTGGGAAAAGAAAGACCACATTGGACGGTCAGAAGGACATCGGTTAGAAATAACCGATGATTGAACCAAAAGACGAGGAGGGTCAAATCGACTCGACGAGAGATGCACCAGATGAAAGAACAAACGACGCAACGAACGAAACTAACCGTGTGATCCTAAAAAATTAGAAGGGGAAGAGGAGTAATTCAAAACACCTCCATCAAGATTCCTCACCAAAGCGACGAAGGGGCTGAGGAGTAAAAAGAAATCCTACTCTCCGATATAACTAGACTCCGAAAAAGTTTTCTGCTAGACTCGACAACAGCCAAACTACGATCAATCAAGGGGGCTCCTATGGTCGGTCAAGGCTCTGATACCAACTTGTCAAACCCAAGATGCGATTCTATCCCGATCACGTGACACTTACGTCATTGGGGCACAACCGCATTTCGGGCGCTTAGCAAGATGGATATCATTACATCGTACCATTACATAAATACATGGGGATACAACAATACATACAATTCACAAGAATACAACATCATCAATAGAAGGCATCCGACTACGGATTCAAACATGAAAAGCACAACGACATCCATCTGCTATCCCAGGCTGTCGACGAGGAACCTAGCCCAAGACTGAAGAAGAAGAAGAAAGAACTCCAACAAAAGGTAACATCGCTCTCACGTCAAGTCATCAGAAACCTGCACCTGCAACTGTTGTTGTAGTATCTGTGAGCCACGAGGACTCAGCAATCCCATAACCATGGGTAACAAGATTAGCAAAGCTTAATGGGTAGGAAGAGGTAAAGTGGTGAGGTGGCAGTAGCGACTAAGCAATATATGGTGGCTAACTTATGAGTACAAGAATAAGATGAGCATCTACGCAAACGGTCACAAACAAGTAGTGATCGCTAAAGATCCTGAACTACCTACGAGTCAAACATAACCCCACCATGTTCTCTTCTCAAAGTGAAAAGAGACAGTCACGGTTACTCACACAGTTGTGCGTCTTACTTTGGATCCTTTGTCAAGTTTTCTACAACCGGACATTAACAAATTCCAATCTGCCACATAACCGCGGGCACGGCTTTCGAAAGATCATAACCCTGCAGGGGTGTCCCAACTTAGCCCATCACAAGCTCTCACGATCAGCAGAAGTAATAATAATATTACCCCTTATCTTAGGGACAATCCGATCAGGCTTGGAATCGCAGTGCACAAGACATTTCGACAATGGTAAAACAAGTCCATCAAGACCTCCCGGTATGTCGACACCCTGATAGTAGCCGCGCGTATCTCGTCTCAGGCCACGAACGGATGGGCGATTCTACGAGTAAAACTAGCCCTCGGGTTTCCCCTAGGTGGCCCCACAAACTCCCCGTTTGGGACCAACACCGTCAGCATTGGCCCCCCTGCTATGTAGAAAGAATCCTCGAGGGAGCGACCCCCTATGCAATTTAATTAATTAATTAAGTTGTTATTATGAGGCAAATTACAACCAATGTTGGGCCTTGCTGGAGGAGTTTTATTCAAAGACGAACTCTCAAGGGGTCCCCATATACCCAACCGTGTAAGGAACACAAAATCAAGGAACATAATGCCGATTTATCGGCTCCTAAGGTGGCATGAGTGGAACAAAACACCGAGCAAAAGGCCAAGCCTTCCACCCATTGCCAAGTATATAGGTGTGTTAATATATATAAGATATATTGTGATATTCCCAAAACATCAAGTTCCAACATGGAACGATCTTCATCTTCACCTGCAACTAACAATGTTATAAGAAGGGCTGAGCAAGCGGGTAACATAGCCAAACAATGGTTTGCTAGGAAGGTGTCAAAGGTTAGAGGTTTCATGGCAACAAGGAGAGGGGCTGACAATAAATGATGGGTAGCACGACACATAACGATAGCATTGAGACAACTAAGCATGGCAATGATAGTAAAGGTATCCAAGGTGATGGACATCTTGCCTGAGATCCCTCAAGGAAGAAGAATGAATCCATGAAGAAGACAAAGAAGAAGCCTCGAAGACGAACCACATGTAGACGAACGAATCCTCACGATCGCAACGGAAAAGAACTAGCGAGAAGAAAGCACACAACAAAGTAAACACACCACACAAGACATGACAAGAAGCTCAACCAAGTATGATGCTAGACAATTCTATATGATGCAAAACATTGCAAGGGATGAAGCACATAAGAACAACATCACCCAACAAGTTTAAATGAGGCCGGAAACTACATATAACTACTCCGGTAAGCCCTCATATGCATATATTGAAATTGGTCCAGATATGAACAAACCTTAAGTTAAAGTTGTTAAAGAGCAGGTTAACATGCACCATGATGACCTACTCGAAATTCTAGTCAAGTTTCATATAAAGTTTGTTTAGTTCGGAGCTACGGCCTACAAGATATGAGCAAAACAAGACAAGCATGGCAACGGTGCAAGATGCACCCAAACATCAAGAAAACACACTCCAAAGAGGTAAATAACATGATATTATGCTTGTACATGAAAAATCACACAAGTTTCATATAGCGCACGCTCGAAACAGAGCAACGGGCTAGAAGTTTTGAGCAAAATAAGTTACAATGCAAAGCAGAAGTTAACAGCCACATAGCAACTTTGGAGCAAGGTATATATGCTACAGCACCCAAACATGTTAACAAGAGGCATGGATGTGAAATAAACATGGTACTTAACAAGCATAAACTTATAACACACCCAAAAGCTTGCTGGAACACATTTAAACAAGCATGGCAAGTTGCAATAAAATTATCCAGACTTAGCCAAAATCTGGGAAGGCAAAAACATCATCACGATGCTGCCTTCGGAGGCACAAAACAACAAGCATATCAACTCTAATAAGAACATAAAGAGCATTGACAGGTAGTAGACATAGCATACATCAAACAACTCCATTGGAGCATCTCCATAGGAGGCATGGATAAATAACAACAAGCTTCACCAAATTGATCATGCTGATAAAAATCTGACTAGTAAAATTTATAGCAACTTGAGAGCAAGATATAAATAAGCTAGAGCAGGCCATATGTGCAAGTAAGAGCATGGATGGATAGACAATAACATGTACAACAATACATGATCATTGGCCACTCCAAAACAAGCATGGATTTGAGTGGGGCATCAAGCAAACATAGCATCAGGTTAACAGATTCCAGACTTAGCACTTTTTTTCACTAAGTATAAAATAGTAACATTGGCATGGCATGTTTACAAACTTGTTTAAGTTACCTCAAGGCATATCATGGAAAGTGGATTGCACCACATCAAAGACCATATGATTGTGCTTCTAAAACATAAAGACATGTGGCATGATGACAAACACACCAATAGCAAAGAGCAAGTGAAATCAACATCTCATAACAAGTTTCAGCAGTTAACAGCCACATGGAATTTTGCAACAGAGATTAACATGTCAATATGGCACCTAACATGAATGCTACATCAACCAACATGTAGATCACTTCACAATGAACATTTTGACATATCATATGCTCCATTTGGACCAACATGCACAAAGTTATCACATCTCAAACATGCTAAGAAAATTACAGTTATCAGCAGTTTTAACCATATAGCACTCTTGCAACAGAGATTAGCGCATCTAGATGAACTTAAACAAGCATGGCACAATAGAACAAAATGAAGAGCATATCACCACGATCATTTTGACATATTAAACACTCAATATGGATAAGCACAAAAAAGTTACAGCCATGCAAACATGCAACAAAATTATGACAGAAAAGGACTTAGCCAAATTTAAAATGGGAGGTGAGCACGGGTTAACTATTCGACGCACAAGGTGAGGGCTTCACAGAGGCTCACGAGAGTGGGCCTGGCCCAATAGGCAGAAGGAGGAGGAGGCCGGCTCGCGCGGGCCTCGAGCTGGGCCTCGGCTCGCAGGCCAGGCCGGGGCGGAGGCTGGGCCGACGCGGAGGGGAAGGAGGAACGGGCCTGGAGCGGGAGCGGGCCGGCTCGGGCTACGGCCCACGCGGCTTCAGCCTGGCCCCGCGGAGATGGCCTATGAGGCTGGCGGCCCAGGGGAGGAAGGGGTTCCTCCTCGACCCCGACAAGGCCGAGGCGAGGAACTACGGCGGTTGGACCTCCAGCGCGGCGGCGCGGAGGGGGTCTGACGGAGCGAGAACGAGGTTGGGCCGGCGACGACGGAGAACTCCGGGCGGCGGCGCCCATGGAGGTGACGGTGGCGGCGACGAAGAACAGGCGACGGGGCAGACTAGCGGTGACCGGAGGAGGTGAAGGCGCAGAGGCCGCGGCGGATATTCATGGCGGCGGGGTCCCTGGAGAGGACGAACTCCGGCGCAGGCGCGGGCTCTCGCTCCGACGAGGTTAGCTGAAGGCGGCGGCGACCGGGCGCTCGAGGCGAGCGGCGACGGCGACCGGGCTTCGCGGGCCACGCCCGGGCCTGGGCAGGCAGCGGTGGCTACGGGAGAGAGAGCGGGGGCGCGGGGGCGACGTGGCAGCCCCCGATTGGCTGGGCGGTGGCTGGATGCTGAGGTGGCAGACGATGATTGGACGGAGCGACGTGTCCGGCGGACATGTACGGCGCGGATGGACATGTCCGGCGGCGCGAGAGGGAGGAGGCTAGGGTTCATCCGTGAAAAAATGGAGAGGGGGGCAAATATATAGGTAGAGGGAGCTAGGAGTGTCTAAATGAGGAGCGGTTTTTGGCCACGCGATCCTGATCCGACGACCGAGAGCATGGAGGGGGTTAGAATGGGCTTGGGGGCTGTGTGAAAGGGGTGCTGGGCCAAAAGAGAAAAGGCTTCAGGCGGTTAACACGGTTATCCGTTGGGCTATCAAACGAGCTCCGAACGCGACGAAGATTGACAGACGGTATACCTATGATATAATAAGACCACATGCCAAGTTTCACCCCATTCCGAGAATGTTTTTCGGCCACTTATAAATTAAATATTCGGAGGTGCCGCGGGCACGTGCAGTGTGTCTGGGCTCAGAACGGACAACGGAAAGGATGGGGGAACTCGGACAGATCCAAGTTTTGAAAACATGAGGATGCAACACACATGATGACATGGCAAGATGCAACACGCAAGGAGCTGACATGGCAACGAAGACGAACAACTGGCTGACACCTGGCGCATCGGTCTCGGGGTGTCACCGTTTTCCTTCATATAAGAGTTTGTCCAGGCTTGTCCTTTGCTAGAAAAAGGATTGGGCCATCTTGCTGCACCTTATTTACTTTTACTATTTGTCACTTGGTACCAATTACCTTATCACAAAACTATGTGTTACCGATAATTTCAGTGCTTGCAGAAAATACCTTGCTGAAAACTGCCTATCATTTCCTTCTGCTCCTCGTTGGGTTCGACACTCTTACTTATCGAAATGACTAGATAGATCCCCTACACTTGTGGGTAATCATAGTCAAACTTGATTCAACTAAAGTTGGAGAAACAGACACCCACCAGCCACCTGTGTGCAAAGCATGTCGGTAGAACTAGTCTCATGAACACGGTCATGTAATGTCGGTCTGGGCTACTTCATCCAACAATACCGCCGAATCAAAGTAGGACGCTGGTGGTAAGCAGTATGGCTATTATCGCCCACAACTCTTTGTGTTCAACTCGTGCAAATCATCTACGCATAGACCTGGCTCATGATGCCACTATTGGGGAACGTAGTATTTTAAAATTTTCCTACGATCACGCAAGATCTATCTAGGAGAAGCATAGCAACGAGCGGGGAGAGTGTGTCGACATACCCTCATAGACCAAAAGCGGGTTACCTCATAATACAAATCGTCATCGAATGTTAAGCGTGCGGACCCTACGGGTCTGAGAACTATGTAGACATGACCGAGACATATCTCTGGTCAATAACCAATAGTAGAATGTGGATGCTCATATTGGCTCCTACATATTCTATGAAGATCTTTATCGGTGAAACTGCATAACAACATACGTTGTTCCCTTTGTCATCGGTATGTTACTTGCCCGAGATTCGATCGTTGGTATCTTCATACCTATTTGAATATCGTTACCGGCAAGTCCCATTACTCGGTCCGTAATACATCATCTCGTGACTAACTCATTAGTCATTTGCTTGCAAGGCTTATTATGATGTGCATTACCAAGAGGGCTGTAGCGACCATGATCCGAATGGACCGAAGTCTCTGTGTTCTATGTCATCCCTGGATCGGTAATGCTGACACACACAGTACTTGGAGGATTTATAACAGAGTGGAAATCACACACTTATTACATCGAATGTCTCCAATGAGAACTTATTACAAAATATATGGCTTAAGCCATCTAACAAAATAACAGCGGAAGGCTTGGAAGATACGTGAGTCCATCAACTCCAACGACATAGCTGAGTGCATGACAAACAACCTAGCACATCTTATTCCTCGTCTGAAAAGTCTGCAACGTAATATGTTGCAGCCCGAAATCGGGTCAGCGCATGGAATATGCTGGCAAGATAACACAAAGGATGCAAGTAACAGAATAAAGGCTATACTACATGCATATTTGGCTGGTGGAGGCTCTATGGTTAAGGTTTTTGCGTAAAGCCAATTTTTCCCTAAAACAAAGGAATAAATTTTATTTTTAACTACCATGTTGGTTGAAAATCATTGAGAATGTACCCCCTTACTCAATCCCAAATTAAAAGTTCATCATTAACCCAACGAATTAAATTATAGAGTGATGAGATCAACCAATAATTCAAGTACCAGATACTCAAGATGTCCATAACCGGGGACACGGCTAATCATGATCAGTTTGTACACTCTGCAGAGGTTTGTGCACTTTTCCCACAAGACTCGATCGCCTCCGTTTGGTTTCTCGCACTACATGGTGTTTGAGAAACGGATGACCGAGACACAGTCTTTCCGAAGAGGTTCCCTTAACTGGATAGATAGGCCAGTACACCTACAATCCCTCTACATCTGCTAGCCCATCACGGAAAGGTTTCCCACAACACACTCAACTATGCCAGAGCCCATATTGGCATGTGGCTGCACACGGAAGTTTCTAGCATGAATAGTTTTATGATCCCTTTGAGCCTGGGTGGCATTCCATAGGAAAAATCACACGGAACCCCGGGATTTCCTAGGACAACACTGGATTCCCCAGGTGTCTTGCAACCAATCCACCCAGATGTGTACTCAAGTAGCCACCTTAAGTTGAATCCTTAATTAACATCTCACATCTGTCATGGATTTCACTCAAACCCAAACCACGTCTACGAGCATAGCATAGCAACCTAAGCAAACGTAGAAGTAACTCCCAAGGGTTTGAAAATAATGCAGGTAATAGGTTCTACCTCAATCTACTTCCCAGTCCCACAAATTAAGAGATCCTACTCATGCATTGTGTGAGGGTTTGATCTAATGCATAAAAACTGGGTAATAAAAGGTATGATCAAAGTGTTACTTGTCGTGCTGACGATTCGCAAAACCTAGAGACTCGTAGTAGCACGCTTCACAGTCCGGGTATTCTATCGCAAGCAAACAATAGCATACATAAGCAACCAAGCAATGATGCAGAAACGAAACTCCAAAAGATCAGATCTAACCAGAAAGTTCAACTTAAGAACTCCGGTTTGCCAAAAGAATCAACTCGAAAGAAGCAACGAAACTCAAACTGCGAAAGAAACGAGCTCCGGTTTACTATTTGGCCTGAAGTCAAATTTTACAGTAGCCAAAACTTTGTTCAAGTTGGTTAAATGTAAAGAGGGCATCGAGACGAAGATCTGGGATTTTGAATCACCTGATTCCGACTCTCGAGCGAAAAGAAAAACGAAAAACATGATCAGGGCAGAAATCGCAATCGGAATAATCGCGGGTAAATACCCCGAAAAAGAAAACTGACGAACAGGCTAAAGAACGAACGTTCGCTGTCTGCGGCTGACGGGGGAAAACCGTTCGTTAAAACGAACGTACGGACGGACGTCCGCTAAATAACTAAACCGACGAAAACCGAACCGATCTAACTGAAAAAACAAATCTACGGTCTACGAAATAAAACCGATCGGTTCTAAAAAACCGATTAACTACCTCAATGGCAAACTCCGGCGAGATCCCGGCGGTCCTGCGGCGGCGGCGCGGCGGGGCAGCGGGCGGCGGCGGCAGCGCTGCGGGGCGGCGGCGGGCTGCGGGGCGGCGGCGCCGCGGGGCAGCTGCGGCGCTGGCGAGCGGCGGCGGCGGCGCGAGGCTGGGGCGGCGGCGGCGTGAGGCTAGGCAGGAGAGGCGGCGGCTTGGCTGGCTTGGGCCTCGGGCGGTCGGCTTATAAAGCCCAGAGTCCCAGTCCTAAACGACTCCAAGTCGGTTTGCGTTTTTTTAAATAGAGTCCTGGCGCAGAAAAACTAACGAAAGAAATACTAAACGGACTCCAAAAATCCCGAAATAAATTTTCACCGTCCTCTAATAATAATTAGGACAAAGTGAACATTGTTCCCGAACCTAAATGCAATTTAGAAAAACGCGCATTTTTCCTATGCAAATAAAGTCGCAAATAAATCCAGAAAAATACCAAAAGTGATTTTAACATTTTTCCTCCAATATTTCTGGTATTTTGGAAAAGTCATATTATCTCCGCTCATATTTTGTATTTAGAAATATTTTTAGGAGAGAAAAATAATTAGAATCACACTGTCCTCGTACCGGTATTCGAGCGAACTCAAATACGAAAACGGTAAAATTCCCAACTCTCTCCGTAGGTCCTTGAGTTTCTTAGAATTTCGAGGAACGCCACAAACAAAAATGCAAAGGGCATGCAATGCAATATGATCTATGTATAACATTCCAAATTAATAATTTGGGATGTTACAAACCTACCCCCCTTAGAATGAATCTCGCCCTCGAGATTCGACTTGGCTAGAGAACAGGTGCGGGTGGTCCTTGCGTAGATCATCTTCTCGTTCCCAGGTGGCTTCTTCCTCGGTGTGGTGACTCCACTGAACTTTGCAAAACATGATAACCTTACTGCGGGTGACTCTGCTCGAAAATTCGAGAATCTTAACACGCTTCTCCTCATTGGTCAAATCACTGTCCAACTGAATTGCTTCTAGGGGTATTGTGTCTCTAAGCGGTATATCGGCCATCTCCGCATGGCACTTCTTAAGCTGCGAAACGTGAAACACGTCGTGCACTCCTGACAATACTTCGGGCAATTCAAACTTATAGGAAACCTCTCCCATGCGTTCCAAAACACGGTAAGGTCCCACAAATCTCGGGGCTAGCTTCCCTTTAACTCCGAAACGTTTAACTCCTCGCAGAGGCGATACTCTCAAGTACGCTCTATCTCCGATCTCATAGGCTATCTCCTTGCGCTTCGAGTCTGCATAACTCTTCTGCCTGGACTGAGCTACCTTCAATCTATCTCGAATCAACTTCACCTTCTCCTCAGACTCTTTGATCAAGTCTAGTCCAAATAATTGTCGGTCTCCAACTTCATCCCACATTAGCGGTGTTCGGCATCTCCTTCCATACAACGCCTCGAACGGTGCCATCTTCAAACTGGCATGGTAACTATTGTTGTACGAGAACTCTGCGTAGGGCAAATTGTCATCCCAACAAGATACGTAGTCTAACGCACAGGCTCTCAACATATCTTCCAGGATCTGGTTGACTCTTTCGGTCTGTCCATCGGTCTGCGGATGAAAAGCGGTGCTGAACTCCAGCCTCGTTCCCAAAGTTTGGTGTAGCTGATGCCAAAACTTTGAGGTGAACTCTGTTCCTCTATCTGATACAATGGTCCTCGGAACTCCGTGTAGACATACTATCCTGGTCATTTATATCTTGGCCAACTTCGCACTGGTATAAGTGGTTTTCACGGGGATAAAATGGGCTACCCTCGTCAATCGGTCCACTACTACCCAGATTGAATCATATCCTGCTTTGGTTCTGGGCAATCCGGTGATAAAATCCATGCCAGGCTTCTCCCACTTCCATTCGGGTATCGCCATAGGCTGCAGCAATCCTGCCGGCTTCTGATGTTCTGCCTTTACTCTCTGGCATACATCACATACGGCTACATACTCGGCAATATCGTTCTTCATTCCCATCCACCGGAAACGTTCTTTCAAATCCAAATACATCTTGGTGTTTCCGGGGTGTATCGAGTATGGTGAATCATGTGCTTCCTGCAGTATCAACTTCCTGATCTCCGAGTCGTTGGGCACATAGATTCGGTCCTCAAACCACAAGGTGTCGTGTTCGTCCTCACGAAATCCCTTGGCTTTTCCTTCACTCATTCTTTTCCTTATCGTGGCAATTTCCTTATCATCCTCCTGGGCTTCGCGTATCTTTCCCAGTAATGTCGACTGAACCTCCAATGTTGCCACGAAACCTCTAGGGACTATCTCCAAACGAAGCTCCCTGAGATGTTCTGCTAACTCCTATGGCAATCCCCCTGTTACTAGGGTAGTTGCATAACTTTTCTGGCTCAAAGCGTCTGCCACGACGTTGGCCTTTCCTGGATGATAGTGTAGCTTCATATCATAATCCTTTATAAGCTCCAACCATCTCCTCTGTCTAAAGTTCAGCTCCTTCTGTGTGAAAATGTACTTTAAGCTCTTGTGATCCGTGTACACATCACAACGATTTCCAATAAGGTAATGTCTCCAGGTTTTCAGTGCGTGCACTACAGCTGCTAACTCCAGCTCGTGCGTCGCGTAATTCAACTCGTGCGGTCGCAGTTGACGGGATGCATAGGAAACAACTCTTCCATCCTGCATAAGTACTCCTCCAAGTCCTAAGCGTGAAGCATCGCAATACACTTGGAAATCCTTGTGTATATCTGGCAATATCAGCACTGGGGCTGTCGTCAACCGTTTCTTCAACTCCTGGAAACTTTCTTCACATTCTTCAGTCCAATCAAACTTTGTCTCCTTCTTTAACAATGTCGTCATTGGCTTTGCAATCTTGGATTAATTTTCTATGAACCTCCGGTAGTATCCCGCGAGTCCAAGAAAACTGCGGATCTCTCAACTAAAGTGGGTGCCAACCACTCCGTGACTGCCTGCACTTTGACGGGATCCACTGCTATACCTTCTCCCGATATAACATGCCCTAGGAATCCAACTTCCTTCAACCAAAACTCACATTTGCTAAACTTGGCATATAACTGATGTTCTCTGAGCTTCTCCAATACCAAACGCAAATGCTCTGCATGTTCTTCTTCGTCCTTAGAGTATATCAGAATATCATCTATGAATACCACTACGAACTTATCCAAGAACTCCATGAACACTTTGTTCATCATACTCATGAAATAGGCAGGCGCGTTAGTCAATCCAAATGACATAACCGTATACTCATATAGCCCGTAACGTGTGGTGAAGGCTGTCTTAGGTATATCCTTCTCTCAGATCTTCAATTGGTGGTATCCAGATCGTAGATCTATCTTGGAGAATACTTTCGCTCCTTGGAGTTGGTCGAACAAATCATTGATCATCGGCAGCGGGTACTTATTCTTAATGGTCACTTCATTCAATGCCCCATAATCAACGACCATTCTTAAGGATCCATCCTTCTTCTCGACCAAAAGCACTGGGGCTCCCCAAGGTGATGAACTTCGGCGAATAAAACCTTTCTCCAATAACTTTTTAATCTGCTTCTTGATCTCCTCCAGATCATTTGCTGGCATTCGATATGGTCTCTTAGATATTGGTCCGGTGCCGGGCAACAACTCTATCAAAAACTCAATATCTCTATCCGGTGGCATACCAGGTAACTCCTCTGGAAACACATCTGGATAATCCTTTACTACTGGCACTTCCTCCTGAACAACTCCCGTGAGAGAATGTACTTGAGTCCTTATAGGCGAATGCCTAGATACATACTTAATCCTTTTTCCCTCCGGGGTGGTGAGCAAAATAGACTTACTGGCACAATCGATGTTACCTCCATACTTCGATAGCCAATCCATACCTAATATCACATCCAATCCTTGTGACTCCAGGACTATTAGGTCAGAGGGGAAGGTGTGGCGTCCTATGGTCAATGGCGTCTGAAAACATCCTTTGTGTGCCATATACTCTGCTCCTGGTGAACTTACTAACATGGGGGTCTTAAGAACTCGGGTGGACATCCTATGTCTATTTACGAATCCCCTTGAAATGTATGAATGCAATGCACAAGTATTGAAAAGAACTATTGCGGTAAATGTCTTAACCAAAAACTTACCGACAACAGCATCTGGTTGCTCTTCTACCTCCTCCACAGTCACGTGGTTCACTTGTCCTTTGTTGAATGGGTTGGGCTTCTTCTCGGTGCTTCCATTGTCGTTCCCATTCTTAACTTCAGGGCAGTCATTGGCATAATGTCCATTCTTCCCACACTTGAAACAAGTGACATGGCTGAAATCCTTCTTGGTGGGTGTGGACGGGGTAGGGCGGCTCTGGTTACTACTTGCTCCATTCCCATTTCCATTCTTAGGGCCATTGTGGTTGTGGGGAATTCCATGGTTATGGGTATATCCTCCCGAATTCGGAGTTAATCGGGGCTTCTGCTGGGCTCCAGAATTATTCCTTCCTTGTCCATACTTCCTCTTGTGGCTTTCAATCTGCTGGTGCTTCCCTTCAATCATAAGAGCTTTATCTACCAACTCCTGGTAGTTGTTGAAAGTTGCCACCATCAACTGTACTTTCATCTCATCATTTAGCCCTTCCATAAATCTCTCCTGCTTAGCGGCATCTGTGGCCACATCATCTGGGGCATAACGAGATAGGGTACTAAACTCATCCACGTACTGTGCCATAGTACGGTTTCCTTGGCGCAAGTTGCGAAACTCCCGCTTCTTCATGCTCATAGCTCCAGTTGAGACATGGGCAGTACGGAAAGCTTGTTGAAACTGCTCCCAAGTGACATTGGCTATAGGGAAAGTGGCTGTATAATTCTCCCACCATGCCGCGGCTGGTCCAGACAACTGGTGTGCGGCAAATCGCACCTTCTCAGCATCCGAGCAATTGGCGGTGGTCAAATCCCTTCAATCTTGCATAGCCAGTCATCAGCCACTATTGGTTCGATGCCGCTAGCAAACACGGGTGGTTGCAACCTTAAGAAACGTGTCAGGTTGTCCACGGGTGGTGGTGGTGGTGGAGGGTTGTTGTTATTATTCTGGTTGTTCTGAGTGTTCTGGACAATAAGTTGCATCAAGGTGTTCTGCTGCTGGATCAACTGAGTGAGCTCAGGGGGAAACTCAAATCCGGGCTCACGTCTTAGAGGCATCTGGTGGGTGTAGAGGGAAGAGATTATAACAGAATTGAGGTCTAAGGGAAATCACTACCCATATGCACATGAGACAAACACAATCATATCACACCAATCAATTTCAAGCAAGATCTTACAAATCTAACTATCGTTACAAAAGTGTTCTAAAACTAATATGTGGGGGTAAACTACTAGTCACAGGGTGGTCATCTCAAAATATTGATCGGCGGATGATTCCATGATGTCTGCTCCAACTTCATCTTCATAGTCTTCGTCTTTACTATCGTCGGGTTCTGAATCCGTGTCATCGATGATAATGTAATCTTCGGGAGGAATTTCCTTAGGCTCTTCTTCCTCTTCTCCCATGAATAATCCTAGCTTCCTTATTAAATCATCATTCTTCTCCACTAGTATCAATATCTCCTCCTCGTATCCGTCACGAGTAGACTTAAGTTCTTCTTCTAGCTCCAAATTCCTGTTTAGTGCCTTCTTCAATTCTATCATCCCAGCGCACATCTGGTGCTCCTGTCGTCGAATGTGCTGGTTCAACTCCTGGATGAATGATGCAATGGACCTATCCTTCCGGGTGCGAATCATATCCCAATTCTCATCTCGGCATCCACAAATCTGGTAGATGGTGTCCTTCAGCTCCTGCTTGTAGACTTCTCCGATCCTTCCCATTGCGATGTGGGCGGCCATGCTCTTGCCTAGGCTCCAAGTTGGCACATCAAAAGAAAATTCTATTGGCTCTGTGGATGGTGCGAAGGTTCTTCCGGGAATTTGAACTTGAATGCTCCATCGCTCCTCCTCCGGTAAAGTGGCGGTGTAGGTCCCGGTAAATCTTGGTATTCCTATGTTCAAGTACCTAGTGACTTCCTTCAAGTGTCGTCCAAATGGTGTGTCTTCATCCGGTTGAGTAAACTTGTTCCTTGGGTCCACCATCCTAAAGAAGTAGAAAATGGAGAGAAGTCAGAAATGAGTAGAGAAGAGTGATCTAGGGTCTGTCTTAGTGGTCGTGTCCTACATTCAGCGTGTGCTCTGATACCATCTTTGTAGCGACCATGATCTGAATGGACCGAAGTCTCTGTGTTCTGTGTCATCCCTGGATCGGTAATGCTGACACACACAGTACTTGGAGGATTTATAACAGAGTGGCAATCACACACTTATTACATCGAATGTCTCCAATGAGAACTTATTACAAAATCTATGGCTTAAGGCCATCTAACAAAATAACAGCGGGAGGCTTGGAAGATACGTGAGTCCATCAACTCCAACGGCATAGCTGAGTGCATGACAAACGACCTAGCACGTCTTATTCCTCGTCTGAAAAGTCTGCAACGTAATATGTTGCAGCCCGAAAACGGGTCAGCGCATGGAATATGCTGGCAAGATAACACAAAGGATGCAAGTAATAGAATAAAGGCTATACTACATGCATATTTGGTTGGTGGAGGATCTATGGTTAAGGTTTTTGCGTAAAGCCAATTTTTCCCTACAACAAAGGAATAAATTTTAGTTTTAACTACCACGTTGGTTGAAAATCATTGAGAAGGTACCCCCTTACTCAATCCCAAATTAAAAGTTCATCATTAACCCAACGAATTAAATTATAGAGTGATGAGATCAACCAATAATTCAAGTACCAGATACTCAAGATGTCCATAACCGGGGACACAGCTAATCATGATCAGTTTGTACACTCTGCAGAGGTTTGTGCACTTTTCCCACAAGACTCGATCGCCTCCGTTTGGTTTCTCGCACTACATGGTGTTTGAAAAACGGATGACCGAGACACAGTCTTTCCGAAGAGGTCCCCTTAACCGGATAGATAGGCCGATACACCTACAATCCCTCTACATCTGCTAGCCCATCACAGAAAGGTTTCCCACAACACACTCAACTATGCCAGAGCCCATATTTGCATGTGGCTGCACACGGAAGTTTCTAGCATGAATAGTTTTATGATCCCTTTGAGCCTAGGTGGCATTCCATAGGAAAAATCACACGCAACCCCGGGATTTCCTAGGACAACACTGGATTCCCCAGGTGCCCTGCAACCAATCCACCCAGATGTGTATTCATGTAGCCACCTTAAGTTGAATCCTTAATTAACAACTCACATCTGTCATTGATTTCACTCAAACCCAAACCACGTCTACGAGCATGGCATAGCAACCTAAGCAAACGTAGAAGTAACTCCCAAGGGTTTGAAAATAATGCAGGTAATAGGTTCTACCTCAATCTACTTTCCAGTCCCACAAATTAAGAGATCCTACTCATGCAATGTGTGAGGGTTAGATCTAATGCATAAAAACTAGGTAATAAGAGGTATGATCAAAGTGTTACTTGCCTTGCTGACGATTCGCAAAACCTAGAGACTCGTAGTAGCACGCTTCACAGTCCGGGTATTCTATCGCAAGCAAACAATAGCATACATAAGCAACCAAGCAATGATGCAGAAACAAAACTCCAAAAAATCAGATCTAACCAGAAAGTTCAACTTAAGAACTCCGGTTTGCCAAAAGAATCAACTCGAAAGAAGCAATGAAACTCAAACTGCGAAAGAAACGAGCTCCGGTTTACTATTTGGCCTGAAGTGAAATTTTACAGTAGACAAAACTTTGTTCAAGTTGGTTAAACGTAAAGAGGGCATCGAGACGAAGATCTGGGATTTTGAATCACCTGATTCCGACTCTCGAGCGAAAAGAAAAACGAAAAACAAGATCAGGGCAGAAATCGCAATCGGAATAATCGCGAATAAATACCCCGAAAAAGAAAACTGACAAACAGGCTAACGAACGAACGTTCGCTGTGTGCGGCTAACGAAGGAAAACCGTTCGTTAAAACAAACGTACGGACGAACGTCCACTAAATAACTAAATCGACGAAAACCGAACCGATCTAACTAAAAAAAACGAATCTACGGTCTATGAAATAAAAACGATCGGTTCTAAAAAACCGATTAACTACCTCAATGGCAAACTCTGGCGAGATCCCGGCGGTCCGGCGGCGGGCGGCGGCGACGACGCTGGCGAGCGGCAGTGGCGGCGCGAGGCTGGGCCGGCGGCGGTGCGAGGCTAGGCAGGCGAGGCGGCGGCTTGGGCTGGCTTGGGCCCCGGGCGGTCGGCTTATAAAGCCTAGAGTCCCAGTCCTAAACGACTCCAAGTCGGTTTGCGTTTTTTTTAAATAGAGTCCTGGCGTAGAAAAACTAACGAAAGAAATACTAAATGGACTCCAAAAATCCCGAAATAAATTTTCACCACCCTCTAATAATAATTAGGACAAAGTGAACATTTTTCCCGGACCTAAATGCAATTTTGAAAAACGCGCATTTTTCCTATGCAAATAAAATCGCAAATAAATCCAGAAAAGTACCAAAAGTGATTTTAACACTTTTCCTCCAATATTTCTGTTATTTTGGAGAAGTCATATTATCTCTGCTCATATTTTGTATTTAGAAATATTTTTAGGAGAGAAAAATAATTAGAATCACATTGTCCTCGTACCCGTATTCGAGCGAACACAAATACGAAAACGGTAAAATTCCCAACTCTCTCCGTAGGTCCTTGAGTTGCTTAGAATTTCGAGGAACGCCACAAACAAAAATGCAAAGGGCATGCAATACAATATGATCTATGTATAACATTCCAAATTAAAAATTTGGGATGTTACAAGGGCCCAGAGATACCTCTCCGACACTCGGAGTGACAAATCCTATTCTCGATCTATGCCAACACCACAAACACCTTCGGAGACACCTGTAGAGCATCTTTATAATCACCCACTTACGTTGTGACTTTGATAGCACACAAGGTGTTCCTTCGGTATTCAGGAGTTGCATAATCTGATAGTCAGAGAAACATGTATAAGTCATGAAGAAAGTAATAGCAATAAAACTAAACAATCATTAGCTAAGCTAACGGATTGGGTCTTGTCCATCACATCATTCTCCTAATGATGTGATCCCGTTCATCAAATGACAACACATGTCTACGGTTAGGAAACTTAACCATCTTTGATTAACGAGCTAGTCTAGTAGAGGCATACCAGGGACACTCTCTTTTGTCTATGTATTCACACATGTATCAATTTTCCGGTTAATACAAGTATAGCATGAATAAAAGACATTTATCATGATATATCAAGAAATATAAATAACAACTTTATTATTGCCTCTAGGGCATATTTCCTTCAGGAACAACCCATCGACCACCACTACCGAGAGCAGCAGGACGCGGCAAGGCAAATGGAGGTGCAACCCGCGAGGAAGTGTAACACCCCATATGTGATACCTTCCATATATGGCAATAAAGCATTTTTCATTTGACCCCTGTCCTTTCCTTGGGTTTTTTTTTTCATTTACGCATTCCCATTGTTATTGCATTATCATTTTACTTTTCCTTATGCATACATGCATTGCTCATCATCATCATTGCATCATGACCATTATAGTTCCTTTTACTTGTCATTGTGTTATTCATCCTTAGCTTGTGATGTGACGTCACCTTGAGTTTGTTGTGTGATGGTGGTGGCAAGCCATGCCCATGCTAAACCCTAACCCCCTCCTTCTTTTACACCACTTCTTCTTCCTCCTTTTCTTTCTTTTCCATTCTTTAATCCATTTTGCAAGTGACTTAGCCTCTTCTTTTAATGTTCATCTCCTCCCCACTTCTTTGTTGCCTTGTCATGAGCCACCTTGGAAAGCCTTGCCCCAATTTGAATTGATTTGGTTAGGTTCAAAAATGACAGAAGTTTGAACCATATTCAAACTTGTTTTATTTTTCTACCTCTAAAAATGCCCAAACCAATTTTATAAAATAGGGCATAAATCCAGGAGCATGGGGATATTTTATTTTCCTCCAAATTCCTTCTCTTTTAGCCTGAGCTTTTCTTCTGTTTTTCTGCCTAATGAAAAAGAAAAAGAGAAGTTACAGCAGCAGCAGCCAGTAGCAACTACCTGGGCCAGTTCTCCCCCTCGGCCCAGCGCTAGCAGCCCGTCTACAGCCCGCGCACGTCCCTCTCTCCCTTTCTCACCCGCGCGCCCACTTACCCCCGCTGCTTCGCGTCCATGTGGCCAGGTCGGACCCACATGTCAGCGACTGCGTCTTCCTTCTCACCCACCTTTTCTTACTCCTCCCGCGCACGTCATGGGGACTGCGACAGTGCACGCCGTCACGCACCGTCGTCGCCCTGGCCTCCCTTTTAAGCCCCCTCCATGTCCAACATAACCCTAGGGTTCTCCTCTTCCTCCTCCCGCTGCCAGGTGAGCTGAGAGCCACCAGATCCGCCGCTGCGTCGCCGTCCCGAGCGCATCTGAGCGCACGGGCTCGTCGCCGACGAGCCCCTCATCCTCTGCAGCCTCGCCAACCCTGTCCTTCTCCTTCCCCGACGTCGACTACGTCGTCTATGGCTACTTCATGGAGCTGAAGGCCACGGTGTCGACCTCTTCTTCCTCGTCGTCGACTCCGGCCACCGCAAGCATTTGATCGTCGCCGTCGTCGACTCCGTCCACCTTCCGGCCAGCCGAACACTTCGCCGTGTTCGTGGTTAGCATCCACACCTCCCCGTGCACTTTTCCCCTTCTTTTACGCCGTCTAGCTCCTAGTTTGCCGTGCGCCCGAGCTCGTCGTTGTCAGGCCTCGTCTCTGGCGAGTGTCTCGACCACCGTAGCCCCTCCACTGTTGCCCGTCACCTCCACCGTGCTACGTAGGTCCCGTTTATGCTCTGGCCGCTCCACTAGGGCTCATGCGTTGCAGCGCCGTTGTGTATCGCCGCCGCCCCAGTTGCTTGTCGCCGGTGTCGTTGTAGTTGACGTTAGGGCCTGCAAGTTTGCGTCGTGGGTGCGGGACTCCCCCAGGAGCACGCCGCACCACTCCGCCACCTGAATTGGTCGCCGGAGCAGCTCTGACGAGCTACTCCGACGGGCTCTGTTTTCCCCCCTGCTTTCTGCTTCTTCAGTTACCTCTTAATGCAATACACATGTACTCTGTCAGATGCACGCTCGTAGCCGAGTGGTGTGTCTCTTCGTCAGTTAAACCAGCGACGCGGGTTCGATTCCGCGTCGGGGCAGTGGCTCGCCCCCCTTTTTTGCATTTATCTGAGCCACTGACAGGCCGACCCCACCTGTCATCCACCCAGCGCCATTCCTACCCACTCTCACACCCGCCGCTGCCACCTCAGCGCCTCTGGACCCACGGGTCAGTGGCTGCGGCTAGATCCAGTCTGGGCCAGCTTGCCCCTTTTTTCTTTGTTTTTCTTTTCTGTTTTCTGTTTTAGTTTTTCTTTTCTGCATTTTCTTTGCATATTTAATATCTTTTAAAATATGCATCTGATGCAAATGAGTTATATATGAAAACTGTAGTTTTTCATGTAGAATATTAATATGCAGTTTGTTGCCATGTTTAAAACATTTAAAATGTTCTTTGAATTAATTTGTGTTTAAAATATGCTCAAACTCGTAAAAATCATAGCTAAATATCTACAACTCCAAATTTAGCAAACTTTATATGCTTTTGGGGTGGAAAAATGTGTAGATTAATGTGGTGCTGTTACTTTGCATGTTTACCAACCTTAAAATATTACTTTCTCAGATCTGTCCTAATTGTATTTATATGCATATGGGAGTTCCCGGAAATTGTTGTTTGTTCTTTTCCGGCCCATTTAAAATGCTAGCATGTTGCTGTTGTTCCTAGTTGCACCCTTTGCCATGTTTAACAACTTTTAAAAACTTGTTGGGTTCTTGTTTAAATCATCTACATAACCACTTGTGGCCATGCTAGTTTTGTTTCCTTTTGCTTGTGTTCCACTCGTGTGTGATCTTGTTATTGCCATGATGCTTGTGCACTCTTCTTGTCCCTAGGAGTTGCATCATATCCTACCCACGTTCATATGCATCATAATCATGCATCATGTGTTTGAGCATGGCATGATGATTGGTTGTTGTTCGGTGTTGCATTGTTGTGTTGGTTAGAACCCGGTGACGATTCGGAGTTCGAGGTTCCTTTCGAGGCTGAGTTTGAGGAGCAAGGTTACGATCCCTCCGTGGACTCAACAGCCAAGATGGCCATTCCCAAATATCACTTCTATCTTTACCTATGCTAGATGTCTCGCTCTTTTGATATTGCCTCGTTGCCTATTTCTGTTTGTCAGCCCCCCCTATTGTTGCCATGAAACACTCTAACCGCCTTCCTAGCAAACCGTTGTTTGGCTAAGTATGCATCGCTCAGCCCCTCTTATAGTGTTGTTAGTTACAGGTGAAGTTTTGAAGATTGCTCCGTGATGAAGTTGTTGTTGGGATAACATAATATATAAATACATGTTAAACTAGTTCACATATATATTGGTAATGGGTGGAAGGCTAAGCCTTTCTGCTTGGTGTTATGTTCCTTGATTTTGCGTTCCTAACACGGCTGGGGTTTATGGGCCCCTTGATAAGTCGCTCTATTTAAGGCTTTTACAGCAAGGCCCAACATTGGTTGTACACTTGCCTAATAACTAAAATCTTGCATAGGGCGTTGCAAACCCGAGTTCTTAATTAACAACCCGGGCCAGTGCTCCTCATGAGTGTTGCTCCAAACTGGGCAACCTGCGGGGCCGCATTGGGGAAACCCGAGGTATCTGGTATACACCCGTAGCTTGTCCCATCTGGACGTGGCCTGAGACGATATACGCGCGGCTACTATTAGGGTGTCGGCACGCCGGGAGGTCTTGCTGGATTAGTTTTACCTTTGTCGAAATATCTTGAGCTCGGGACTCCGAGGATACTCGGGTCTTCCCACTTTGGAGTTGCGACTCCGCGGATCATGAGCTTGTGATGGGCTAAGTTGGGACACCCCTGCAGGGTTTGATCTTTCGAAAGCCATGCCGCGGTTATGTGGCAAATGGGAATTTGTTAATATCCGGTTGTAGATAACTTGACACCTTATTCATGAATACACTACCTGCGTGAGTAACCATGATGGTCTCTTTCCGAAGGGCTTCGAGAAGTGAACACGGTGGGGTTATGTTCGATCGTGAGTAGCTAGGATCACTTCGTGATGAACTTGGCAACCGTTGGCACTTGTTCTCTTCTCACTCTAAACTCGTAAGCTAGCGCTTAGTGCTTGTTGCAACCCTTGTTTATAGCCTTTCCACACCTAAGGTTTTGGTAGTATTGATACCCGGGAACGGGATTGCTGAGTCCTCTGTGGCTCACAGATTCAACACACACCAGATGCAGGTACCATTGAGAACTATGCAGGAGATGGTTCAGAACTTCACTGGGAGTTCGATGAAGAGCGTGGACATTACTATTTTTTGTATCCTGACGATCAGTAGTGGTTCTTACAAGGAGGATCCAGGCTTGTGTTTTGGTATCTTTCTCATTTGGATTTTCGTCCGTAGTCGGACCCTGATGTTCTTTGGATGATGTATGCTATTGTATTCATTGTGTGATGTGGCGAGTGTAAGCCAACTATCATTTTACAATTTCATCCCTGAATTTTTACATGAGATGTGCAAAGATACCATTCTTGAGATCATTCTAGTATGCATTTATGTCCTTAAGTCACGCCTTGACCCGTGGGGGACATAGCCGCATACTGGGCATTACAGGAAGCCTGCCGGGTGTGGCACCCCGGCTGAGAGAAACCGGAGCGCCCCCCAGCCCAGAGATCGAGGTGAAGTCTTTTGGAATACGGAGCTACTTAGCATAGAACAAACCAGCTTTCAATTACAACGCAAATATGGATACAAGGTCTCCGATATTACAATGAATAACACCACCACGGTGACGCTACGCCAACCATTGTTGCTCTATACAAGCAGCATAACATCTCGAGGCAGCGTAACCTCTACTGGCAGTGGAACAATGAACGGCGATGATGGACTCCAATCCGCAGGGACTCTGGCTGGAATGTTTATCCTAGCTCGCGAACACGGGAACCACACCAAAACAAGCAAGCAATCTAGAAACGACCTGCAAACTAGCACGGCACGCCAGGTCAATACATTGAACGTACTTGCAAGCTCACAATAAAACAAAAGCAATCAAGGCAAACAATAGCATGGCATTAGCAGGTTAATTCAATCATGAACATGGTATTAACAGAACAACATTGCATGCACAACTGAACATGATACAACTAGAACAAGCATAGCATGAGCATGATGATACTACATGCAACATGATGATACTAACATGCACCAACTTACTCTGATCGGGTTACCTCGTAACCCTCACATGCACAAACTTACCACCATAGACATCACACGATCATCTCAGGATCAAATCATGCTTGGTATAATCAACACCGTAGTAATCAATAAATGACCACAAGGAGCTTGACCTTTACCATTGACTCTCGCATAACATCCCAAATATCTAACAACTCGGTATCCTCGATACCACCGTGATCATATCACGATCACATCCAACAACTCGTTATCCCCGATACCAAAGTGATCATCTCACGATCACATCCAACATCTTTCTCATCATCGAACCGGGGTTGTTATTAATCAACTAAGTTTAATTACTGTTGACTCATAGTGTGACCAACACAAACTAGGCCCTCATCCGCGGGCACGACTATCGATAGATTAAGACACACAATCTGCAAAGGTAGCGCACTGTACCCACACCACAGAACCCATGGCCTCGCACTCCCATTCGGGTGGACCAATGGCGTTCCGACAAAACCGTCCTACTGCCATGACACTCTCCCGGCCACTCCGACTCACTCCCCATTGGGCTAGTCCTAGGTGGCCCCGTGTCTAGAAAAGACACAACGACCACCGTCGTGGCCAAATGGTCCCAAACGGCGACCCGAGCTCAAAACAACAACAACGGGCACACAAGGTTATGTCCGCCTACCTGATCAGGGTAGCGCGCGCCCATAACCTTCCCTCGTTGGAGGCACCGACGAGAGGCATGACAATAGACCCAGTTAGGGCCTTCCCATAAAGGCAAGTGTGGATGCACTGGTCAACTCGATATGGTGGCACCATGACTCAACCAACAGTTGTACAAGTTCATTTTAAGTCCGGTTAAACTTGAATGCAAATGATGCTAAGCCATAATAAAATAACATGATGCAACTACAATGCATGAGCATGATATCAACATGAACATGGAGGTGCAACATAATCATCGAGCATAACCACAGTGAAGCATATATCCAAATGAGCATGGCATCCTGACTAGCATAAATATCCAAAGTACAACGCTACGCATGGCATGCATGACTACTAGCATCATCAATAAATATCATGCAAGAATATAGCAGGAACACTACCAAGTAATCATGTAACTAACTAGTTGTAACGGAACATGCATATCAACGGTACATGACAGACAACAAGCATTCATCAAGACTACTACTAGCAAGTACTTCTACGACCAAGCATAACATGTGATCGTGATACTAACAAGTAGTACAAGATAACAAGAAGCATCATAACATAACAAGAAAGAGAGCATGAAACCATGAGCATAACCAAAACAACGACAATAGTAGCAAACAAGCGGATAGGTACGAGCAAACTTTTATTAAATATTCAAGTAGAAAACCATGGCTACTGCATGGTTATCATGCAAGTGGCTATTGTGGCTTGCCTGGGGGTGACGGAGACTCCGGGAAGAAGTGCGGTGAAGCCGCGGAACGAAACGCCAAACTGTTCTCTCTCAGAAGGGGCTAGAATAGGGCAAGGGCATAATGGTCATTTTCATAGTGTGAACACTTAGTGAAAATGGTACCAACAGAAAGAGCTTGACGAGGCGAAGACATGAGCGTGGGTTTCACCTGATTCAGAGTTGCGGTCGCGAAGTTATGAGGTGTAGAAGATCAGGGACTTGTCTGTAAAAATAATATTCACAGCTCGGTCCCTGAGTGGGTAAGATAGAAACAGATTTTAGAAAATACGCTTTATGAGAAAGAAAAAGTATTCTGGGTCGAAGAAGGAAAGAAATACGCTTTCAAGCAAATGAAAGCGTACCAATGGAAATACGCCTTCGGGCAAATAAAACTCACTCACCCGGGGCACTTCCACTTGACACGTCAGCTGGGCTGGTCGAGCCACTGATGGCGGGGCCTAGGCGACAGGGAGGAGGGCCAGGCGCGGGCGTCTTCTTCCTCCTCGCACTTCTGTTCCGCTCGTGGAACAGAGCGAGGTAGGGGAGGGGCGCAGGAGGGGCCCAAGCTGCTCCGGCCGGGCTTGGCCGAGCTGAGGCCACTAGTGGGGCCGGCGGAGCCTGGCGCCTCTATGCCCGGGCAGCAGGAGCGTCGGGGCGGCCTGGGGAGGTGGCGACGTACGGGACGGGAGGAGGATAGAGGGCGGCTGCGGTGATGGGGCCAGCGAGCGGAGCACACCGGCGGGTGCGGGGTAGTGCAGCGGCCCCATTCAGAGGCAAAGGGGCCGGGGAGGAGTGGAGAGGATGGGAGGCCGCGGTGACGGAGGATGATAGAAAGCTTCAGGTGGCGGTGGTTCTCGGCGCTGCGGGCATCTCCGGCGAAGGGCAAGTGGGTGGGGCGGCTCGGTGGGACGAGGGGGAGGAAGTGGAGGTGGTTAGAGGAGGAGAGGGGGGCTGTGTTTGCCAGACTCAAGCCGAGGCCGAGGCGGTCATGGCAATCGTCGGCGGACGGAGGGTAAGTGGGGAGGCTCAGGTGGTCGAGGAGGGCAAAGGAGAGGCTGGTGAGGTGCGGAGGACCTCGGTGCACGCTTATATAGCTAAGGGGAGGGCTCTAGACGATCACTAGCGAGCTCGAGCAGCGCACTAATGGAGGTCAGAGGCAGTGCACAGCACGGGCACTGTTGTGACGGCGCAATGATGGCGAACCACGACGAGGCATTGATGTAGGGCGATGCAGTCGAGCACGGGGGAGCTCCTGGACAAGGATGGAGGTCGAGACGAGGAGGGAGACGACGGGAACAGTGGCCGGAACGAGCCAGACCGCGCGATGTGCATGACGCAAGCGTGATCACCACGCGCACTGACGCAAGAGGCGCTCTTTCGCGTGGCCAACCGTGTCCAGTATATAGACCGTCGTGCCCTTAGTATAGATGCAGGAAGAAATTGGTCTAGGGGCAAAGAAGAGATTTGCACTTAGCTCCAAAGTAAACCAGCAGCCAAGTGTTTGTGCTGTGCTATGGGGACACCAGCTTGGTAACTCAGTAAAAACTTTGTTTGGCGATGATATTACAATAAGATGAGGTAGATCACCAAATATCAGACTTAGGGGAGGAGTTTAGAAGGGGGTTGCTGTAGAAAGTGCAAAACTGGCCAGATTAGGGAACCATGATGTTGCACTCACAAACTTAAGTGTCATGAGCTGAAATTTGGTGTAGTGGGGTTATATGACCATATGGAGCTATTGTAAAATCTCATGCCATTTGGAATTACCAAAGTGGCACTTCCTTCACAAAGCTCCATTCTGACCAGAAACTAGGAAATTTACTGACGGTAAATGGCTAAGTGGATTGAGCCAAAACTTGGTGGAGGGAGTAGATGTAGATGTAAGAATGTCCTCGTAAATTTTCAGCTTAAATGAAGCAAGGTAAAATAGGGTTGCTTCACAAAGTGAAAATCTCACCAGAAACCAAGATTTGGAGCTGAGCTCACATAGATGATCTCCATAAGCTCAAATTTGGTGGAGATGCATGTTTTAGTCAAATGAAAGATGTGACCAAGTTTAAGCTCATTTGGACATGCCTAGAATATACTTCCTTCACAAAGTTCTTTTCTGGACAGAAACTTTGGATAATCACTGAAAAATATTTACTAGGCAAATGAGTATGAAATTTGGCACAAGCCAATTATATGGGCGGGAAAAGATGTCCACAAAGTTTGAGGTCAATTGGGCAAAGATAAATAGCACTTGCTTCACAAAGTGCCATTTAGGGCAGAATAGGAAAATGATTATTGGAGGAATATTTTTGAACATGGCAATGAAATGTTTTGCCATATTTGAGAAAGATAGGACCCAAACAATTTATGAAAATTATTTGGTAATTTTTAGAATGACAGAGATATAGATTGCTTCACAACCTAGGGCGAAAAGAATTATTCCTTTAATAGAAAAGGAACATTCCCTAGAAAAAGAGTTTCGGATTAGGTCAAGGATGGAAATGGCAGGGTCTTGGGATGATGAGAAGGATGGCAAGCCACTATAAAACCTAGGAAGACATGATCTTCCCAAGTTTTAGAACCATAGAGCCACTGAAAAGCAAATAAAATCAAGAAATCCAAGAAAATTAAAAGAAAAAGAAAATGGCAAAATCCAGGCTGTCACAAACCTTCCCCCCTTATAACAATCTCGTCCTGAAGATTTGTGTGCTTAGGGAACAAGTAAATATTCTGACTTGAAGAAACCGTTTCCAAATCGGGTTCCTTTTATTCACTCTCACATTATGTTCCCATATAATATTTCCACTAAATTTGATCTGACTGACTGCCTTGATCGGAGGTGGTTTGTTTTACCGCACCTGAAATTTTGGCCGGGCTTGCCTGATATGCTCCTGTTCATACTGTCTCAATTCTTTTATTTCGTACTGCTGACTTAGCTAAGGTCCAAAAGATTATCATTCTCACATACATGTCCTTCTCGATATTGATCCTTGAGAGAGATATTAGTCTGTATCGAGTATCGAGAATATTCCATGGAGTTGGGGATACCTTCCCGTGGTACAAAGAATTCTCTTTTATCCAGGCATCGTGTCACTCGAATACATATGCATACCTTCTGGTTTCAAAAACTGTGATGTGAACCATACTTGTTCTTTTCATGGATTTCGATGTCTTGCGGGAGTTTCTGATTTATATTGATTTGCTTCACAGTCTCGAGTATCTAGAGGTTTGATTGTTGCTTGATGTGTCTGAATAGAAAAATGCACCAGCTTACTGATTCTTTATTTTGTCGGTGTTTCCATGGGGATGACTGTCTGTGCGATGCTTCGCTGAGGTCAATATATTGAGCTATCCTGAGGTCGGACGTGATAGACTCGAGTATTCTATGCTGACCATTCTGAGCATACTGTGGACTGAGTTGGTTGTCCTGATGCAAGATCCTTACTGCATTGTTGGTCTTGATCCATTATTATTATTTCTGGTGCCTGGATTTTTAACTGAAAGACTAGACATTATATATCCTTGATTATTTTCGCGACCCTTAGTGTTGTCATATGCACTATTCTGCCATCATACCTTTGTTCCGACTGATTCTCATTTCTTACTTAACCGTTGCAGATCAGACACTTGAAATAAACTGTCATATGGTGACAATTTATTGTTTAATCTCTTGTACGAGTGTCGTACTGAAGAAGACTGGGTAGCTTGTACTGGAAACCACCGGGATATCTTGCTGAGGAAGACTGGATCACTTGTGCTCAAAGCTTTCGGCGGATAGCTTGCTAAGGAAGACTGGATAACGTACCTCAGAATCTTCCCCCCTTAAAAACATACTAGGGAAGATTCGGTACCTTATGCCATAAGATATTGCAGTATCTTATCGAAGAAGACTCAATATCTTGCACGGGGATCCATTCATACCTTACTGATGCAGACTGAGGAATCTTGCCTTGTACGCTTCATAGATAATTTATGGAGAGGGACTGGCCTGATTTTCTTTAGGAATGAATAACATATATTCTTGTCATTCCGGCTGCTGATTACTTGTATGACAAAATTTATCTGATAGTCCTTGCTGAATTCATTGCATATGTGGACTAACTTCTGGGTGTCGCACGTCTCAAATCTGACTCATAGCGGAATTGATAAGTGTGTACGGACCATACCTTTAATTAAAATGCATGTTGGACTCAGATCCAATTTTTGTTCTCCTGCTGCAATACTGGTGGATCTCTGACGGTTACTTGTTACTGAAAGTCTGAGCATAATATAAGAGTATTCAGACCGGATGCCTGCAATACACTGCTGTCGGCTGAAAATCTCATTACTTTTAATTGAGTGCCTTGGTGTATATTTTTACTTCTCACTGCTTCTTCTGATCCGGTGTGTTGATGAGCGATTTCCATAAGGGGGTTACAACAATAATTCAAAACAAAGAAGCACGAGAAAATGAGCAATTGCACAAACCACACAGCAAACAAGCTAAATAAAGCACACGACAAACAAGCTACAAAACTATTTCACATAGGCACATACAAGCACATACAAGCATAAAACTACAGCAAATGCACATGCACTACAAGCGGGACTACACCTTACGCTTGAGAAAACGCTCGGGAGCTGACGAAGTAGCGAGTGGAACTGTTGACTCCAGAACTCCGGATGGACGAGGTGGAGGGGTTTGAGAAGCTGGCGGAGACTGAGGTAAAGCGGCACCAAGCAATCTCCTGGCTCGAAAGGCGTCTTGGACTAACTTGAAAATAAGAAGACACTCGGCTGTCATGTAACGGGACATGGCGAGGATAGCCGGGTCATCTTGAGGGTTGATGGAGGGAAACGGGATGCGCCTAGGATTCTCGACGATGGTGGGATAATATTGATAAGCACAGTTTTAATGTACCATGCTCTCTTGATGATGAAGACCAGTGATTCCTACCATTGCGGCAAGCTGAGCGGCATGCTCGGGAGTAGAGCCGTAACCACCGTGGAAACTATAGGTTCGCTTACCAACATGTATTGGGGCTGGCAGATGGACATGAGTAACATATTCCAGGATTCTTCCTCCGGCAGAAAACGGGAATACTTGATACCGGGGTGGATCTCCGAGGGATAAATATTGTGCCACATATCTCCAAGGAGGGTGGCAAAGATGAGAGGTGTAGGAGTGAGACTGAACTCAATAGGAATAGCACCGGAAACTCTGGGGATGGCACTAAAATCATGGAAGTTGACCGCCATCTACGCACTAAACCGATGTTAGACGTAACCGAATAAGACTATATGCAGCAAACAAATGCAACAACCAAATGCAGCAAGAAAGGGCAACAACCAGAACTTATACTACCGTTTTCTAACGTTCCACCGGACTAGGACGCTCTACAGCCAGACCTGCTCTGATACCAAGCTTGTGGCACACTGCTCAGAGAAACCGAAACGCCCCATATTCTAGCCCAGAGATCGAGGTGAAGTCTTCTGGAATACGGAGCTGCTTAGCATAGAACAAACCATCTTTTAATTACAACGCGAATATGGAAACAAGGTCAATAATATTACAATGAATAACACCAGCACGGCGACGCTACGCCAACCACAGTTGCTCTATACAAGCAGCATAACAACTCGAGGCAGCGGAACCTCTACTGGCAGCGGAACAACGAACGACGATGATGGACTCTAATCCGCAGGGACTCTGGCTGGAACGTTTATCCTAGCTCGCGAACACAGGAACCACACCAAAACAAGCAAGAAATCCAGGCACGACCTGCAAACTGGCATGCCACGCCAGGTCAGTATATTGAATGTACTTGCAAGCTCACAATAAACCAAAAGCAATCAAGGCAAACAATAGCATGGCATTAGCAGGTTAATTCAATCATGAACATGGTATTAGCAGAACAACATTGCATGCACAACTGAACATGATACAACTAGAACAAGCATAGCATGAGCATGATGATACTACATGCAACATGATGATACTAACATGCACCAACTTACTCTACTCGGATTACCTCGTAACCCTAACATGCACAAACTTACCACCACAGACATCACACGATCATCTCAGGATCAAATCAAGCTTGGTATAACCAATATTGTAGTAATCATTAAATGACCACAAGGAGCTTGACCTTTACCATTGACTCTCGCATAACATCCCAAATATCCAACAACTCAGTATCGTTGATACCACCTTGATCATCTCACGATCACATCCAACAACTCGGTATCCTCAATACCAACGTGATCATCTCACGATCACATCCAACATCTTTCTCATCCCCGGGGTTGTTATTAATCAAGTTATTATTATTACTGTTGACTCATAGTGTGACCGACACGAACTGGGCCCTTATCCGCGGGAACGACTATCGATAGATTTAAGACACACACTCTGCAGAGGTAGCGCACTGTACCCACACCACATAATCCATGGCCTCGCACTCCCATTCGGGTGGACCAACATCGTTCCGACAAAACCGTCCTACTGCCATGACACTCTCCCGGCCACTCCGACTCACTTTTGACTGGGCTAGTCCTGGGTGGCCCCGTGTCTACCAAAGACACAACGACCACCGCCGTGGCCAAACGGTCCCAAACGGGGACCCAAGCTTAAAACAACAACAACGGGCACACAAGGTTATGTCCACCTACCTGATCAGGGTAGCGCGCCCATAACCGTCCATCGTTGGAGGCACTGGCGAGAGGCATGACAATAGACCCAGTTAGGGCCTTCCCATAAAGGCAAGTGTGGCTGCACTGGTCAGCTCGATATGGTGGCACCATGACTCAGCCAACTGTTGTTCAAGTTCATTTTAAGTCCGGTTAAACTTGAATGCAAATGGTGCTGAGCCATAATAAAATTACATGATGCAACTACAATGCATGAGCATGATATCAACATGAACATGCAGGTGCAACATAATCATCGAGCATAACCACAGTGAAGCATATATCCAAATGAGCATGGCATACTTACTAGCATAAATATCCCAAGTACAACGCTACTCATGGCATGCATGACTACTAGCATCATCTATAAATATCATGCAAGAACATAGCAAGAACACTACCAAGTAATCATGTAACTAACTAGTTGCAATGGAACATGCATATCAACGGTACTTGACCGCCAACAAGCATTCATCAAGACTACTACTAGCACGTACTTCTACGACCAAGCATAACATGTGATCATGATACTAACAAGTAGTACAAGATAACTAGAAGCATCAGAACATAGCATGAAAGAGAGCATGAAACCATGAGCATAACTGAAACAACGACAGCAGTAGCAAACAAGCAGACATGTACGAGCAAACTTTTATTAAATATTCAAGTAGAAAAACATGGCTACTGCATGGCTATCATGCAACTGGCTATTGTGGCTTTCCTGGGGTGACGGAGACTCCGGGAAGAAGTGCGATGAAGCCGCGGAATGAAACGCCGAACGGTCTCTCTCGGAAGGGGCTAGAATAGGGCAAGGGCATAATGGTCATTTTCACAGTGTGAACACTTGGTGAAAATGGTAACAGAAGAAAGAGCTCGACGAGACGAAGATGTGAGCGTTGGTTTCACCTGATTCGGAGTTATGGTCGCGAAGTTATGAGGCGTGGAAGATCAGGGACTTTTATGTAAAAATAATATTCACAGGTGGGTCCCTAAGTGGGTAAGACAGAAAAAGATTTCAGTAAATACGCTTTCTGAGAAAGCAAACGTATTCTGGGCCGAAGAAGGAAAGGCATATGCTTTCAGGCAAATGAAAGCGTACCAATGGAAATACGCCTTCGGGAAAATAAAACGCACTCACGCGGGGCGCTTCCACTTGACACGTCAGCTGGGCCGGCCGAGCCACTGACGGCGGGGCCCAGGTGGCAGGGAGGAGGGCCAGGCACGGGCGTCTTCTTCCTCCTCGCGCTTCTATTCCGCTCGTGGAACAAAGCGAGGCAGGAAGGGGCGCAGGAGGGGCCCGAGCTGCTCCAGCTGGGCCTCGCCGTGCTGAGGCCACCAGCGGGGCCGGCGGAGCCTGACGCCTCTGTGCCCGGGCAGCAGGAGCGCCGAGGCGGCCTGGGGAGGTGGCGATGCAGGGGACGGGAGGAGGACAGAGGACGGCTGCGGCGATGGGGTCGGCCAGCTCTGGCCGTCTCTGGCCGAGCGGAGCACACCGGCGGGTGAGAGGCAGTGCAGCGGCCCCATTCAGAGGCAAAGGGGCCGCCGGGGAGGAGTGGAGAGGATGCGAGGCCGCGGTGATGGAGGATGACAGAAAGCTTCATGTGGCGGTGGTTCTCGGTGCTGCGGGCATCTCCAACGAAGGGCAAGTGAGTGGGGCAGCTCGGTGGGACGATGGGGAGGCAGTGGACATGGCTAGAGGAGGAGAGGGGGGCTGTGTTGGCCGAACTCAAGTCGAGGCCGAGGCGGTCATGGCAATCGTCGATGGACAGAGGGGAAGTGGGGAGGCTTAGGTGGTCGAGGAGGGCAAAGGAGAGGCTGGTGAGGTGCAGAGGACCTCGGGGCACGCTTATATAGCCGAGGGGAGGGCTCTAGACGATCACTAGCGAGCTCGAGCAGTGCACTAATGGAGGTCAGAGGCAGTGCACAACACGGGCACTATTGTGATAGCGCAATGATGGCGAACCACGATAATGCATCGATGCAGGGCGATGCAGTCGAGCACGCGGGAGCTCCTGGACAAGGATGGAGGTCGAGACGAGGAGGGAGACGACGGGAACAGTGGCCGGAACGAGCCAGAGCGCGTGATGTGCATGACGCAAGCGTGATCACCACGCACACTCGCGCAAGAGGCGCTGTTTGGCGTGGCTAATCGTGTCCACTAGATAGACCGTCATGGATGCAGAAAGAAATTGGTCCAGGGGCAAAGAAGAGATTTGCACTTAGCTCCAAAGTAAACCAGTAGCCAAGTGTTTGTGCTGTGCTGTGCGGACACCAGCTTGGTAACTCAGTAAAAACTTTGTCTGGTGATGATCTTACACTAAGATGAGGTAGATCACCAAAAATCACACTAAGGGGAGGAGTTTAGATGTAGGTTGCTGTAGAAAGTGCAAAACTGGCCAGATTAGGGAACCATGATGTTGCACTCACAAACTTAAGTGTCATGAGCTGAAATTTGGTGTAGTGGGGTTATATGACCATATGGAGCTGCTGTTAAAATCTCATGCCATTTGGAATTACCAAAGTGGCCCTTCCTTCACAAAGCTCCATTCTGACCAGAAACTAGGAAAATTTACTGAGGGTAAATGGCTAAGTGGATTGAGCCAAAACTTGGTGGAGGGAGTAGATGTAGATGTAAGAATGTCCTGGTAAATTTTCAGCTCAAATGAAGCAAGCTAAAATAGGGTTGCTTCACAAAGTGAAAATCTGACCAGAAACCAAGATTTGGAGCTGAGCTCACATAGATGATCTCCATAAGCTCAAATTTGGTGGAGATGCATGATTAGTCAAATGAAGGATGTGACCAAGTTTCATCTCATTTGGACATGCCTAGAATATACTTCCTTCACAAAGTTCCTTTCTGGACAGAAACTTTGAAAAATAACTGAACAATATTTACCAGGCAAATGAGTATGAAATTTGGCACAGGCGAATTATATGGACATGAAAAGATGACCACAAAGTTTGAGGTCAATTGGGCAAAGATAAATAGCACTTGCTTCACAAAGTGCCATTTAGGGCAGAATAGGAAAATAATTATTGGAGGATTATTTTCGAACATGGAAATGAAATGTTTTGCCATATTTGAGAAAGATAGGACCCAAACAATTTATTAGAATTATTTGTGAATTTTTAGAATGACAGATATATAGGTTGCTTCACAACCTAGGGCAAAAAGAATTATTCCTTTAATAGAAAAGGAACATTCCCTAGAAAAAGAGTTTTGGATTAGGTCAAGGATGGAAACGGCTGGGTCTTGGGATGATGAGAAGGATGGCAAGCCACTATAAAACCTAGGAAGACATGATCTTCCCAAGTTTCAGAACTACATAGCCACTGAAAAGCAAATAAAATCAATAAATCCAAGAAAAATAAAAGAATAAGAAAAGGGCAAAATCCAAGCTGTCACACCGGGGTCCAGCTGGAAGACTGCTGGAGGAGCCAGGGGGAGGGCACCACATCTACCTCTGCATCCAACTTCCCGGCAAATCGGCTTGCCGAGGAAGGAGTGCAGGTGCATATGGTGTTGCCGCAGTCAGACGGTGACGGTGCGGCTCGTGCTCGGCCGGAGTCAGAGTCGTCGCCCTCCCGGTCGACGTCGTCGTCATCGCCATCACCATCCTCCTCATCGCCATCACTCGAGGAGGAGCTTTCATCATCGGTCGAGCTCTCCAAGCAGCACCCTAAGCGAGCACCCGAGTTCCCAAAACCTTGACGGAAAGGAAATCGTCTTCCATTATCTTGAAATGGAGGATGTGCCTTTCCGATATGCTATGGGCATGGGTGAAAGTCTTCCAGCCTCGACGGAAGTACATGACATGAGGGGCGGGGAAGTTTATATCCACCCGTATACTGCCTTTCCGGTAGCCTCTCATGTGCAACCTTAATGATCACGACTACTCAAGCTCCATCGCCCTAGCAAAAGGAGTAGGGAGGTGGAGGCGGCCGTGCGGGGCTTGTACAACCTGATGACAAACTCTAGTGGCTGGTTTCCAACATGGCCTTCCATCGGGGGAGGGGCAGCCGGCGGAGGTGTGACCGGAGCAGCACCTCGTCCCCCACGGCCCCGAGTACCACGACGGCTGCGACCTCGCCCCCTTCCACCTCCTTTCCCAGTGGGCTCCGCCTCTGTGCCATTAGAGGAGGAAGGGACGCATTGTCGAGTAGAAGTTCTTGCCGCCCCTGGAGCGGGGCCGGAACCTCGGCCCCTCACCATGATGGATGAGGACTACTACGAAGATGAGAAGAAACAGAAGATGTGGAAAAACACATTGCCCCACACCCCCTTTTATAGGCGGGCGAAGCGGGGGGTGGCATTTTTCCAGGGAGGCGGCCGCTCCGTTCGGCCAATCCGGCACCCCTCTCCCCATTAACGGCTCGAATAATCAATGCCAACCTTCTGCGCCAATCTACGGTGCTCAGTTTTCTGCCATAGCACTCATTCCCGTGCCCTCCGCGACCGCCACCAAACCTACGCAATGCATGCGATACACGTGGAGGAAGCACTCAGAGCGGGAAGGATAGTGGGGTGGAAGTTACCGCCCCGTGAACGTGGAATGTGTGCGCTCCACGGATAATGGCAGATTATCACCCACCACGATTGGCATGGCACGGCGCATGGAAGAAACAGAAATTGGCCTGGGCTCAAGTTAATGAAGAAGCAAAGAAATATCTCGAAGGGGGCAAGCCACTCCTACACCTTTGCCTGTGCCCTGGTTAGAGCCTACCTCGACGATGCCCAGCGGCGCATCCGGGCTAGGCTCGAGGGCTCCTATCGGTGCAACAAATCCTGGGTCCGTTACCCTAGACTATGCATAGGACCAAGGACAAGATTGCAGCACCAAATCAGAGCAAGGCTAGAAGGGATAAGCTCTTTGAGGAATCAGAGAGCTGGTCGAGAAGATCAAGTCGACCAAAGACTAGCCAAAGAGACAATATATCACTAGAGGAAGACCCTTCCTTGCTGGGCACGCGAGCCTTGTGAGGTTGGATCACCCCGGAAGCAAGCCTCCAAGATCGGCCCGGTAGTCTTGCTGAGGCTCGCGGAGGCACACCACCTCATTACACCACCTCACAGAACGCACATTGTCGATGAGTGCGATGTCAAGCTCCTAATTGGCTCAATGGCAGCCTCCTGCGACGTGGCAGCCACTTCCTACAACAAGAACCTCCAAGTGACACCCGTCGTGAGACGTGTCAAGCAAGCATGCGCGAAGCTGGCAAAAGAGCCCGACAGGGCCTGCCGGGCGAGCCATGATGTGACACTAAGCGATGCATTTAATGTGCTCTTTCAGCCTGCGGAGTTACGTATGATTGCACTGTTCACTATCTAATCAGCATGAAAAGACTGATTTGCCACTGTGGTGACCACTTGATCTATAAAAGGAGGGCCATGGCAAACATAGAAAGGATTTAGTCGATTTTGACCCTCGCACATCCATAAGTGCGTAGCCACTCTCGCCCCGAGGCAACCTTGCCGGGCAAGAGGGCCGCGCTTTTTCCAACTTCCAGCATCAATCCACCAAAGTAGGAGTAGGGTTTTACTCCTCACGACGGCCTGGACCTGGGTAAAAACTGCCCCTGTGATCTCTACCATGCTGCGTTATGCTCCTCTGCTCTTTGTGCAACGTGCCCATCCCCCTGCCGAACCAAAAGGGGCTCGTGGCCCCATAGTTGGTCGTGGTTTCCCACGATAGACACTGTCCTCCTCCTCGCTGTCGCTCGACGGGGAGATTTTGTCATCACTCAAGCTCTCTTTGCTGCAGCCAAGACGACCGCCCGAATGCCCGTAAATCTTGACAGAGAGCATGTCGGCCTCCACCAACTTGAAGCGAAGGACATGCCCATCTACAAAATAATGGGCACATACGAAGGTTTTCCAACCGCGTCTAAGGTGCATGAGGCGAGGCGCGGGAAATTCGGCATCCGCCCACACGGCACCGTTGCAGCAACCATGCACCCGTAGCCACATCCCTTTCGGCTTGTCAACCTCCATCACCCTGGCGAAAGGGTGAGGGAGCCGTAGGTGACTGCGGGGAGGGCCGTGCACTTTGACGACAAACTCCAGCGCCGTGCCCTCCGTATGACCCATCGACGAGGGAGTAGCCGTCGGAGGAGAGGCGTCGAGCATGCCGCTCCACATCCCCCTTCCACAGGACCTGCGCTAGCCTCGGCCTCGTCTAGCACTTCCACCCCGCGTGCTGGAGCCAGACTCCATTGCGACGGCCGAAGCACCAGCATGATCCTGAGGGGAGGACCTTGTCGCCATAGCGGGGGCTGGAAAGCCACATTGTCCTCTTGGCATTACGACGATGAGCTTGGTAGAGGAGAAGGATTTGGGGATGGACAAGCCTGACCATCCATGTTTCACGTCTCTTCATAGCGAGGACATGGGAGGTGACTGTCTCTCCACTACCACAGGGTAACCGCCCTGCTCCGCCAATCCCACGGCGGGGGGTCACGGGCGGGCATGTCGCGCCAGCAACCGCCTTACCACGCCGATCTGTGGCGCTGCACCTCTGGCCGAAGCCCATGTTGCCACACATCACCTACCAGCCGCCCATCCCACGCATTGCATGCTCCGCGCGCGGCGGAAACGACAGAGGTAGTGGGTGAACTTAAAGGTAAAATGACAATTTCCCACTTTATACGCGAACGCCTTGATGGCATCCCATAAAAAGTGAGAAGATCTCTCT
>LR738715.1:429424141-429457202 GCA_902687465.1 Secale cereale | reverse complement strand
TGAGCTTGGTAGAGGAGAAGGATTTGGGGATGGACAAGCCTGACCATCCATGTTTCACGTCTCTTCATAGCGAGGACATGGGAGGTGACTGTCTCTCCACTACCACAGGGTAACCGCCCTGCTCCGCCAATCCCACGGCGGGGGGTCACGGGCGGGCATGTCGCGCCAGCAACCGCCTTACCACGCCGATCCGTGGCGCTGCACCTCTGGCCGAAGCCCATGTTGCCACACATCACCTACCAGCCGCCCATCCCACGCATTGCATGCTCCGCGCGCGGCGGAAACGACAGAGGTAGTGGGTGAACTTAAAGGTAAAATGACAATTTCCCACTTTATACGCGAACGCCTTGATGGCATCCCATAAAAAGTGAGAAGATCTCTCTGTCCTATGATCTGAATGGTGCACAACGCCTAAGGGTCCCGAAGATACAACGAAGAACTTGGGGCCTAGCCCAGCCAAGGTTAATGAAGAAGCAAAGAAGATCTCAAAAATCGTAGCGCCTACCCCGACAAGGTCGACACGAGCGCCTGTGCACCTGTTTGGCCTACCCAAACGATGCCCAGCAGCATGTATGAGCCAGGCCCGGCGGCTCCTATCGGTGTATGAGCCAGGCCATTCGCTTCCCAGACTTGCGCACAGGCACGTGACGAATCACACTCCTAGCAGCAATGCTTGATGGAAGACAAGCCAGAGGAATCGCTCTTCGTGAGATCAAGGAGCGAATCAGGAAGACAAAGAGCAACCACGAGGCTAGCATAAAGGTATCCCTCGTCATGCAAGCGAGCCTTGAGGGGTCGAGACCAGAACTGGGGCCAAGGAGAAGCCTTTCCCTAGCAAGGCCCTCGAGGTACGCCAAAGTCAAAGTAAGGCTCAAGACCACCGCGCCGCCAGGCCGCAGGAGCGCCACCGCGCCGGCCCCTCACCTCCTCGCCGGCCGCCCCGCCGCCTCCCGGCCCCCTCGCGCCGGCGGCCTCGCCGGGAAGTTCGCCGCCCCGAGCCCCTTAGGCGCGTCGCCGCCGAGCCCTCGAAGGGAGCCGAGCCAGCGCTCGAGGAGCATCGTCCCGATCTGATCGGGCTCTAGAGCCCCGATCTGTGCGCCTCCAACCCTAACGGGTCCGACCGCTGGACCCGATCCGCTTCGCAGATCCGGCGCCCGCGACCTGCTTCTTGGTTGACCCAGATCCGCCCGTTTGACCGTGAGGTTGACCTCGTTTTCCTTCTAAGTGCTCAGTTTTTCAGTGTCTGATGCAGTTTTGTGATGAGGATAACTTTTACTGTGCATGTCCGTTTTGTGTGTATGATATGTCAAAATGATCGTGGTGACATGTACTATGTTTTGTTCCATTGTGCCATGCATGTTTGAGGTCATCTAGATGTCTTAATCTTCATGAGAAGAGTGCTACTTGTTATAAACTGCTGCTACTTGTTATTTTGTTGCCATGTTTGAGATGTGATAACTTGGTGCATGTTTATCCAAATGATGCAAATGATATGTCAAAATGTTCATCATGAGATGCTCTACATGTTGGTTGCTATATCATGCTTGTTTGAGTTCATATTGCCATGTTTATCTATGTTGCAAAAGTGCATTCGGCTGTTATGTTCTGAAACTTGTTACGAGATGCCTAGTTGAGGAGCTTCTTGCTATTGTTGTGTTTGTCCCCTTGTCACATGCCTAGATGTTTTAGAATCTCCATGATGTGCTCTTTGATGTGGTGCATTTAACTTTCCATGATATGCCTTGTGTTGACTTAAACTTGCTCACAAACATGCCATGATAATACTGCTGTTTTAACACTTCGTGAAATTTCACTAAGTCTGGAATCTGTAATATCCTGATGCCATGTTTGCTTGTTGTTCTAGGCAAATCCATGATACTTTTGGGGTGACTATTGATGATTCCTTGTTGTATATGTTGTTGTCTATCCATTCATGTTCTCACATGCACTTTTGGGTGGCTGTAGCATATTTAATTCTTGCTCCCAAGTTGCTATAAAATACTGCTGTCAGGTTTTAGTGTCATGTTCAAAATGTTGTAGCTTGTTGCTATTGATCCATGCCTCCTATGGAGATGCTCCAATGGACTTGTTTGCTGTAGGATATGTCTACTTCATGTTCATGCTTCTTATCACCATGTTTGAGTGATGTAGCTTATATTTATCATCCTCCAAAGTTGCTATGTGGCTGTTATATTTCAGCTTGATGTTATCTTGTTTCATGTGTATCTTTTAGCCCGTTTCTCCGTTTTGAGTGTTCTTTATATGAAATTTGAGTGATTTTGCATGTAGAATCATAATATCATATTGTTTTCATGTTTGGAGTGAGTTTTCTTGATGTTTGGGTGCACCTTGCACCTTGCCATGTTGTGCTTCCTGTATAGACTTGATGTGCTTCCTATATAGACTTGTTTGCATCATACTTGCTTAAGCACATTGCCATGTTTCCTGTGATGTTTTCTGTGCTTCCTACCTTGCCATGTTATGCTTCATGTATATACTTGTTGTGCTTCCTGTGTAGATTGTCATGCATCATATCTTGCATGTATTGCATCATATAGACTTGTGTTGTTTTCTATGCTTCCTACCTTGCCATGTTATGCTTCCTGTATAGACTTGCTGTGCTTCCTATATAGACTTGTTTGCATCATACTAGCTTAAGCACATTCCCATGTTTCATGTGATGTTTTCCGTGCTTCCTACCTTGCCATGTTATGCTTCATGTTTAGTCTTGTCATGCATCATATCTTGTCATGTATTGCATCATATATAAACTTGTGCTATTTTGCTGTGCTTCCTACCTTGCCATGTTTTGCTTCCTGTGTAAACTTTCTGTGCATCATTAGTAGACTTGTTTTGCATGCTTGCTTCTTCTCGCTAGTTCTTTTCCGTTGCGATCGTCAGGATTCGTTCGTCTACATGTGGTTCGTCTTCGAGGCTTCTTATTCATCTTCTTCATGGACTCATTCTTCTTACTTGCGGGATCTCAGGCAAGATGTCCATCACCTTGGATACCTTTACTATCATTGCCATGCTTAGTAGTCTCGATGCTATCGTTATGTGTCGCGCTACCCATCATTTATTGTCAGCCCCTCTCCTTGTTGCCATGAAACCTCTAACCTATGACACCGTCCTAGCAAACCGTTGTTTGGCTATGTTACCCGCTTGCTCAGCCCCTCTTATAGCGTTGTTAGTTGCAGGTGAAGATGAAGAACGTTCCAGGAGGGAACTTGTTGTTGGAATATCACAATATCTATAATTATTATTAACACACCTATATACTGGGCATGGGTGGAAGGCTTGGCATTTTGCTCGGTGTTTTGTTCCACTCATGCCACCTTAGGCGCCGATAAACCAGCATTATGTTCCTTGATTTTGCGTTCCTTACACGATGGGTGGATGGGGACCCCTTGACAGTTCGTCTTTGAATAAAACTCCTCCAGCAAGGCCCAACATTGGTTTTAATTTGCTCATATAACAACTTAATTAATTAATTAATTGCATATGGGGTCATGTCCCCGGGTTCTTAATTCTACATAACAGGGGGGGCCAGTGCTGATGGTGTTGGTCCCAAACTAGAGCCACTTGCGGTGCCACCCAGTTATCTGGGGTCTTCGGTTGCTGTACGTAGTGCTCATCCGGACGTGGCCTGAGACGAGATGCGCGCGGCTACCATCAGGGTGTCGGCACGCTGGGAGGTCTTGCTGGACTTGTTTTACCATTGTCGAAATGTCTTGTGCACCGGGATGCCGAGCCTGATCGGATTTCCCTAAGATAAGGGGTGATGATATTATATTTATCACTTCAGCTAATCGTGAGAGCTTGTGATGGGCTAAGTTGGGACACCCCTGCAGGGTTATGAACTTTCGAAAGCCGTGCCCGCGGTTATGTGGCAGATTGGAATTTGTTAATGTCCGATTGTAGAAAACTTGTCAGAGGATCCAAAGTAAAACACACAACTGTGTGAGTAACCGTGACTGTCTCTTTTCACTTTGAGAAGAGAACACGGTGGGGTTATGTTTGACTCGTAAGTAGTTCAGGATCTTTAGCGATCACTACTATTTACGACCGTTTGCGTAGATGCTCATCTTATTCTTGTACTCGTAAGTTAGCCACCATATATTTTGCTTAGCCGCTGCTGCAACCTCACCACTTTACCTCTTCCTACCTATTAAGCTTCAATAGTCTTGTTACCCATGGTTATGGGATTGCTGAGTCCTCGTGGCTCACAGATACTACAACAACAGTTGCAGGTGCAGGTTTCCGATGTCTTGACGTGAGAGCGTTGTTTGTTGTTTAGAGTTCTTCTTCTTCAGTCTTGGGTTAGGTTCCGGGTTGGCAGCCTGGGATAGCAGTTGGATGTATTTGTGCTTTTCATGTTTGTATCCGTAGTCGGATACTTTGTATTGATGTTGTATTCATGTGGCTTGTATGTAATGTGTTCCCCCCATGTATGTATGTAATGGTACGATGTAATGATATCCATCTTGCTAAGCGCCCGAAATGCGATTGTGCCCCAATCACGTAAGTGTCACGTGATCGGGATAGAATCGCATCTTGGTCCTGACACAAACCCCTAGCAAGATCCACACCATCAAAACCCTCCGCCAAGACGCTACCGCTCCACCTCATTGCTCGCAAGTCATCAATTAAATTTGGTGTCGAGCTCTCATGCATCTAGGTGGATCTTGTCTAGCATGTAGCAACAAGCTGGGGAGAAGATTAACTTTATTGACACCCGTCCAGGCGACATGTCTCACTAATAAGGAAGATGTAGATAAGCGATGCGGCATACTTGCCAGGATTCAACCTCAGCATGACAACTAGCTATGCATTTAATGCAATTTGTCCTAACAGCCAAAGTTAGGTATGATAACAGTGTTAGCCGTCTAGTCATACCAAAATGACTGTTTTGCCATTGTGGTGACCCCTTAACCTATAAAAGGAGTGCCGAGGCAACATAGCAAAGGGTTTGAACTCCTCGACCCACGCACTTGTATCCAACTAGTCACTTTTCCCTAGGCACAATTGCCGGGGCTAGAGCTCTCAGTGCCTTCTTCTTCCTCGAGATCAATCCACCAAAGCATGAGTAGGGTTTTACACTGCAAAGTGGCATGAACCTGGGTAAAGGAGCTATGTCCCTCGTTGTGTTGCCATATTGTTTATGGTCTTTGTGCAATGTGATCACCCCCTCACTGAACCACAAATGGGCTGCCTCGCCCCATAGGTGATCGTGCCCCCCCCCCCCACGACATGGAGGGAGCTGTAACAATTTGGCTAGCATGGAGATGGTGGAGAAGTTGTCTCTCACCATAAGACCACATGCACATCCTTACTACATCCAATGGTTCAACAACAGTGGCAAGGTTCAGGTAACACGTATTGTTCGTGTGCATTTTAGTATAGCTACATATGCTGATTACGTTGATTGTGATGTGTTACCCATTCAAGCATGTTCCTTATTACTTGGTAGACCATGGAAATTTGATAAAAAATCTACACACCATGGTAGAAACAATTAGTATACTCTTGTTCATAAGGATAAACATATTACTTTACTTCCTATGACTCATGATGCCATTTTGAAAGATGGTATTAATCGAGCTAGTAAAGTGAAACAGGGGCAAAATAAGAGTGAAAATGAGACCATGGCAAAAGAATTTGAGCAGGAAATGAAGCCTAATAACAAACCATCATCACAAGTTCTATCTGAAATTAAATTAAAAAGTGGATGTTTACTTGCCACCAAATCAGATATTGATGATCTAGATTTCAGCAAATTTGTTAGCTATGCGTTTGTGTGCAATGAGGAATTATTTTCATTCGAGGATGTGCCTTCCTCTTTGCCTCCTGCTGTCACTAACATTTTGAAGGAGTTCGCTAACATATTTCCACAAGACGTGCCACCAGGGTTACCACCTATTCGAGGCATTGAGCATGGGGTTGACTTAATTTCCGATGCATCACTACCCAACCGTGCACCATACCATACCAATCCAGAGGAGACTAAGGAGATTATGCGTACAAAAATACTTCACACACTTTTGTGCCATGTGTAATTGCAGGTGTATGGGACATTTGTACAATCCACATATGAAGACAAGGGAAAAGGAGAAGTTTAGGTGTTGTTCAAAAAGTTCTCTCACGTCACTTTTGGGCCAAGAGAAGATAGAGTCCAAGTCTCTCACGTTGTGGACTCAGATTCGGACTCCACAGACATACCTGACTTAAAACGCCAAGATCTCTTTCTTCCGGACTCCGAATTGAGTGGTTATTTTTTGTTGGAAGTAGATTTCATGTACTTTCAAACCCAATTAGATTCACCTTCAAATTTGTTCCAAGCTTTGAGTTATGGACGAAACAATCTAATGATGCAGTAGAATCTGAGTCAAACTACAAGTCCAAAGGTGTTGCATCACCTCCACTTGGGCCCAGGAGCATTGTACGACCTAGAATTAGTTTTAGGCTGCCTTGGGACGTCCTCACACCTCCTTGGCCACCACCCCTTACTCTTATATAAGTAGATCAATCTAATACCTTTTTGCTTGGGATTCATTTAGTTAAAAGTTAGCCATTGCAAGTTCGTGTACTTCGTTTGTGTCCAACGACTAGACTAATACCACTTTTGGATCTCCACCATTATCAATACTTCATCTATATTTGCAATATTCAGATTGCTTTATCATATTCTTGCTTGTTCTTCGATTGCATTCAGGAATAGACCTTCATGGTCAGGCTGATCGTGCTTCTGGCATCACCAGTAACCCCAGGAGATTGGTTTAGTGATTGCTAAGGTGAAACGTCGTGCACGTTTGTAGTTGGATCGTCAAAGTCGACTCCACCAAATCGATAGTTATCATCTCATCGAAATATTGGGACCCTCGCCTCTATTAACATGGAACAAGTTCGTCCTTAATGATGGATTTTTGTTTCTTGCTAACAAGCTATGCATTCCAGCTACCTCTAGTCATCATTTATTGTTGCAGGAGGCGCATGGAGGAGGATTAACGAGACCCTTTGGCATGAAGAAGACGAAGGATATACGTGCTACACATTTATTTTGGCCAAAGATTAGACATGATGTTGAGCATTTTGTTGCTCGCTGCACTACATGTCAAAAGCTAAGTCCCGACTCAATCCTCATGGTTTATATATGGCTTTGCCTATACCTAGTATTCCTTGGGAATTTATATATATATGGACTTTTTTTGGGTTTACCTCAAAGAAAGAAGGGGAGGGATAACATATTTGTTGTCATGGATAGATTCTCTAAAATAGCACACTTTATACCATGTCATAAAAGCGATGATGCTGCTAATGTTGCTGATTCTTCCGAGAAATTACTGGCTTGCATGGTGTGCGAAATACAATAGTTTTAGATCATGATACTAAATTTCTTTGCCACTTTTGGTGATGTTTATGGGCTAAGTTGGGGACTAAACTGGTTTTTAGTACTCAATGTCACCCCCAAACTAATGGACAAACTGAAGTGTTCAATAGAACATTGTCTACTATGCTTAGGGCTATTTTGAAGAATAACAAGAAAATGTGGGAAGAATGTTTGCCTCATATTGCATTTGCTTATAAGCGTTCGCTGCATTCTACTACTAAGATGTGCCCTTTCGAGATTGTGTATGGTTTCCTACCTTGTGCACCTATTTATTTATTGCCTCTTCATCTTCAGAAAAGGTTAATTTTGATGCTAAACAACGTGCTGAATTGATCTTAAAATGCATGAGTTAACTAAGGAAAACATTGAGCACATGAATGCTAGATATAAACTTGCTGGAGATAAGGGTAGAAAATGTGTTGTTGTTGCACCTGGAGATCTTGTTTGGTCACATTTGTGTAAGGATAGGTTTCCTGATTTGTGGAATTCAAAGATAATGCCACGTGCCGATTGTCCTTTTAAGGTGTTAGAGATAAAAAATGATAATGCATATAAATTTGAGCTACCTGGAGATTTTTGGTTTAGTCCCACTTTTAACATTGCAAGTTTGAAGCCTTACTTGGGTGAGGAAGATGAGCTTTCGTCAAGGAAGACTTCAATTCAAGATGGGGAGGATGTTGAGGACATCACTAAAAAAGTTACACCCACAACTCCTACTGATACATATACTAGACCGATTACTAGAGCTCGCGCGCGCCAATTAAATTACCAGGTACTATTGTTTCTTCGTAATGATTCTAATGTTCATGAGAATATGATGCTGCCAAAATTGGATACATTTGCTTTGCTTATAAATGAAGGGCCAACCATGGACAAGAAGGATTAACATTGGAGCATGATCAAGCATGGTGATGAGGGCATGCGCAAGGGGAACAAGAACAAAGTTTCTAGTGGAGGATTCAACACTTTCCAGCCACCATGATGACGTACAAGGATATGGATGAAATATCTAGATGCCCTTTCGTAATATTCATCCATAGCTTAATATAGGTGCTACGACACCTTATTTTTTTGGGCCAGGCCCATGTAATTTTGAAATACCACTTTTAGGCTATTTTTTAGAGATCGTATTGTAGGGGAAATGACTCAAGAGGTGTTTTAGCCCCGCCTTGCCAAGGGGGACGAAATCCCCTCTCTTTCACCCAACAAATGCAGCCCTTAAGGCACTGTTTAGACTTCGGGTTTTGTTTAGATTAAACTTCACCATAGATGTAACTTCACGTACTACATTTGTGTTCAAGGACCAGAACAATACGTCACTGAACCCCATCTTGATCAATAAAGCTTTCATCTTATATTCACAATATCCAGATTGGAATCTCAGTTTCTTGCTTGTTCTTCATTTGCTTGCAGGAAATATACCCTCATGGTCAGGTTGATCGTGCTCCGGCATGGTGAATAACCTCTTGAAGTTGGTTTAGCGATTGCTATGGCATGATGTCTTCGCACGTTCGTAGTCGGATCATCAAAGTCTACTCCCACAAAAATGATAGCCACCATCTCATTGAAAGACGGGAGACCTGTCGGATCTTGGGTTCCAGCAAAACCCTTGTGGTTCGAACACTAGGGTGTGCACGAAGATCTCTCCTTTCCGCTCTAGCTCACTCTTGCACCGATTCCTAGGCCTAGCTCGTCAAACTCAAAGAACAAGGGACACAAGGGTTTATACTAGTTCGGTTCACCGTTGTGGTGTAATACCCTAATCCAGTGTGGTGTGGTGGATTGCCTTCTTGGATGTGGATGAACTAGTACAAAGGAAGAACAGCCTCCTTAGGAGAGGTGTTCTTGCACTCGGATGAGCTTGTGGATGTGAGGGTGGTCCCAATGATCCGATCCCCCTAGGTTGGGTCAACTCAAGATCAGATGCCCCATATGGTGGTGGCTAGTCCTATTTATAGAGGCTCGGGTCCTCTTCCCAAATATTGAGCTGGACGGGATCCCACAATGGCCGAGTTGGAAGGGGGACAACTAGTACAAGCTATCCGGATAAAAGGTGGTCTTCGCCTACCAAAGGCTCTGGTGGTGACGCCGCTGTGGGCTCCACGACGTCCTCCGCTCTGCCGTCCTGCTGGTCTTGGTCTTGTTGCACAATTATGGAAACCTTTGCCTGATGCCTTGGGACTCCTAGCCCGCACTTGCCCCTTTAGCACCAAATAGGAAACTGGCATCCTGCACCCGCTGGCGCCCGCATGGCCTTGGTCATCATGGCTCACGTCACGGGAACCTCGCGAGGTGCCCCTTGCCCTTATATCTCTGCTCCTCGGGAGCTAGCCTAGTGAGGCCGCCCCAGGGGAGCTCTTGCGTCATCCGCCTCGCGAGGCTTCGCCCCTCGCGAGGGTCTTGAGCAGTTGCTGATGAGGTTGGGTCGTACCCGGCCGCTGGACGAGCCACGCTCTGGGCCGCAGGCAGGCAAGTCTAGATACCCCCATTCCCAGAACGCCAACAATAGCCCCCGGGTCCAAGGCGCGCTCGGACTTGGCTTCCCGGTGAAGCCAAGGGTCAAGTGCGGAGCGCCGTCGGCCCCAAAAGCTCGCGGCCTTGATTGACGCGTGGCGATTGATGGGACATGGGCGCCTCCACTTCCCCACGTAGCCTCGATTTTCGCCCGGCTTGACGGCCACTGTTGCTAGCACAACTCCACCTCCTTCGCCGGTAACGCGCCTCGCAGCTTCTTCGTCTTCTAGATCCTCCCCCTGGTTCGATTCGACACCAACTCCCTGCGCCACCATGGTCTCCAGCCGAAAGAAGGAAGGGGGAGGAGTCTCATACCTCGGCCCCCTCGTCGCCAGCCTTCGGTCTCGCCACCGAGTGGTCGGTGGTGATCAACGAAGAGATGATGGACAAGATGCGCCCGACGCTCGCCGCCGATTCCAATGAGTGGGGGGTGACGGTGGCTTGGCCTGCTTCCTGCATCGAAATCGACAGGATGACCGCCGAGGTCACCCTCCACCTTCACGCCCTCTGGGCAGGCTTGATTCCTCCTTTTTCTGATTTCTTCAACGCGGTGGTCTCGCATTACCAGATCCGCGTGCTGCACCTTTATCCTCAATCTATCGTCCTCCTTGCTATTTTCGCCTTCGTCTGCGAAGCCATGGCGGGCATCACCCCCTCTGGGGCCTTGCTCCGCAACTTCTTCTTGCTGCACCTGACGGATGCACTCCACTGCTCAGGGTGTGTAACCTTCCAGGCCATTGCGGCAACGGCCGGCTTGGGGATCGTTTTAGACCTTTCAACGGTCGTCGATGGCTTCAGGTAGCGGTGGGTGTTCGTGGATGTCGGTATGCGCAGCCCCCTGCTGCTTCTTCCGTAGATTTCAGCTGCCCCAAGCTCCGGCTGGAAGCATGAGAAGCTCACTGACCAAAAACTAGCTCCCGTTTGGTGCTGACTGGACAAGCTGCAGAAGCTTGGGGTGACGATGCCCATGGTGGTGAAGGAGTACATCCAGTGCCGCATCGCTCCACTATAGCGCCACTCTCGACAGATGTGGACCTTCTCTGGCTACGGGGACCGCATGAGGCCCGCTTGCCGGAGGAAGGTAGTCTTCTGTACTGCTTTTCCTAGCGAGGTACGACACACGGTGCTTGAGCTCCTGACAGGCGACCCAGCACTGGCCCGCTTGCCGGAGGAAGGTAGTCTTCTGTACTGCTGCTCAAACAAGGTGGAGTTCGTGAAGCAGATGCCCTCCTTTGATGAATGTGGGCTTCGTCCTGCCGGCCTTGTCGGGTCTCACGAGAACCCCGTCTGCGTAGCTCCCTTGTTCGCCGCTATCGCAGCGATCGTCCCAGAAGGGGGCGCGGGGGGGGGGGGCTCGCGGCTGACTACTGGTGGCGCAGCTGCCTCGACGTTGGTGTCTCCTGGGGCTCCTGAAGCGCCGTCCCTTGGGACTCGTGAGAGCCGCCCAGAGGGGAAGGCTGAGAAGCAGGTGCTGCCCGGTGCTCCTGAGGCCAAAGCCCCCGAGGACCCCTCGCGTCGCTCTGAAGCGGGGGCAGGGGGCCCCGCATGGCCTAGCACTTCTAGGAGCGCCTCAACTGGAGCCGCCCCGGTCGCGCCTGGCGCTGCTGACTGCATCCAGGGCTTCGATCAGCTTTAGCTGAACTTCGAAGCTCTCCGCAAGAGGAAGGGATCTCCAAGCTGCAGTGGTGATGCCTTCCTGCCATTGAAGCAGAGGAAGTACATTGCCATAGACGAGTGAGTAACTTATCTTTGTAATTCCTTGAGTGTTTCCTTTACTCCTGACTATGATTCCTCAGGGCCCCTCATGCCAAGGTGACAAAATCTCCTGAGAAGTAGCCCCCTGCTGGCTCGAGCTCTCCGCCATTCCTAGGCACCCTCAGCCGATGTGCCGCCTCTGGTGTGAGGCCATCCAAGAGGGCGGATACGCCAGCCTGGCGCCTTGACCCTGCGTTCTTGCCGTTCCTCCTTCGTGGTCCTACCTGGCGTGCGGGAGGCGTGCCGAGGGTTCCCCCCATGGTCATCGACTACACTTGGGTATCTTTGGCCCTGGTGTCTTCATGGAGCAACGAGTCCCGGCCCCTCCGGGTCCCCGCCGAGGCCCGAAAGACGACATGGATGGAGGAGACCTCGGGCCCGCATCGGGAGGGGACGACCTCCTCGTGCTTCTTCAATGGCCTCCAGTGCCGAGGAGGGTCCTGATCACGCGTTCTAGTTTGCACGCAGGTGGGGAGCCACCCGTCATGAGCTTCTTCAAGAGGCGATGAGTGTGCTGAATAGACTCGGGGGAAAGCTCCTGGAGGTTGACGCCTGTCTTGAGGCTGAGGGTATCCGGTTGATGGACGAGTGGCATCGACTGAAGGTGGCGATCAACCTCGAGCGTCTCCAGCGCGAGCGTGCCAATGCGTAGGCCGAGGCATCCCTTGCATCCTCGCGTGAGGCCAGCGCCCGAGCCCTGGAGGAGGCTAGGGAGGATGACCGCCACTGCGAGGTTGTAGAGAAGCGCAGGCAGGAGCTTCAAGCCCTGAACGCCCGCCTGTAACAATGAGCTGAGGCGCGCAGGGCCGCCTTGGCGTCAATGAAGGGGATGCCTTCCGAGGAGTCGGAGATCTTGCGGCATGAGGAAGCGTTGATGTTGGAGGACACAGAGCGCAACCTTGAGCTCGAGCGGCTGGAGGCGAGGGAGCGCCACGTGACACTGGCCGAGGATGCTGTCTTTGCTCACGAGGCCAAAGTTCAGGAGGAAATCGACTAGAGGGTGGCGAAGGCCAGCGCAGACCTTGCCAAGGAGCATGGCCTGAAGTTGGAGCTCCAGCGGGCGGAAGTTGATAGGAGAACTGCTGAGCTCAGGATGAAGCTGGAGGAAGTAGAGCAACGCGAGAGGGTCCCCACGGCAGCCCAGTCTTCTGCCCAGGCCAAGCTGGACTCCACGCAGGCCGACCTGGCCTTGCTCCAGCGACAGGTTGATGATGTTGCGGCTCTCGTGTAGCGGAGCAAGGACGAGGCTGGCTGTCGACTGGGGCTGCAGCACGAGCATGCCCCCATGCTCCAGGCTCTCCAGGTGAAGGCTAACCGGACGCTAGGGGCCGTCTGCGAGGGGAACGTCCCTCATCCCCATGTGGAGGATTACGCAGGCCATCTCGTCTTCTTTACCGAGGTTGTGACGCGCCTGGAGAGCCGGGCCTCGAGGGCTCGCCAGCTTGTTGAAGAAAAGAGCCGAAGCCTCCTTGGGTGTGCATTCTCCCGGGTCTTCAGCCACCTCCAAAACATTAACCCCCACTTTGATTTCGACGCCGCCATTGCCCCAGTGCCCGGGGCCATCCGAGGCAACCTGGCGCACTGGGTGGACGACAACGTGGAGGCTCTGGTCAGGGCCTTTGCCACTGAGGATGACGAGGCCGTGGTCGCGGCATACAAAGGCGACGCGGTTGACGACGGTGAAGTCGAGGCCAGCGACAACATCGGTAGTGCGCACGAGAGCGGCTCGGACGACACGACGAGTGATATGTCCGGTTGATCTTGTACACCTTTGCCTCGATCCTTCACGCAAGGACTTGGACACGGCCCCATAGGGCATGTGAGCATTTTGATAGGGGAGCCCCCTATGTGTGTAAACTGATATTCTACTCTCTTTTTTGCTGCTTAAATCCAAACCTGGGATATGTGTCCTCGAGTATTCTGAGCTGGGTTGTCATTGTAACATAGCTAGGTCTTACCTGACCTCGTGCGGGTTACGACGCGGCTAACACGCCTCTCTTCTGGGGTAGATCGCTAGGGATCCACGGCCCTGAGGTTCCTGAGCAACACGTGGCCCCGCTCCGGGGAGCGAGGCCAGGGGTGTCCTGTTGGCCGCGGCACGATGCCTACGCGGCAATTTTTCGGCGCATAGGCTCTTGCCCCAAGGGGGTCCTGCCGAGGTTTCAGAGGTCCGCCAGGTGGGATCGGCCTTCTGGTCCTCAACCGGAGGGCTCGAGGTATGATCTTCAAAAACGGCCAAAAGGCGACAAAATCCAACATAAATTAACGGAAAATTCCCCCCATTTTTGGAAACGATCAAGACTTCAAATTCGATTCGAAAAAGCGGTGAATCAAGTTACAAAGAAAGGGAGAGGAAAGCAAATAGCCATGTCCGGCACCTATCTAGTCTTCAGGTCTTCCACCAGCGCGGAGGTAAGTGCTACCACTAGGACGTGGGAGGGAGCCCCCGAGGCCCGAGGGCGGCACTCCAGAGACTCTGGGCATGTACGGCCCCACTCATTATTACATGAGAGTGTTATGGGCGGAGACCTTCACAGGCGTGAGCCTTACTTCATATCGCCAGACGAGGGCCCCGCCTTGCGCCGCCCCCGACCACCGTTGGGGTGTCCGGAAACCAGGAACAGACCAAGGGGCAAGGGGGACGCCAGCGGCGCCCTTGGCGACCACGGGCCCTCTGCTGGGGGTAGGGCTTATCGATGCTCCCCCCCGTAGAGGACCTACCTCCGCATGCTACTTTTCTCCACGCGGCGCGGGGGAGGCCGCGGCTCCAGGCCCTCCATGCGCAACCCCCAGCGCTCTGCCCCGGTCGAGGGAGGAACCGCCGCTCTCGGGTCTCCGCCCATCGCCGTGGTCTGGTTCACCTGCAGCCCATTGTTAGTGCATGCCTGCTGCTGTGATACCTGCTGCGCCCTGTCGTCGTCGCTGAAGGGGTCGAAGGAGCCCCCAGGCGACTCGTGGTAGTCTCTTGCTTCGAGCGTTCTGTCGTTCCATCTCAGCCCGAGGAAGGCATTGGGGCCTTCCCCGAACGCGTACGCCAGGTCCACCATGCGGGGCATGTAGGCTTCGTCGGTTGCCCCGCCGAGGACACCGCCCAAGTTCCCCGCACCTTGAACTTCCAGCTGCAGCACCTGGCCTTGGCGGCCGCTGGGTTGTAGTCCCGCGCGCCCTCGTAAGGGGCCGCTGGCGCTTCCTCCCACCTGGGACGAAGTTGCTGCGGTAGGACGGATGGCGCCAGCGCCCATGTTGGTGTCGTCGGGCCACTCCATCGCCCCAGGGGGCGCGCAAGCTTGTCGGTACCTCGCGTGCGCCTCACCCGTGACCTGGGGCATGGGTGAGGAGCAGAACGGCGGCGCGCCCCTGCAGGCGCAGTCCAGCAGTTCGGCGGCGCATTCCAGCAGCACGTCACGGCTGCTCTCGGCCAGCCTGCATCGTAATAGCTCTTGCGCCACGATGAGCGCAGCCCTCATGTTTGCCTGCTCCCGTCGGGTGTGTGGTGATGTTGCCGCGGCGTAGCTCGAAGATCGTGCCGCGGAGCGTGCGCGCCGTGACACCAAGGCGGTGGTTGCAAGTCCGCGCCGCCCACGGCCGGTGGCGTTAGGCGGTGCGGGGGCCGCCTGAAGGGCGCAGTTGAGGCCATCGTGGGCGGACGACGCCGCCCGTGCGGGCCAGGCTGCCCAGTGGTCAGCATGAACCCCCTGACCGTCAGCCATCGGGACTGTGGAGTGGTAACGAACCGAACCACGGAAGAGAAGATTCGGCGCACCCCTACCTGGCGCACCAAATGTCGTATCTTGGGTTCTGGCAAAACCTTTGTGGTTCGAACACTAGGGTGCGCACAAAGATCTCTCCTTTCCGCTCTAGCTCGCTCTCACACCGATTCCTAGGCCTAGCTCGTCGAACTCAAAGAACAAGGGACACAAGGGTTTATACTTGTTCGGGCCACCGTTGTGGTGTAATACCCTAATCCAGTGTGGTGTGGTGGATTCCCTTCTAGGATATGGATGAACTAGTACAAGGGAAGAACAACCTCCTCAGGAGAGGTGTTCTTGCGCTCGGATGAGCTTGTGAGTGTGAGGGTGGTCTCAATGATCCGATCCCCCTAGGTTGGGTCAGCTCAAGATCAGATTCCCCATATGGTGGTTGCTAGTCCTATTTATAGAGGCCCGGGTACTCTTCCCAAATATTGAGCGGGAAGGGATCCCACAACAGCCGAGTTTGAAGGGGGCAGCTAGTACAAGCTATCCTGACAAAAGGTTGACTTCGCCTGCCAAAGGCTCTGGTGGTGACGCCATCGTGGGCTCCGCGATGACCTCCACTCTGCCGTCCTGCTGGTCTTGGTCTTGTTGCACTGATATGGAAACCTTTGCCTAATGCCTCGGGACTCCTCGCCTGCGCCTGCCCCTTTAGCACCAAAGAGGAAACTGACATCCTGCGCCCACTGGCGCCCGCCTGGCCTTGGTCGTCATGGCTCACGTCATGGGAACCTCGCGAGGTGCCCCTTGCCTTGATATCTCTGCTCCTCAGGAGCTAGCCTAGTGAGGCCGCACCAGGGGAGGTCTTGCGTCGTCCATCACGCGAGGCTTGGCCCCTCACGAGGGTCTTGAGCGGTTGCTGATGAGGTTGGGTCGTACCAGGCCGCAGGCAGGCAAGTCTGGGTACCCCCGTTCCCAGAATGCCGACAAGACCTTTGCCTCTATCACCAAATGTTTAGTTCACAACATCCACAGACGACGCTGGAGGGGTGGGGCACCTAGTGGTGCATCAAGGACATAAGCATTCTATGCAACAATGATGATAATACTCAAGTTTCAGACCCATTCTACAGAGTTGCTTCCATCATCTTTCAATTAGCTTTCTCTAGGAACGCATTAAATTTTTGGAAAACTACAGCGAGGGCCATTGATCTACAACACAAATTTTGCAAAGACTATTAATATTAAGTTCATGATAAATAGTTCAGTTAATCAAATTACTAATGAACTCCCACTTAAAACAACATCCCTCAAGTTGTCTAAGTGATACATGATCCAAATCAACTGACACATGTCCAATCATCACATGAGATGGGGTAGTCATCAATGGTGAACATCTCCATGTTGATCATATATACTATATGTCTCATGTTCGACCTTTCGGTCTCCTATATTCCGAGGCCATGTCTGTACATGCTAGGCTTGTCAAGTTTAACCCAAGTATCTCGCATGTGTAAAACCGGCATACATCCGTTGTATGTAGAGTCTATCACACTCGATCATCACAAGGTGCTACGAAATGAGGAACTTTTGCAACGGTGCATACTTAGGGAGAACCCTTTTATATTCAAATTAAGTGAAGGGATCATCTCATAATGCTACCTCATCCTAAGGAAAATTAGATGCATAAAAAGATAAACATAACATGCAATCAATATATGTGACATAATATGGTCATTGTCATCATTGTGCTTTTGATCTCCATCTCCAAAGCACCTTCATGATCTTCATCATCACTGGCATGACACAATGATCTCCATCATCATTTCGTCATCGTGGTTGTCTAAACCAACTATTTCTTCTACAACTATTGCTAACACATAGCGATAAAGAAAAGCAATTACATGGCGTTTAATGATTGACACGTAGGTCATACAATAAATTAAAGACAACCCTATGGCTGATGCGTACTCATAGGCATGCAAGTCGTGAACTTATTACAAAAAGATGATCATCTCATACATCAACATATTTACGTCACATTTTGGCCATACGACATCATAACATGCCCGTCAAAAATAAGTTAGACGTCCTCTACTTTGTTGTTGCAATTTTTACGTGGCTGCTCGGGCAAACTATAAGAAGTGTTCTTATCTATGCAAAGCCACAATGGTGATTACCAAGTTTCCATTTAACATTCTACAAGGACCACCTTTGTCAAATCAGATTCAACTAAAGTAGGAGTGACAGACACCCACTAGCCCCCTTATGCAATACAAGTTGCGTGTTGGCTGATGGAACGAGTCACATGTGTGAGGACATGTAAAGTCGGTACGAGCCGCTTCTTCCTACAATAACGCCAAATCAAAATAAGACTTGGGAGGTAAGAAATTTGAGCATCAACGCAAACAACTCTTTGTGTTCTACTCGTGCATATACATCTACGCATAGATCTAGCTCATGATGCCACTTTTGGGGAACGAAGCATGAAAATAAAAAGATTTCTATGAAACACTAAAGATCCAATCTAGGAGATACATAGCTATGAGAGGGGTGTGTGTCAACGTACCCGTATAGACTGGAAGTGTTATCGTCATAACATGGTTGGTATAGTCGTACTCTTCACGATCAAATCGCGATCCAATCTGATCTAGTGTTGAACGGACGACACCTCTAAGATTAGCACATGTTCAGCTTGATGGCATCCTCTCCTTCTTAATCCAGCAAGCGAGGGAGAGGAGGTAGATGAGATCGGAACCAACATGACGGTATGGTGGTGGTGGCAGCAGCGGAATTCTGGCAGGGCTTCACCAAGTGCATACCTGAGGGACGTGGGAGGAATTGTGAGCGGGAATGGGACAGGGTCAAGGGGTGGCCGTCCCCATGTGCCTCCCCCCATCTATATGAAGGATAAGGGCAGGGAAGGGCGTCCAAAACCCATCTAGGGCCGGCCGCAAGGTTGAAATCCCTTTAAACTTGGAGGTAACATCTTATCTCTAGATTCAAACCTTTAAATTTAGAGATAAGACCGTATCTCTAGATTTAAACAACATGTGCCTTGGGGAATGGGGCGGACAGCTTATGTGGGCTATAGCCCCACCCCTCGGTCCCTCGGGCCCTTACTAGGTCGTTGGGCCCATGGAGGAACCCCCGAAACCTTCTAGAACCTTCCCAGTACAATACCGAAAAAACTGAACTTTTTCCAAAACCCAAAATATAACTTCCCATATATAAATCTTTACCTCCGGACCATTCCGGAGCTCCTCATGATATCCCAGATCCCATTTGGGACTCTGGACAACCTTCGGATTTTCCACTATTAATTTCACAATACTACCCTAGTGCTACCAAATCTTAAGCATGCGACCCTACGGGTTCGAGAATCATGTAGACATGACCGAGCCTCCTCCCCATTTAATAACTAACAGCGGGACCTGGATGCCTATATTGGTTCCCACATATTCCACGAAGATCTTTATCGGTTGAGCGATGATGCCAATGATTCAGTCAATCCTGTATGCAATTCCCTTTGTGAGGCGGTATGTTACTTGCCCGAGATTCGATCGTCAGTATCTCCATACTTAGTTCAATCTCATTATCGGCAAGGGTATTTACTCATTCCGTAATACATGATCCCGTGAATAACTCATTAGGCACATTGCTTGCAAGCTCTTTATGATGTTGTATTACTGAGAGGCCCCAGAGATATCTCTCCGTCACATGGTGTGACAGATCCCAGTCTCGATCCACGCCAACACAAAAGATACTTTTAGAGATAGCTATAGAGGTACTTGTCGAACACATTAACACTACCTACATTTTTACTAATAGAGGAAAAAAGGTGCTACATAGACTGGATAATGAACCGATCTATCGGTTGAAAAGGAAAATAAAGTGGGGCACATGTTTGCATGCTTACCGCCACGGCAACCACATGTGCCACATCGGGCTCTTTGTAGATTTTTGCTAGTAGGCCTTTGGCCCAAAGCCCAACAAAACTCTAAAACTCTCATGGCCCATTCATGCATGGTGTGGTGTGAGTGGGCCTAAAGTTTAGTCCCATACTGCTAGGTGAGTGTTAGTTGCACCACTTAATAAGGTGATCTATTATAGCACTTGCATGAGCATCATAATAGGAGACCTACACACACGCTCTTCGTGAATGATCATAGTTGAGGACAAAGCTATGCACGTTGTCTGTAGTTTTGTTGCTCAGACAATTTATTAAATCATCAACTAATAATTAACAGACGCCTTAATTACTCAGCCATTTCCGATTCTTTTGGATGGTGGGGCTATTGTTGACTTGGACATGGGGTTTACTTGCATGACTGACCCGGCAAGCTCTACCCTTGCCGCCATTGCATCATATGGTTTCCCACTATTCCAGATCATAGTGCCGCCACGCACATCTTCTCCATCCCCTCCTTCCAATGTGCACCGCGAGAAGGGACAACTTTCCTCCGGAACCCCACCTTCCGTGATCCCATATAGGAGAGGAGCGATCAGGTTTTTGAGGAGCACACTCGCGTGACTACTGCCTGCGACGACTTCCTCAACGCCAACCTTCTTACCCAACCTTGGCAACCTCTTCATCAACGACATGAGTGACAGCATCAACCACAGCGGTTCTACTCCTGCAGCACAGTATGTGATTATGTCCTCCTAGTTTAGTCCGCATCATTACTTTGATCTTTGCAATTTTCTTCACGATCTATTTACTATTTATTCGGATCAACTCTCATAGTAATTTGCTCATATATTCAACAATCCAATCCAAAAACCTTTTTATAGGCAATTTACTCGGAGTGTTTTTGCTACTCTTTTGAAGCCGCCTACCTTTAAGGGCGTGTAATATGAAAGGTGGCACATGAGAGCAGTTTACTGGTTTCAGATCATGTACTGCTATGACACCACTAAGGGCAAGCCCGAGGGCGAACTTAATCATGCACTACAGGAAGCTTTTGAGAACATGGATACCCTCTTCAAAGGCGCCCTTCTGAGTGTTCTTAACGATTCCATTGTGGATTCATATATGTCGTTTGACAGCGGCAAAGACATCTGAGTTGCGCTTGAGGCCACGTTTGGGGTCTTGAACACTAGCAGCGAGTTGTACGTCATGGAATAATTCTGTGACTACAAGATGACTGATGAGCGCTCTATTATTCAGCAGGCTCATGAGATACTATCACTCGCTAAGGAACTCGAGTACGTTAAGTGTGTGTTGTTGGACAAATTTTTTCCCGGGACCGTCATCACCAAGCTTCCACCTTCGTGGAACAATTTATCTACTTATTTGAAACAAAAGAGACATGAGTTTTCCGCTTCGGATGTCATTAGCACTCTTAATTTTGAAGAGAAGGCGAGAGCAAAATACACATGTGCTCGAGTCGCTAAGGGAGCTTCTAGTGCCGACATGGTACACGAGAAGAACTTCCAGCCCAACAAGCCCAAAAACAACAAGAACAAATCTCAGGGGATAGGCAAGTTTGATGCAAAGAACAAGCCGTCACATTCTACCAACTTCAATAAGAATTCTCATAAGGGAAGGGGACACAAACCTCAATTTTGGTAGAACCGCACAAAATTATATGCCTGCATGTACCTGCTCTTAGCTAACCTCATGGTGCTTTAGGTATTCGTACATTCGTAACTGGGCACAATGAGTACCGCAAGATGAAATAAGCTTATTCATATGTTGACTTGCTAATTGCAGTGTGGAACAAGCCTGTCATCTATGGAGGAGCAAACAAGCTGTGCAGCCGCAACGTCAACGCAAGATAAAAGAGTTCCGGGTCATATACGGCCTGGCCGGCGAGTAGGGGTCGTGCAAATAGCGGTGCATCATTTTAGTGGAACTTATCAGTGTTCTGGGAACCAGGGTGCCCAGACTTGCCTGCCCGTGGCCCAACGCGTGGCCTCACGATGGCCTAGCATGGCCCGGTTTCAAGACTACTTAAGAAGAGTGGTCACGAGGGATCCGAGCCCTCGCGAGGCGAGGCTCGCCAAGACCTCCTAGGGAGCGGCTCTGCAAGCTGCCTCCCAAGGAGCAGAGATTCCAAGGCAGTGGCCCCTTCTCGTAAGGATGGGATGATGTGAGCCGTGACGACCACAGCCAGGCGGGCGCCAGCGGGCGTAGAGGGGCAGTTCCCCGTTTGGTGCAAGAAGGACAAGGCCAGGCGCGTATTCCCGAGGGGAGCACTAAAGGTTTCCACTCTAGTGCAACAAGTTCAATAAGACGGCCTCGGCAGGGCCGATGTCATCGCTGATCCCGCCCCCACGTCAGGATAAGAGACTTTGCGGGCAGAGACCACCTTTCATCAGGATAAGATGTACCTCTTGTCTCCCTTCTGGGATCCCTTCCCGCCCAAGTGATGCGGGAAGAGGACCAAGGCCACTATAAATAGGGATCAGTGTCCATTGTAGAGGGGTATCAGAGACCCGACGATCGAGCCCACATGTAGCATTCGAGCCCTCCAGAGCCAGCCCGTCGACTATAACTATTAATAGCCATCCTCTTCGCAAGGCCAATCCACCACAAAGCAGGAGTAGGGTTTTAGACCGCAAGGTGGCCCGAACCTGGGTAAATCACCATGTCACTTCTCCCCATTTGACCATCTTGTGTGGCGAGCTTGATCATTGAGCAAGGAGAGTCCAGCTCCTTGGAGAAGCGGCTTCGTTCATGCCCCATAGTTCGAACCTCTTAGGGTTTGCGGAGCCATTGAATCCAACATTTTGTGCGCCAGTTAGGGCATGTCGAAGCTCCGTCTTCATCAACCACCTCTCGTCCATGAACCGCAGTGCTCATGGGTGAGGCTCACCGCGTCCGCGCCGAGCGCAGGGTCGCCCAGGTCGCCCAGATGGCCCAGGCAGGCCGCTGTACCCCTCGTCGGTCCGCTTCGCCGGTGGTCAATGCCGCCACCGACCCGGTCATCCAAGAGCAGCATGGATCTTCGCTCCCTCCTTCCATGCTGCGTGAAGACCTCACTGCCACGTCCTCCTTCACCCTCGTCATGGCATCGTCTTCTCAGGTTCGTCGCGGGTCAGCGAGTGTGCAAGCCGCGCACCGCATGGCGCGGGAGCTGCTGCGCTATCGTCTCGCTGAAGAGTCCTACGATGACTGGCTGGGCCGCATCACCAAAGTCGTCAGCGCCGCAGGCGAGGCTCCGGCACCCTTCGTTTGGCTTCACCCTCCCTTGTCGCGTGCAGGAGAGGTGGCGCACGGCACGGCCCCACACCCGCTCCAGCACGATGTCCAGCGCAACCCCAGGCATGATGTGTGGGACGAGGCCCCGGTGCCTCCGCGCGACGAGGTCAGCTATCAGGTCATACAACGGCCACAACGCGACGGCTGCGTGATCCTCGCACTATCACGCCAGCGTCAGGACTGGGGTGTGCAAGAAGACCTCGTTGCCGAGCAAGCCGTGCTAGTGAGCATGGTGGGATGCTGCGCCTTCTCCCGGGAGCTACCCCGCATTGTTTGGCCGGTCAAGTTCAAGCCCGAGCTACCAGCGCACTATGAATGCACCCATGATCCAACGGAGTTTCTCCAGCTCTATGCATTGAGCATCAAGGTGGCGAACGGCAACGAGAAAGTCATGGAGAACTGGTTCCCCATTGAACTCAAGGACGGCGCACGTTCCTGGCCCATGAACCTCCATGAAGGGTTAATCACCAGGTGGAATGAGCTCACCGCGCCCTCACCTTCAACAACCTGCGGCGCGTGAAGCAACAGCCTGGCGAGACCCTCCGGAAGTACATGCAGCATTTCAAGCAGGTCTGTCTCAAGGTCCCAATGGCATCCGATGAAGCCATTATCGCTGCATTCATAGAAGGCATCATCGAGGTCAACATGAGCGAGGAGCTCACCATCCATGACGAGTTGTGCACGGCTCTGGAGCTGTTCAACCTGACGGACAACTGCACCAGGGATGAAGAGGGGCATATCGCCCTCCTCAAGCATCCCGAGACTAACCCCGAAGACAAGAAGGCCAAGGCTAAGGAAGTGAAGTGCAAGGGCCCCACCGTGCTGGCGGCGGAGCCCGAGCGGAAGTGTGACCAAGACCGTGTCGAGCCGGTCAAGGACTACCGCCCTTACTGCATCTTCCACGACCTCCACACCTACAACACCAATGACTGCCAGGAGCTCAGGGCGATACGTGACGAGCGCCTGGGCCGTCGTCCCGAGCACAGTGATTGGGGTTACGGCCGTGGGGGAGGCCATGGCGAAGGACGCTGGGACAACCGCAACCCACACCAAGGCTGGCGTGACCCTCCTCGCGAGGATTGCTGGCACGATGGGCCTCATGAGGGCCCATGGCGTGATCATCCTCGTGAGGACCGTCCTTAGGGCTGCTCCGGTCTCCCTCCACTGCCGCCACCGCCAAGAAGGAACGAATACAACAGTCAGGATGAGGGGGCCGGCGGCTTCCAGGAGCCACACGACATTGCATGCATCCTTGGTGGAGCCCAGACACCTGCCTCAAACCGCATCTTCAAGTAGTTCTCCCGCGAGGTCTACGCCGCCCTCCCGAGGCTTGAAGTTGCTCGCCCCCTCAAGTGGTCCCAGTGGGCCATCACCTTCGACTCCAATGATCATCTCAAGTGCGCGACCATAGCTGGAGTGCTCCTCATGCTCAACATGCCGACCATCAGCAACGTCTCCATTATGAAGACCCTCATCGACGGCGGCGCGGGGGTCAATGTGCTTTCCGTCGAGACCTTCGAGAAACTCCAGGTGCCCTAACAGTAGATCCTACCGACCAAGCCCTTCTATGGAGTGACGGATGGCTCCACCATTCCTCTGCGGCGAATACGCCTCCCCGTGACCTTCGGCATTTGGGACAACTACCGCACCAAGCTCATCGACTTTGATGTCGCCCACATCGGCCTCCCATAGAGTGCCATCCTAGGGTACCCCGCCCTCGCCAAGTTCATGTCCGTGGTTCACCACGGCTAAAACGTCCTCAAGACGTCGAGCTACCGCAGCATCATCATGATCACCTGCAACGAAGAAGACGCGGTATGTGCCCTCGAGCATGCTTATCGCGCCGTGGCAGCTGACAACGCTGAAGATGGAGATGGCCCCATGCCTCCAGAGGCCACTCCATGAAGAAGAAGAAGATCCTCCTCAAAGGCTGTTGGGAGGCTGGGGCACCTTCGGGCGACACCCCTGGACAACCGCCCGCCGTCGGGGCGTCCCTCCCTCGTGCATAGGAAGGCACACCCGGTGCCTCTGTCGGCATTCTGGGAACTGGGGTACCCAGACTTGCCTTCCTGCGGCCCATGGCATGGCTTCATAGACGGCCTAGTACGGCCCATCTACGACACCAACAAGACAAGACCCTCAAGAGGGGCCAAGCCTCACGAGGCAGGTGACATCAACACCTCCGGAGGGAGCGGCTTCCCTGGATTGCCTCCCGAGGAGCGAAGATTTCTATGCAGGTACCCGCCTCAAGAGGTTGAGGTGAAGAAAACCATGAAGACCAAGGCCAGGCGGGCGCCAACGGGTGCAGAGGAGCAGGTTTTCTCTTTGGTGCTAAGGAGGCAAGCACAGGCGCGGGGTCCTGAGGAATCAGCCAAAGGTTTCCATTCCCGTGCAACGCGACCAAGACCGCCAGGATGGCAGGATGGATCTCATGGTAGAGCCCACCATAGCGTCACGGCCAGGGACTTTGCAGATGAAGACCACCTTTCGTTAGGATAAGTTGTACTACTTGTCCCCTTTCAAATTGGCCACTTTGGAATCCCTTCCCGCCTACATTTTGGAGGTAGAGGACCAAGGCCACTATAAGTATAGGCTAGCCACTACAAAGAAGGGGGATCGAAACCTCATCAACCTACACCCGCGCTCGAGCAGACCTTGCGAGGTTGTTCTCCCCTTGTACTAGTTCATCCTCAGCCCCTCGTGAGGCAAATCCACTAAATAGCAGGAGTATGGTCTTACACTGCAAGGTGGCCCGAACCTGGGTAAACTGTCATGTCCATCTTTTTCCTTGTTCATCGAGCTAGGCCATAGGGGCGATGAACTGGTTGACTAGGGAGTTGAGTTCCTCGCAGATGCCCCAGAGTTTGAACCTTTCTTGGATCTACGGAGGCCTGAATCTGACATTTGGCACGCCAGGTAGGGCCGTGTCGAAGCCTCTTCTCCACTGTTCGCTCTGCTTCTGGTCCGTCGTCCCCATGGCCGACGCTCGCCGTGTCTGTGTCGAAAGCCGGGCCGCTAGGGTCCTCGCTCGGACGGCACCCACAGGCAATGGTGCCCCTCGCAGCCTGCCTTCCCTTGCAGCCAACGCTGCCACCGGTCACACGGCCCGTGAGCAGCAGGACTCGTCGCTGCCACCTTCCGTGCAGCGTGATGGTCGCACCACCACTACGTCGCTTACCCTAGCCGACGCGTCGTCTTCTCATGCTCGTCGCGGGCCGGCAAACGCGCAAGCTGCACTGCTCAAGGCGCGGAAGCTTCTGCGATATTGTCCGGTCGAGCTCGTCAGCGCTGCCGGAGACGCCCCGACGCCGTCTCACTCGCTGCCCCCCACCCCGGGTGGGCGAGGTAGCCCACGGCGCAGCTCCTCCTCCCCATCAGTGGGATGTCGTCCCTGAGCCACAGCGCGATGCGCCCCAGCGCGACCCACCGCGTAGGTCGCCAGCACGCGATAAAGAAAGCTGCCAGGTGGTACAGCGGCCCCAAGGAGAAGTGTGTGCGCTTCCAGCATCATCGCGTGAAGACCGCGTGCCCCAGAGGCGGCAGCGTGTGGACGTCAATATCAGGCTCCTCCCCCATGGCAGGCCCCTGTGAGAGCGAAATGTTGCCGTGCTTTCAACTCGGAGCTGCGCCGCGTCGTATGGCCCGGCAAGTTCAAGGCGGATTTGCCTCCATGCTATGGCGGCACCCACGACCCCAGCGAGTTGCTCCAGCTCTATGAGCCGAGCATCGAGGCGGCGAATGGCAATGACAAGGTCATGGCGAACTGGTTCCTCATGGCCCTCAAGGATGGCGTGCGCTCTCGCGACCGCGCCCCTGCAGCAGGTGACCTGCGGCGCATCAAGAAGCAGCGGGGCAAGACCTTGCACAACTACATATAACACTTAACCAACGTTCGCCTCAAGATCCCGAAGGTGTCGGACGAGGCCATCATCTCGGCATTCTCCGATGGCATCTGGGACATCGTGATGAAAGAGGAGCTCGCCATCCACGAGGAATTGTGCTCGGCCCTGGAGATGTTCAACATGGCCGCCAAATGGGTGATGGAAGAGGAAGGTCGCCTCCCCTCCTGGAGCCTTGAGAGTTCGATCCTGAAGACAAGAAGGCCAAGGTTAAGGATGTGAAGCGCAAAGGTGCCGCCGTGCTTGTAGCCGAACCTGAGATGAAGCGCGGCTGCGACCACACCAAACCCTCCAAGGGCAGCCGCCCATTCTGCGTCTTCCACAACGTGCACAACCATAACACCAATGACTCCTAGGAGCTCAGGGCAATCCGGAACGGGCCCCTTGGCCACCGTCCCGAGCGCAACAACCGTGGCTATGACTATGGAGGAGGCCTTGGTGGCGGCCGCTGGGACAACCGCGATGCCCGCCAGGACTGGCGCGACCAGCCTCGTGAGGACCGCTGGCAAGGCCAACCTTGCGACGGCCCCTGGCACGACCAGCCTTGTGGGGACCATCCTCAAGGAAATGTCGGCCTCCCTCCATTGACGCCACCTCCAAGGAGGAACAACAACCACCGCCAAGATGAAGGGGCTGGGGGCTTCCACGAACCTTGTGCCATTGCCTGCATCTTGGGTGGTGCTCAGGATCCTGCCTCTCATCGCATCTTCAAGCCTTCGCTCATGAGGTGAACGCAGCCCTCCCCAAGCTTGAGGAGTTGTCCACCTCAGGTGGTCCAAGTATGCCATCACCTTCGACTCTACAGACCAGCTCAAGTGCTCAGTCGCTGCCGGTGTGCTCCCAATGATCCGCTCACCAATCATCAACAACGTCCTCATCACCAAGAATCTCATCGACGGCGGCACGGGGCTCAACGTCCTCTCCGTCGAGACGTTTTACATGCTCCAGGTGCCATATGATCAGCTTCTGCCCACCAAACCTTTCTCAGGGGTGACCGATAGCTCCACCATCCCCATACGACAGATTCGTCTCCCTGTCACCTTCGGCAAGCACGACAACTACCGCACCGAGCTCAACATCGTCCACATTCGCCTCCCATAAAATGCCATCCTCGGGTTCCTGGCCCTCACCAAATTCATGGCGGCAACCCACCACGGCTACAATGTCCTCAAGATGTCGGGAAGTGGCATCATCATCACGGTTTCCTCCGACGAGAATGATGTAGTGTGCTCCCTCGAGCAAGCCTAATAGGCCACATCAGTCGAGAACTTCGATGGCGAGGATGCCAACCTGCCTCTTGAGGTCACCCTGAAGAAGAAGTAACTCCTTCCCACGGAATGACAGGGGGCTGGGGCATCCGACGATCGTGCCGCAGGCCCCACGACCACTGCTAGGGCTCCTTCCCCTCTCGCATAAGAAGGCGTGCCTGACACCCCTCTCAGGACGGGCTCGGGGGCTCTCGCCTGGAGGGCCTCTGACCTGACAAGCGTCATGAGGGAGGCATTCGGGCATCATCTGGATGAGTGCTTTGATGCGCATTTCCATGAGCAAGGCGAGGTGCCAAGCGCTCAGGAGTTCATCACCAAGGCGATCGAGGAGCTTCAGGGGGCGCGAGCCATGCGTGGCGAGCGTCACCACGCATCACCCAGCGCACATGCCGCCCCTGACATGGGTAGCAAGCTGTGCGTCTGCGTCTGCGACAACATCCCAGGTCTCAATAGGGCTGCTTCTCAGGAACTCTTCTGGCCGTCCCGCATTGGCCGGTGTAGGGGTTGCCCCCACAGCTATGTCTGTATGCCATTCAGCCTACTGGGCGCACTGCCTTGCCCCAGCGCAACATGCGGGGCGTCCTGGTAGCGCACGTGGCCAGGTGCCGGGCGGTCCTAATGGACGAGATGCCAGAACCTCGCGAGCCCCCCGGACCTCTGGAGTCTCACGGGACTGAAGGGCCGGCCAGCTCGTGAGGAACGACTTCAACAGCATGCTTCTGCAGCCACTCCAACACTTCTACAACGACGGTGCCACGTGACTTTTTGGTTTGTTTAGTTGAGGGCACCCCTCGGGCAGCATTTTCCTCAAGCTATCAGGGCCCGCCCCTGCAGCCTATATCATTTTGCGCATGTATCAGAACTGGCTTTACCCTTTGATGAATTTCCTTAAGCATTTAGACCCGCCTGTTTGGTGTTTCCCGCCTAGAGTGTCGCCATGCCCTAACTGGGATGAGTCATGGCGCACAATCCGGTTCCCTTCTTGCGGTGCGGGACGCCTCCATAGGAACCGTGCGCCGGGGGCTCCTCCCGAGGTTCGTTGCATGAAGAAGCCTAAGCATAGCGTCTGTGCTTGGGTCCGTCCCTGCAGTGTTGATAAACCCAAGAGACCGAGCTCTGTCTGGCAGGCTAGCTCCGTTCACTTCATCTCCTGAGGTCCTTGATGCTCGGCCGTTTCATTCAACGGCCTCCGAAGGTTCATTTCGGTGCAGGTTACAGTAGTTACACAAAGCGCTAGAAGACAAGGCGCAACCCGCCTTGAGGTAGGGCCTCATGAGTCTCCGCTGGCTCACGGGTGCCCATATACACCTCCTCATGATGGGTTGTACATGCCCGGGGTAATCCCCCAGAGGGACCTCCCACCCACGCATCTAGTGGAAGCCCCATGCTCCGTGCGAGATGGACCATAGGGGGTGAATAGGTACAATTACAAATTTTAATTATTACTTAGCAATTTTAGGCAATAATGCGAAATATGAAATTGATCCTAACAATTGCAAATAAGATTCTAGTAGCGAAGCAAGGTAAGATGATGTACACACATATATAAGTAAACAAGCACACTACACTAAGGACAAAGAGACAAGTAACCACAAGTAGAAATTTAGGGTTAGGAATAACCGAAACTCCGAGAGACGGGGATGTATGCCGATGTTCACTTCCATGGAGGAAAGCTACATCACTGTTTATAGAAGTGGGTGTTACCATGAAGGCACACCAATGCCACGAAGGCTCGGCCTATTCTCTCTTTGAGATATGACAACGAAGGTGATTCCCAACCACTAGTGGTAGACCTTTAGTTGGTCTCCAAACCCTCACAAACTTTCCAGGGGAAATTACAATGGTCAATTCCTCTCTGAACAACTCCTACCTCCTAGGAGTCTCCAACCTCCAAGAGTAACAAGATCAAGGGAACCTCTCAAAACTTGCTCAAATCACGAATTCTTTTGGTTGAGAGGAGAGAGGGGCGACCTATCTTTTGATTGGAACAACACTCAAGAACCCACACAAACGCTCTTGGGATCTAGGATTTGGTGGAAGTAAGAGAAACTGAAAGAGAAAGGTGTTCTTGAAGTCTTTGCACTGTGTTGAGCAACCACCCCACGGGTGGGGAAGAAGATATTTATTGTGTAAGTGCAAAAATGGCCGTTGGAGGTCACTTATGCTGAATAGGCAACGGACGTCCGGCAGGCACCGGTCGTCCGAGACATGGATAAAAACAGTAATCTAGTGTATAATATGTGATGGAAGATGCATAGGGAATGGACGTCTGAGAGTGTCGGTCGTCTGGTGAACGGTCGTCCGGAATGACCGGACTTTCGTTAATTTCGATTCTGTGAAGTGGTACCGGACGTCTGGAAGATGGTCGTCCGAAGGGAACGGAAATCTGTGAAAATCTTTCTATGGCATGGCACCGGGCATCTGGAGAGTGACGAGGTACCGGACATCCGGAGACTGGCGGTCCTCCGAACAGTAACAGAGGCCAAAAGGCCAACTGAGATAGGAACACTTTTCTAAGATATTTCATTCTAGATTCTGAGCAAGTCTTTCACGAAAACCAGTGATCCCCTCTTAATAGTGCAGGATCCCTTTACTCAAATAAAAGTAAAACACTATATCCTTCAGAAAAAAACCTGAGATGCACTTGGCAGAAGTGATTAGTTCCCTATATGTATGTTGTCATCAACTTATCAAAAAAAAATTAAGGGCATGATTGCACTTTCAATCTCCCCCTTTTTGGTGGTTGATGACAACATACATATACCTCTCAAAAATACATAGACTTATTAGGCTTATGGGAGATTTGTAACAAAGCTCCCCCTTATTGTATGCATGGTAAAACTGAATATTGTCAAGAGCTCATATAGAACATTTTAAAACACATAATGACAACATACAAAGATAGAATCAATGTTAGGAACACATATATCACATCATAAAGGTTCAACTTAACATAACATGATCCAACGAGCTCAACGCAACATATTGGTTCATCATACATAAACAGTAGAAAGGTTAAGATAAGTCTATGATAAATCTATGGTAAATCTCCTCCCCCTTGGCATCAAGTACCCAAAATGGGTAAGCATCACAGACGCCATCACATCCTCAGAGATCATCAGTGTCATCGTCGTCGCCATGGGCACCACTACCTCTTGCATCGTCAAAGAAATCTCCCCATTCAGGACCAAAAGGGAAGCCAAAGTCGGAAGGAGGAGCATCAAGAAGACGTTCATCATCACTCACATCTGTGCCCCCGGAGCCTCTCAGACGAGCCTTCAGAGCATTTTTAGAAGAGACCATACGAGTGACCACATCATGATTCTGAGAACTGTGGAAGGAGAAAGCCTTCATCATGGCTGAATGGGCCTTCCCTAGAAAACGAGCTATGCGGCCAAAAGATCCCGAGCTAGGGGGAATAGGGCGAGACTGTGCAATAGATCTTCGAGCAGTTGAGGTTTTATTAGGAGCCCAATCATCCACCGTATGAGGTGGAATGACCCACCACGGATGAACATGAGTCCGAGCAATGGGAAAAGGAGCAATACTCTCAATGAAAGCCTGAAGAAATGGAGCATGAAGAAATGCCCGCTTGTACTTAAGACTAGCAAGACGAATCTCATGCCATAGGAAGTGAGGAATATTTATCATGCCGTTGGGATGCTCAAAGAGACGATACATGAGATCAATACAGTACCCGTTGCAAGACCCTTTGTCACCCATCTTGGGATAGATGGTGCGAATGACACACTGATAGATAATGAAAAAAGGAGATCGCCAAATAGATACTTGTTTGAGGTATTTTTTTCTTTTCCACTTCATCAAGCTCAGGAACATGTTTTACAAGAAAACCACAAACCTCAATGTTTTTGGGAGCATGATTTGGGTCTGATTTATGAATTTTGAAACCAGTGTCAGGAAACCCAAGAGCTGCGACAAACTGAGCATAAGTGGCAGTGAGCTTGGTGTCAGAAGTCATCCAGGTGACAGTCTTGTCAGGACCAAAGAAACATGTTGCATAAAACTGATGGATAGTAGCAAGATTGTAGTCATGGTGAAAAGCAAACGGAGTAGCAAGACCAGAGGACTCGATGAGTTCAATGGCTCCCGGATATTTCACGGGATGAGAAAGAATATGCTCTAAGACAATATAGAGATGAGTAGACATCCCCTTAGGAACGATGACAATGGTGAAAATGTCTGCCTGAACATTGGTACGAACACCAGAATCCATCGAGTCATGCTCAACATAGAATTGGTCAACATCGCGGCGAAACTTAAAGTAGGCAGGTTTAGATACTGTTGTGAAATCCTTGATTTCCCGACCTAGAGATGGAGGATGCTCAAAAGAAATGTGGGGAGCATCACCGAGAGGCTGATTAGGAGGTGGAGGAGGCATGTAGGAGGGCTTCCTTATTCTAGGCTTGGGAACGTTTTTCCGAATAGCAACATACTCAGCCCGTTCATTGTGTTACATCTCTTCTTCGTAGTCAGAGCCTTCAGGTGAGGAGGAGTCCTTAGAGACAGGTTGTTTCCCAGCCCTCTTGCACGGACGAAGATGCTCTTGCGAGTCATGCGAGCTACCACGGTGAGACGCTGAAAATCAGCATGAAAAGGGGATACTCATTACCACAAGAACATGAGAAATCGAAGAGATGAGAGACTATAGTGATAAGAGCACGACAATAAAATTACCATGAGCCGATGAGCCCCCGGTATTTATGTGAGCGGTGTGCTTGATCTTCGGCATGGTAGGGACAGCCACACCAAAAGAGGCGACCACCAGTGAGAAGTGGATCACCACAATGCGTAAGACTAACCGATGGGAGAAAACAGACGAAGAGAGGGGGTACCAAGCAGAGCCGAGAAGAGGGAGGAGCAGATCGGCGGTGGATCTGTCTGGCTTCGCCTGACTCCGGCGACAGCAAGGCACCACGGCAACGACGCGGACGAAGCCGCCCCCAGGCGATGCGGCGGCGGACAGAGGAAGAGGATGGGGATGGGCAGAAGGATAGGGTAACGGCCCGGTCAAACCCCTTCCCGTCTTTTTATATGGGGCGCGGATTTTACAGGACGACCGACAGACGTCGGACGTCCGAGAGCTGATGAGTGCGCCATATATGTCAGGTAACGGACGACCGAAGATCACCGTCCGTTGGAGAGCTAGGAGGATAACAGCGAACGACGAGAAAAATTGTACACCTATCGCACGTCCGAGAGGTGCTGGTGGACTGGTCGTTGTGAGTTACCGGACGCCCGACAGATGTTGGAATGTGGTGTCAAATGATATTAATGACAGGAAGACATATTGAAATACACACCCACACACACACGTACAC
>LR738715.1:429379528-429423849 GCA_902687465.1 Secale cereale | reverse complement strand
CCCCCACCCCCCGCGCGCGTCGCCCAGGCAACGGATCTGCGCCCGGCCGCTCAACCGCGTCGTCCTGGTGACTGCCCCCCACACCCTCGAGTTCCATTCATACTCACCCACAAGAAGCAACGCGGAGATTGCCGCGAGGAGCACCGCGTGCAAGTCGCAGTCACCGACGCGCAGTGCGGCATCGTCCCGACACACTGGCACTCTCCTCCTCTCCTTCCCTTGCTGGCAGATCCAAGTGACGCAGCTATGTAGCTCACTAGTTCATCGTGTGCGATTTCGGTGGTGCGGGCAAGCAGTACACGGCCACACCTACCATCGTGCAGTGCGGCATCGACAGAAAGTGCCACTCGCTAGCTTGTGGCATGCGATTCTGGCGGTGCGGGCAAGCAGTATGTGGGCATGCCAGCGTCCAAGTGGTGCAGATCGGTGCTCATGGAAGAAGTCCGTTGTGGCCACCAAGGCGCTTCCATGCCCCCCTCGAGGCCACTGACTTCTTCTAGCCGCATAGCCTCGAACAAACGTGCGGCGACCGGCCAGCCACAAGGTACTGTCGACCCCCTGCTGCGCAGATCCCCACTCCTCCCGTCATGGCCACATCCCGTGCACCTTCCTCTTTTCTCCCCGACCTCCGCCACCTCCTCAAAACCGGCGCCCGCCGCACGGGCCAGGGTTGCTGCCGCCGTATTCAATATGGGTCACGACCTTGCAACCCTGCCTCGGGCTCCCAGGACCACCATCTTCTCCTCCCCGCCTTCTCCTGCTGCCCTGGAGCACCGAAACTTTTGAATCTCGGCAATCGCCCGGTGCACCACGTCGCCCCCTCCTCCGGTGTGGTATACAGGAGCTACGGGCTGGTAGCGGAGGAGAGATAGGAGGAGGTAGGGAGTCCATGTCCATGGAGGACAGCATGATTCAATGGTTTTGGTGCAAATTTTGTGAATTTTGGTCATTTTTCTACAATCCAGTGAACTTTGCATCTCGTTGTACAATGATTTTGCGGTTTGCACGTGTGCATTGCCACTGCCGCCGGCTACACTTATCCAGAGCGCAGGTATCGATGATGCAGTTCACCTAGCTCCTGGGTACATGCTTGATTCGAGGCCACCGCACCCCTCCCATGCAGTTTGTTCCGTGAAAACTCAATGTAGTTTTTTCTTCAAGACAAACAACAAAAAAAGTTGCAGTCCTCTCTATAGAGCAGCAGTTCATTTAGTGGATGCTTTCAGTCCAGCACTGCAGTTTGTGGGCCTGTGGATTCGACCAGAGCAAGCATGTAGATCGCCTGCTGGAAATTTTGAGAATGTATTTTTTATGTGTAGCTCGGCCGGGTTGTGCATGCACTTTGGTGTTTATTTCCTTGGAGTCAATTAATTCAAAAATTGAGGTCCACTATAACAAATTTTTGCAGCTACGTTGTGCAAAAACTTGTAGAATTTTTGTGCTACAGTACGTGGTTCAGTCTGTACAAAAAACATTAGGAAAGACATTTCCTTCTGAGTGTATTTGCGCTACAATTCTACGGAGACGGGAGTGCAGCTCGGTTGTGCAGCGGGGTGTAGCTCAGCCAGCTTTTGCATGTAGTTCGTTGGCCAAATTCCGGTTTATTCATGAAAAAAGTCTACTTTTGATAAAGAAAGTGAAGTGGACTTCGGATGGCTGGCTGTTTCTAAGTTTAGCTTATTAGGGTTGCCCCGTGCAGCTCGCTCACTTCGTCCTCGTGGTCTACTAATACAAAGTAGTAATGAGGTTCACTTTGTGTCGGTGTGAAACGACACCTATGGGATCACTGGAATCCCTTCTACGGTTGGCGGGCACGGAGTTGTGCAAAGAGCTGGTCTAAGAGTCAGCACAGCGATCGTTACCCAGGTTCGGTCTACAAGGACGCATAATACCCTAGTCCTGCTTTGGTGTATATTTGAGTGTTCTTGAGTTTTTCAGCTAGCTATCGTGCCTCTCAAGCTTTTCAGGGTCCGAATCCTCCAGTACGTCTCGGGCCTCCTTTTATAGTCTGAAGGGGCCTGCCACAGTGGCACACAGGAGGTGGAAAGGTGTACAATGTATAGGCTTATCCCATGCCATTACGGGACAAGGCACATTCAATGCGCTGCTTAGGTGTCTATATACTTTATCGGGGACGAGGAAGAAGCCCGTCCCATCCGTGGCCACTCTGTCTGGTCGCGACACGCGTCCAGACCAGCAAGGCAGGCAGCTGAGGTGGCATCGCGGTAGGGCCTTCACGAAGATCTGCATGCCACCACGTAGGTGCTTGGCTAGCTGGCCCAGGAACCACGTATCGCCACGTGGGTGCCTGCCTGGGCCAGCGGGTCGGCCGCCGAGCTGGGGCGGCAACGTTGCGGCAAGAGCTTGCCACAGACTTGCTTCTGTTCTCGGCAAGGGTCTTGCCGGGGCCTCCGTGAGTGCCCCGCAGCAAGAGGCTTGCCGGGGCTTCGGGTGTCTTCAGCAAGGAGCCTTGTCGGGGCCTCGCAAGCATCCTCGGCAAGGAACCTCGCGATCGCCATGTCTTCTGGATCTTACCTTCGGAGTCACAGATCCTTGTCTTCACAAAGATCCGCATGCCATCACGTGGGCGCTTCCTGAGCCTTGTCTCCACTGTTTGTTGGTATTATTGGAGCCCATAGGCTTCGAGGGTGGCCGCGACGGAGGCATCTTGAGTGGATTGCCCCGGCAAGATCCCTTGCCGGGCGGCGCGCAGGCTGCCCCAGCAAGAGTCCTTGCCGGGGGAGCCTGTCCCTTTGCTTGGTCTTCTCGTGCCGTCTGTCTTGGCGTCGTCTTGATTGTCTTGGTAACTGTGTGTTCCTTGCTTCCTCCTTCTGCCCTGTTATGTTTGGCCTGATGCATGGCTCAAACTGCTCGTGCACAGGTAAGGGGTAATAAAGAGCACCCCTACTTTTGTACACCGACACTTTGATATGTGTCGCCGTTCACTTCCCTCGTCATTGTTGTCCACTCTCGTTTGTAAAAAAATGTTAAAAGAAAAGACAACTAAAACTCGTCTGAGAAAATCTACGCCTGACAAAAAAATCATGAAGTTCACTTGACTGTCTGATGCAGTGCGGTTTTTCTATCTGAAGCAGTGCGCTCGTCTGTCAGATGACGTTCACTCGCCGATTTGGGCGTTGCAAAAAACAGTGTCCGTGTTTCCGTAATTTTAAAACTGCTCTTAGATCGTAAGGAATTAGAGGGAGCGTTCTACATGAAAAAGATGTGTCTTCACGATATCTTTCCAACGGCGTATAATTTGAATTATTTTGACCAGTGGTTTGTAAAGAATTCACGAAAAACAACCGCTGCCTCTCGTAGTCAGCCGCACGATTCTCCAAATTGACTAAAAACAGTAAGGAATCTCAAAAACATTTCAACATATGAAAGTTGCACCTCGTCCGTAGCTTTCCACTTGTGTATCACACGCCTCTTTTCGACAGACGGTTCAAAAACTGGAGCAAAAACAGTACGAAAATTGAAAAAAAAAAATTGAAAAAACAGAGTGCCGCGATGTACTAAATTTAAAACTGCTCTTAAATCGTAACGAATTAGAGAAAATAATAGATATGAAAATGATGCGCCTCAACGATATCTTTCGAACGGTATATCATTTCCTTCATTCCGGCGAGCGGTTTAGAAGAAAATACGGAAAAAAACTCGCTGTCATTCGTTGTGAGCCGCATAATTTTCGAAACTGGTCTTAAACTATGATGAATCTCGAAAAGTGTTAAACATGGGGAAATTGCGCCTAATCCATAGCTTCTCAACGGTATATTACACGAGTTGTTCTGATAAGAGGTAAAAAAATTAGAGCAAAAAAAGTACCGAAAAAACACAGCGTGTAGTTTTTTCGACACGAAGTTCACTCGCTTGAGTACTGCATCACACTTGGTTCAAATAATGATGTGCACTCGCGTTGAATGTGCCGTGCGGAAGTGTTATCAGAATAGTTATTCTGCTAATCTGCTAATATTAGCAGGATAGATCGAAGCTGGACACGCAGATAGAGTGTTGATTTTTGAAGAAATGGTACATGAAGCACAAAGAGCATGAACATAGTGCATAGCTGGACACGCAGAAAGAGTGTTGATTTTTGAAGAAATGGTACATGAAGCACAAAGAGCATGAACATATGACAAAGAATTTTGATGACCCATGTGAAACTACATAAGCTGGTCTAATTATTAGGCAGTGGCCTAGGCCACCATGTTTGAGTAACTGTGGTATCATGCTACAAGACTAAGAACCTTGAGCCCATTTGCCACAACTCCATCATTGGAAGTACCATGATCACATAGTGTTGTCATAGTGACTTTGAGAGTATTTATTTTATTTGTGCATCATATAGGACGAGAGAGCTCATGAGTTGAGTGTCTCCCCCTAAATATATGTCTACATCAATACAATACATTAAGTAAATGCATGCATGGGTACTGCTACTTCTCGAGCTTGCGTTGTATTCCCTCGAAGAGGAAAGGGTGATACAGCACAGTAGCGAAAGTATTTCCCTCAGTTTTTGAGAACCAAGGTATCAATCCAGTAGGAGACCACGCGCGAGTCCCTCACACCTGCACAAACAAATAAGAACTTCGCAACCAACGCGATAAGGGGTTGTCAATCCCTTTACAGTCACTTAGGAAAGTGAGATCTGATAGATAGGATAGTATAATATTTTTGGTATTTTTGGATATAAGAACAGGAAGTAAACAAAGCAAAGTAAAGTAGATGGAAGATTTATATGTTGAGAATAGACCCGGGGGCCATAGGTTTCACTAGTGGCTTCTCTCATGATAGTAGAATTCTTTGGTGGGTGAACAAATTACTGTCGAGCAATTGATAGAAAAGAGAATTGTTATCAGAATATCTAGGCATGATCATTATATATAGGCATCACGTCCGTGACAAGTAGACCGAAACGATTCTGCATCTACTACTATTACTCCACACATCGACCGCTATCCAGCGTGCATCTAGAGTATTAAGTTCATAAGAACAGAGTAATGCTTTAAGCAAGATGACATGATGTAGAGGGATAAACTCAAGCAATATGATATAAACCCCATCTTCTTATCCTCAATGGCAACAATACAATACGTGCGTTGCTGCCCCTGCTGTCACTGGGAAAGGACACCGCAAGGCTGAACCCAAAGCCAAGCACTTCTCCCATTGCAAGAACTATAGATCTAGTAGGCCAAACCAAACCGATAATTCAAAGAGACTTGCAAGGATACTATAATCATACATGAAAGATTTCAGAAAAGAATCAAAAATTTCTCATAGATAATCTTGATCATAAACCCACAATTGATCGGATCTCGACAAACACATCGCGAAAAGATTACATCGAACAGATCTCCTCGAAGATCGAGGAGAACTTGGTATTGAGATCCAAATAGAGAGAAGAAGCCATCTAGCTAATAATTATGGACCCGACGGTCAGTGGTAAACTACTAAAAACTCATGGGTGAGGCTATGGTGTTGATGTAGAATCAATTCGTGGTAGATCCCCCCTCCGGTGGAGCTCCGGAACAGGCCCCAAGATGGGATCTCACGGGAACAGAAGGTTGCGGTGGTGGAATTAGGGTTTTCTCTGTTGCCTCGATGTTTTCAGGGTACATTGATATATATAGGAGGAAGGAGGGCATCGGGGGAGCCAGAGGGGGCCCACGAGGGTGGGGGCGCGCCCAGGGGGAGGGGCGCGCCCTGGACCCTTGTGGCCGCCTCTCTCGTTCCCTCGCGTGTACTCCAAGTCTTCTGGGTAGATATGGTTCCAAAAATAACTCTCGTGAAGGTTTCATTCCGTTTGGACTCCGTTTGATATTCCTTTTCTGCGGAACCCTGAAGTAGGCAAAAAAACAGCAATCTGCACTAGGCCTTGGGTTAGTAGGTTAGTCCCAAAAATGATATAAAAGTGTATAATAAAGCCCATTAAACATTCAAAACAGAATATATAATTGCATGGAACAATAAAAAATTATAGATACGTTGGAGACGTATCAGGTACTAGATTTCACATAATGTTGTCAAGCTCCAAGATACCAAGTTCACGCCTAAGTTGACAAAACTTCTCTTCATGTAATGGTTTGGTGAAAATATGTGCAAGTTGCATATCTGTACCAACATGAGCAAGATCAATGTCCCCCTTTTCTACATGATCTCTCACGAAGTGATTCCTAATATCAATGTGCTTGGTGCGAAGATGATATTTGGGATTCTCGGAAATATTGATGGCACTTTCATTATCACATAGAAGAGGCACATGTCTATAGGTGATACCATAATCCTTCAAAGTTTGCCTCATCCAGAGCAATTGAGTTGCACAACTGGCGGTCACAATGTATTCGGCTTCGGCAGTAGAGAGGGCGACACAATTTGGCTTCTCTAGGACCAACTTACCAAGGAGCGTCCAAGAAAATGACATGCACCGGATGTGGATTTTCTATCCACTTTGTCTCCAGCCCAATCCGCATCTGTATACCCAATTCGGTCAAACTTTGCATCCTTAGGATACCAAAGACCCAACTTTGGGGTGTGAACAAGATATCTAAGGATATGCTTAGCCGCCTTATGATGACATTCCCTAGGGGAAGCTTGAAATCTAGCACACATGCATACACTGAACATGATGTCTGGTCTAGATGCACAAAGATAAAGTAATGAGCCAATCATAGAGTGGTAAATAGAAGGGTCGAAGAGGATACCGATTGTGTCTTCAGTAAATACAATTTTTGTTGGCATGGGTGTCTTACATGGGCTAGCATTTGTCATATCAAACTTTGCTAAAATATCCTTGAGGTATTGTGTTTGATATAAGAAAATTCCTTTTTGAAATTGTTGAATTTGAAATCCGAGGAAGAACTTCAAGTCCGCATTGTGTGACATTTCAAAGGTCTTGGTCATGTATGCCGCAAACTTCTTGCACAAATGTATGTTAGGAGAACAAAAAATGATGACGTCTACATAAATTTGGCATAAAATCAAATCACCCTTTTCTCTCTTAATAAAAAGAGTGGGATCGATCACCCCTCTCACAAAACCATCATCGAGTAGAAACTTCTTAAGATGATCATACCAAGCACGAGATTCTTATATGAGGCCATACAAAGCCTTGTGAACTTTATACAAATAGTCTTTGTGATTGGGATCAACAAACCCGGGTGGTTGTGATACATATACTTCTACTTGTAGAGGACCGTTAAGGAAAGCACTCTTCACATCCATTTGATGTAATGTAAAACCATTGAAATCAGCATAAGTGTCGGATCATGGGTTCCGGCAAACCCTTAAGGTTTGAACACTGGGGTGCGCACGAAGATCTCTCCCTCCCGCTCTCGCTCACTCTCCCACGGATTCCTAGGCCTAGCCCATCAAACCCGAAGAACAAGAGACACGAGGTTTATACTGGTTCGGGCCACCGTTGTGGTGTAATACCCTACTCTAGTGTGGTGTGGTGGATTGCCTTATAGGTTGAGGATGAACAAGTACACATGAAGAACAGCCTCCCGAGGAGAGGTGTTCTTGGGCTCGGTGAGCTGGTGGATGTAAGGGTGGTCTCAATCCATCCCCCTTTCTATGGTGGTGGCTAGTCCTATTTATAGAGGCCCGGGTCCTCTTCCCAAATATTGAGCGGCAAGGGATCCCACAATGGCCAAGTTTGAAGGGGGACAGTTAGTATAGGCTATCCTGACAAAAGGTGGTCTTCGCCTGCCAAAGGCTCTGGTGGTGACGTCATCATGGGCTCCGTGGTGACCTTCGCCCTGCCGTCCTGCTGATCTTGGTTTCGTTGCACCGATATGGAAACCTTTGCCTGACGCCTCGGGACTCCTCGCCTGCGCTTGCTCCTTTAGCACCAAAGAGGAAACTGGCTTCCTTCGCCCGCTGGCGCCCGCCTGGCCTTGGTCGTCATGGCTCACGTCATGCAAACCTCGCGAGGTGTCCCTTGCCTTGATATCTCCGCCCCTCAGGAGCCAGCCTAGAGAGGCTTCCCCAGGGGAGGTCTTGCGTCGTCCGCCTCATGAGGCTTGGCCCCTCGCGAGGGTCTTGAGCGGTCGCCGATGAAGATGGGCCATACCAGGCCGTTGGATGAGCCATGCTCTGGGCCGCAGGCAAGAAAATCTAGGTACCCCCGTTCCCAGAACGCCGACAGAGCCCCAAGGCCCAAGGTGCGCTCGGACTTGGCTTCACTATGAAGCCAAGGGTCAAGTGCGGAGTGCCGCGGGCCCCAAAAGCCTGCGGCCTTGATTGACGCGTGGCGGCTAACGAGACATGGGCGTCTCCAATTCCCCACACTGCCTCGGCAACCGCATGATTGGATGAGTCCCTACACGCACAAAGACCATCATTACCTACGATTATGGAGGCCGGCTGTTGGCCTTCCCCTGACTATAAATGAGGCAACAGACGGAGCCCCCGTTGCCCATCTTCTTTCTCTATTCCGCCTGCTTGTTCTTCTTCCTCCTTGCTCCCTACTTTGCAGCGCCACCCATGGCACCGATACGGAGATTTTCCGTCACCGAGAAGGGAAAAACCCCTCATGAAGAGGTGGGGTCGCTCCTGCCGAAGAAAAGGCCGTTCTGCTCTCGTGGCGCCGTCCTGAGGCCGGAAGTGACGAGGCCTTGGCCCGAGTGGCCTCCTGCTGACTATCCGTTGCCCTTATACGCCCGGGTGCAAGGCTCCGGAGGGGAAGGCTGCGCCCAGCGTCGCTCGTGCCTTGGTCGCGTTGAGCATGCCGGTGTGGTGCGCGCTGCCGCCCCGCGAACGCTCGTTGGAGGCTCTTCGCGCGAATTCATGGTGTGGGCGGTGATGCCTCCAAGCTCATGGATCCGCTTCCCGCATTCCTTCTCTGAAGAGATGCCGCCGAGAGGGCCACTCGAGCTGTGGTTACATCACGCCGAGTGCCGGGCCCCGGTGATTGGGGCTGTGGTTGAGGTTGTCTCCCCGGGCAAGATCTTCATGACCCGCGGATTGGGTGAGGTCGCCCGCATCTGCCGCGTGGAGGGCGCCCTCACCATCCACTTCGACTACGACGGTGCCTCCATGCTGCTCTTCAAGGTGTTGGACGAGGAGGGACGCCGCCTGGAGTGCTGCCCCGAAGGGGGCTGTCAGGGTGGCATAGCGACTGACGCCATGCCTGCCATTGGTCCTGCCGTCGGCTCTCCTAGCAGCAACGATTGCCCTTGGGAATCCAGCGGTTCTCCCAAGGCTGACGAGTCTCTGGAGAAGAGCGACGACAGCTACGCGCCTCCAAGCTCGCGCCGCGCCTGGAGCGCATCAGCTGCACGGGCTCGTCGCCGATGGTGACTTGAGCGGAGTCGAAGATGGCCTCTTGTGTCCCACTGTTGATGATGGCGTCGACGATGGTAGCCGTAGTTAGGGTCTCCCGAAATCCCTCTCTTTTTCTCCCTACGAGGAATCAAAGCCAACCCCATGGGGGGAGTGTAAAGAACCTGTAACGCTTTTGCTCCGATGCTTATTATCCTCGCTAAGAGACCCTGTTTGCAAGCCTCGTTCCAGCAGTGTCGCTCCTTTTTACCCTTTCAGTAGCTTGGTGCTCTACGCCAGTAGGTCCCAATCCCAAGGCAAGCTACAACCGTCACTAGTATGCCAGGTCGCGATGCCGTGGTCAAGGCCAAGAGGTGAGCGGCCCAGGGTCCAATAAGATCTCTTGAGGCGCGATACTCAAGAGGTCCCCCTTGGCGTGCAAGCAGCTTCCGGAGGCTAAAAAGGGAGGTGACATTGCCGATGCGTGACTGCAGAAACAAACTCGTCAAGTAATGGCGGCACGCCGATGGGATGCATGACTTATCTTGACGGGTCTGAGGTGATTCCTCAAGCGGTGCGCTTGGCTTGCTTCTAATGCCGCGTGGCTGAGATTTCATGATTTCCTTCCCGCTTGCCCTAGAGTTCTATGTCTGCAGAGCTCGACCACGTGCATACCTCAGTCGCCACTAGCTCATCCGGATCGCCAGGACGATACCACGGATTGAGGGGCTACGTGGACAGTTAGGCCCCTGAGACGCGATGCTCAGGGGTCCCCCTTGACGTACGAACGGCCCTCGGGAAGGAAATGTTGGACTAGGCCTTGGTGTTCTGCATCGGCAGGGCCCGACCCGCGCATACCTCAGCCGCCGCCGACTTGTCCGGATCGCCAGGACAAGACCAGGGTGTGAGGGGCTACGTGGCCAGTTAGGCTCCTGAGTCGTGATGCTTAGGAGCCCCCCTTGACGTACGGACATACCTGAGCTCTCTAAGCCGGCCTCCCCTTCTCACGTCCTTCTTGGTGCTCTCCGTCCTCGGGTCCTGACCCTCGAGCGAAGCTCAGCCGCCACTGGTATGTCAGGTCGCGGTGCCGTGGTCAAGGCCAGGGGTGAGGGCTGGAGAGTCAGTAGGAGCCCCTAAGACGCGATGCTTAGAGCCCCCCCCCTTTAACGCGCAAGCGAATTACGTGAGAAGGGGAGACCGGCAAGGTTGCCTGCCGCCATGCTCCTGAGATTCCTGTGGGTTAGTCTGAAGCATCACAACTTAGAACCGTGCCTACCACTGCACCACTGATAACTCCGCAGGAAGATGAAGGCACCAAGGACCTGGTGAGGTGACGTATGCGGGGCAGGCCGCGAGTCAGAGGTCGATCTCTCAGATTTGTCAGCGTTGCAGGGATGAACCCGAGCACAAGCATCGTGCAAACGTGTGCAGCCCTCGTTGCGGAATGAGCAGAAGTCCATTAGGCAGCGAGGGAGGCCAAAAGAGGTGGTGAGTGAGCAGGTGATGACCATAAGGTAAATCATAAGAGGAAATGAGCTAACCCAGGCGACGTAAGATGCAATACATGCCACTGGAACGAACCCGTGCGGCCTAGGGATGATGCAGCCCGAGGGTGCCCCCAACAGAGTAAGCTAAAGATGTCAAAAGGATACACGCCGCAGGGGCATACTCGTGCGAACTGGAAATAATGCAATCCGAGGGGCGCTCCCAGCTAAACAAAACTGGAAAATGTCACCTGGCACAGTTGCTGAAGTGGCACTGATGTAGCTGAAGACACTCGATGCAGATGTCGCTCCACACAGGCCGCCTGACTCTGGGGCCTCGCAAGGCTCCGGAGGTTCCGAGAGCTCGCGAAGAACTAAGGCCACCTCTGCCAAGATCTCCTGATGCCTGGCCTTGCGAGCTGCCAGGACTTCCCGCATGTGGCGCTGGTGCAGGGCCGCCTGGTTCGGCAAGCCGAAGGGCATGCGAACCTAGCTGTGAGGGGTACCCTCGCACCGGCCCACCTGCAAGTCTTCGACGGTCTGGTTGATGAACTCCTGAGCGTTTGGTGCCTCTCTCCTTGAGGCCTCCGGAGCGAAGCGTACGGTGAAGCATGCCTCCACATGGTGCCCAAGCGCCTCCCTCGAGACCGCTGGATCTTTTGGCAGCTTCCTTCTTCATACACGGGCGCCCCGCGCGGGGGGTCGTCCCGCGAGGCCACGTGCCTTGGATCCTGGATGATGCCTTGATGCGGAGGTGGTGGAGGCGCTTCATGGAATACTTCGCATGCAGAGGGAGGCGGGCGAGGTAGCGAGAGGGATGGTGTAGGACAGCCCCCAGTGGCGCTGACGAGCTCGGCGATGCGGTCGAGCCAGTCTTCATTGAGGTCGTCGACGGGGCGGTAACGCAGGAGCTCACGTGCCATGAGCAACGCAGCCTGCATGTCCGCGGGTCCGTGACGAGCATGGGACAACGAGCCTACCGGAGCCAGCGACGGGGTTGCGGTGCGTCCATCCCATCGCACGGAGGGGTGCAGGGACAAGGCCTATTGCTCGTGCCTCGTCGGGCCGGTGGCGGCATTGGCAGCGGGCGATGGCGAGCGGCGGGGAGGTCCGCTTGCGGGAGCCGTCTGGGCGATGCGGGCAGCAAGGGCGTCCCGGCACTCAGCACGGGCTCGGCAAGCGTCAGCCGTGGAACCGGCGGGACGATGGAGCGTGGATCGACGAAAGGGAAGCTTAGGTGCACCCCTACGTGGCACGCCAAATGTTGGATCGTGGGTTCCAGCAATTCCTTGAGTTTCAAACATTGGGATGCACACGAAGATCTCTCCCTCCCGATCTAGCTCGCTCTCGCACCGATTCCTAGGCCTAGCCCGTCAAACCCGAAGAACAAGCGACACGAGGATTTATACTAGTTCGGGCCACCGTTGTGGTGTAATACCCTACTCAAGTGTGGTGTGGTGGATTGCCTTGTAGGCTGAGGATGAACAAGTACACGGGATGAACAGCCTCCTGAGGAGAGGTGTTCTTGGGCTCGGTGAGTTGGTGGATGTACGGGTGGTCTCAATCCATCCCCCTTTCTATGGTGGTGGCTAGTCCTATTTATAGAGGCCCGGGTCCTCTTCTCAAATATTGTGCGGGAAGGGATCCCACAATAGCCAAGTTTTAAGGGGGACAGCTAGTACAGGCTATCTTGACAAAAGGTGGTCTTCGCCTGCCAAAGGCTCTAGTGGTGACGTCGTCATGGGCTCCGTGTGACCTTCGCCCTGCCGTCCTGCTGGTCTTGGTCTCGTTGCACCGATATGGAAACCTTTGCCTGACGCCTCGGGATTCCTCGCCTGCGCTTGCCCCTTTAGTACCAAAGAGGAAACTGGCTTCCTGCGCACACTGGCGCCCGCCTAGCTTTGGTCGTCATGGCTCATGTCAAGCGAACCTCGCGAGTTGTCCCTTGCCTTGATATCTCAGCTCCTCGGGAGCCAGCCTAGTGAGGCCGCCCCGGGGGAGGTCTTGCGTCATCTGCCTCGCGAGGCTTGGCCCCTTGCGAGGGTCTTGAGTGGTTGCTGATGAAGATGGGCCGTACCAGGCTGGTGGATGAGCCACACTCTAGGCCGCAGGCAGGCAAGCCTGGGTAACCCCATTCCTAGAACGCCGACAATAAGCAAGTAAGATGCGAATAGATTCAAGACAGGCAACAAGAGCAAAGGTCTCACCAAAGTCCAAACCTTGAACTTGTGAGTACCCTTGTCCCACTAACCTTGCCTTGTTGCGGAGGATTACACCATTCTCATCTAGTTTGTTCTTGAAAATGCATTTTGTTCCAATGACATTGTGTTCCTTAGTTGGTCTCTCCACCAATGACCACACTTGGTTGCGTTCAAAACTATTCAACTCTTCTTGCATCGCAATGAGCCAATCATTGTCCACCAATGCATCTTGTACCTTGAGTGGCTCAACACTAGAGACAAACAAAAAGTGAGCACAAAAGTTTGTCAATTGTCTACGAGTGACTCTACCTTCCGATATGCCATTAAGAATTTGATCCACATCAACATGACCGGCCACTCGGGGCATGATGGAGGTTAGGGTTTCATGAGGTTCAACTTCATGTCCATCATCCACATCTTCAACATATGGATCATTAATGTGTGGTGGAAGATCTTCTTCTTCATATTGCATTTGTTGAGGTTCATCATCAATGATTTCACTTTCCTGTTCTTGCTCTTGGTGATGATCTTGTTCTTCAAAATGATCATGATGAGGGACTTGATCATCTTCTTGTACTTGAACTATGGGAATCGTTTGAGCAATATGGGCTTGTGGTGGTATGCTTGTTACAGTGGTTTGATGATGTGTGAAACTTCCATCTTCTTCTTCATCATCGTGAGGTTATTTTTCCATTGGAAGAAGAGCACCAACACCCATGGTCAAAATATCTTGAGAAGGGTCTTCTTCACCTACATCACTTATATAAACTTGCTAACCATGGGAGCCATTAAATTCATGAAACACCACATCACAAGTTTCTACAACACATCCATTGGATTTGTTGTAGACTCTGTAGGCGTGAGAGTTTGATCCATAACCAACAAATATGCCCTCAATTGTTTTGGATTGAAATTTTCCTAACCATTCTCTTTTGTTGAGAATGAAACATTTGCACCCAAATACACAAAAATACTTGACATTTGGCTTGTTCCCGGTTAGAAGCTCATATGGAGTATTCTCCAATATCGTGCGGAGGAAGAGCCGGTTTGATGCATGGCATGCAGTGTTGATAACCTCAGCCCAAAAACTATGTGGCAACTTGTACTCATCCAACATGGACCTTGCCATCTCCAGAAGTGTGTGGTTCTTCCTTTCGGCTACACCATTTTGTTGAGGAGTGTATGGTGCGGAATATTGATGCTCAATCCCTTCATCACTAAGAAATTCTTCCAGGGTGTAGTTCTTGAACTTGGAGCCATTATCACTTCTTATTGCCAATATTTCTTTGTCAAACTTGCATTGAGCTTGCTTGGCAAAATTAATGAAGGTGATCTTTGTCTCGTCCTTGGACTTGAGGAAAAATACCCATGTATATCTTGAGTAATGATCAACAACGACAAGTCCATACTTTTTCCCACCAAGTCTGTCCCATGAAGGAGGTCCAAAGAGATCCTCATGAAGGAGCTCCAAAGGCCTTGAACTAGATACAACATTCTTGGGTGGGTGCTTTGATTCATGTTGCTTCCCGGCTATGCATGCACTACACACACGATATTTCTCAAAAGATACATTGGTTAGCCCAAGGATGTGATTACCATTTAAGAGATCTTGAAGATTTGTCATGCCGGCATGGGCTAGCCAGCGATGCCGTAGCCACCCCTTGTCGGCCTTGGCCATTAGACAACTTGCATGAAATGTGCTCTGTTTCAAGAAATCAACCGTGTAAAGGTTTCCATCCAACTCTCCAACAAAGGCCACTACAAGAGTATCTCTCTTAAATACTTTCACACCCGTTAGTCCAAAGAGTTTATCATAACCAACTGAAGCCAATTGGCGAACAGAAAGCAAATGGTATTTAAGGGATTGTACAAGCATGACACTTGCAAGAGACATGTCATTTGTAATAGCCACCTTACCCAACCCGAGTACCTATCCTTTTGATCCTCCACCAAACATAATGCTCATAAAAGGTTGAATAGCTTCCATGAAGTCGTAGAGCAATTTTCTATCTCCATTCATATGATTGGTACATCCACTATCGATCACCCATTTTACTCCACCAGAGAAAGCAACCTACACACAATTATGACTTGGTTAGAGGCACCCATTTTGCAATGGGACCTCTCAAGTTACTCACAAGGGTCTTAGGGACCAAATAGCATAAAACCGAAATGCATTTCCAGGACCAACAAATTTTGCATAAACTTCTCCATCCTTAGTTTTACGAAGCACATAGGATGGAGGCATGAACTCTTTTGGCTTGTTGAGAGTAGGCATGCCCCTAGTGGCCTTCCCACTCGCAACCTTACCTTTCTCCTCGTGCCCTTCTCATACAAACATTTCTTTTAGAGGAGTGGTGCACTTCTGAGAAGACGGCTTCTTCTTGCTTGTGCTTGGGTCAAACCCGAGCCCTTCTTTGGCAAACACCTCATTGTGTTGGCTCAATACCTCATTAAGGTTCTTTTGTCCTTGAGCACATGTCATAAGTCCTGTCTCGAGTTGAGCCCTGATAAAGCGATTCTCCTCAAGAGTAGATGCTAGGTCACCACTAGAGTTAGTAGTACAAGTATCAACATTGATAATAGGAGAAGAGTAGGCCTTGGCTAGAGTTTCGAGATAAGTAAGCTTGAGTGTCTCAAAACTTTTTGTAAGAAGAGTGAGCTCTTCTTCCTTAGTCCTGAGGGACACGGATAGAAGCTCATAAGCCTTAGAGAGAGAAGCATGAGACTTCACAATATTACTTCAACTCCTCGCAAGAGTAATTAGCCTTTTTCAAGGAGTCAAGTTCTTTAGCATGAACATCAATGTTTGCACCAATTTTCAAGCATAGTTCATCATTTCGTGCTTCCTCATATTGGACTTTCCGCTCAAGGATTTCGTAATTTTCCTTTTCCTCGGTGATGAGGGTTTCGAGTTCCTTAATGGTGATGGTGTGCTTACTCACCATCTCCATAAGCATATGAAACATAGTGAGCCTCTTTCCTTTGAGGGAGATAAGAACTTATTTAGTTTATCAAGCATAGGATCATCTATATCATCATCATCATAATTATCCTCCGCATCAAGATACTCATCACAAGGAGTGGAAGGAGTAAACAGGGGAGGGTTTGTCCGTGGGGTTAACTTGACCTTGTCAGGAGAGTTTTGGCGCTCTCCATCTTCTACCACGTCCTTTGCCATTAAGCACTTGTGAGCGTTGCCCTTGTAGTTTTTCATATAGTTGTAGGTGACATCATCACCACTCTTGTTGACTAGCCTGAAAGTGTTTTGAGAATCTTGAGCTACTCCGGCAACACCAGTAACATCATCTGGATTGGATTCTTCATGAGCAACCACTGCTTTTCCATCTCTCTTATTGAGCTTGGAGATCAAAGGATTTGGCAACTTCTTCTTGGGAAAGGTCTTGGGAAACCTTGGTTTGTCTTCTCTCTTCTCATAAGGGCAATCATTGGAGAAGTGGTTGGTTTCGTCACAGTTATAGCATTTTCTCACTTTCTTATTCTGGAATCTTCCCTTGAATTTTCCCACGCTAAACTGCCTGACAAAGAGGGCAATGTCTTCATATGAATGGCTCCAATCGGAGTCAATCTCATCCCCATCTTCATCATCATCATATTCTTCTTCTTCACTTTTCTCTTCTTCAGATACATGCTTGGCCTTCAATGCAAGATTGATCTTTGATGTTGAGGTACCACGCATGGCAAGATGTTTTGTAGCATTTGCCTTTGATTCTTCAAATAGTTGGAAAGCGTATATGATGTCATCCAGAGTCATTTCCCTGAATCCATGGTGTTGTGTTATGTCCCACACCATTTGGTGATGATATGGAGCAAGAGCATGAAGAAACTTGTCCACGAGAAATCACTTAGTCAGGTTGAATCCATCTTGTGTCTTGTCACACTCACAGGACTCGATGTCAGTGTGAGAGTCATGAGACACTCAAGGAGCTGCTTGGGAGATTCACCTTTCTCCATACAAAAGTTTAGGAATTGACCATTGATAATTTCATATTGAGCAAGTTGGAGTGTGGAGGTACCGGTCTTGGTCCTCACAATGCTATCCATTAATTCCTTGGCATTGTGATGTGTATGTATGGTCTCCTTTTCTTGTCAGTCACACCTCTCCTTATGCACATGGTTGCTGTGTCATTGAGATTCTTGTCATGTATCTCTCTTGGTGTAAGATTCTTTGGGTCAACAGTTTGGTAACCATACTCCAAGTTCTCCAACATCTCATCATTTCCATATCAAAGATGATCCTGCATAGCAACTCTCCACAAGGCAAAATCGGTAGTGTCATCAAGTAAAGGAGGTTTGCCCTGAGGGTTATACTTTGGTTTTTTTATTCGAGGTCTTGCATAAAGCCAAGGAACACTGGTGTGTTCATTACTAGGAGGTTGTTGGCCAAGTGAAGGAGTAGGCACAGTTGGCCTCGAGGCCGCACCACCCGAAAGAGGTGCAAGTATCGAGGTTAATGTGGCTAATCTCATTTGGACCAATGCCTCAAGAGAAGCATCATGCTCCTCCTTTTGCTTAGTAAGGGCCCGTTCCATATCCGCAGAAGTAAAGGACTTGTCTTTCATGGAAGTTGCGCCTTTGTCCTTTGGATCTACAACAAGGGGAGTCCCATCTAGGTTCATCTCGCTCTAGGACGGTTAAGCCACAAGAATAGAGCACGAGGCTCTGATACCAATTAAAAGGATCGAGATGGACCTAGAGGGGGGGGGTGAATAGGTACAATTACAAATTTTAATTATTACTTAGCAACTTTAGGCAATAATGTGGAATATGAAATTGAGCCTAACAATTGCAAGTAAGATTCTAGGAGCTAAGCAAGGTAAGATAAGGAACACACATATATAAGTAAACAAGCACACTATGAGTAAAAGTAAGGACAAAGAGACACGTAACCACAAGTAGAAACTTAGGGTTAGGAATAACCGAAACTTCGAGAGACGGAGATGTATGCTGATGTTCACTTCCTTGGAGGGAACCTACGTCACCATTTAGAGAGGTGGGTGTTACCATGAAGGAACACCAACGCCACGAAGGCTCACCCTATTCTCTGTTTGAGATATCATCACGAAGGCGATTCCCAGACACTAGTGGTAGACCTTTAGGTGGTCTCCAAACCCTCACAAACTTTCCAAGGGAAATCACAATCGTCGATTCCTCTCCGAACAACTCCTACCACCTAGGAGTCTCCAACCTCCAAGAGTAACAAGATCAAGGGAACCTCTCAAAACTTGCTCAAATCATGAATTCCTTTGGTTCAGAGGAGGAGAGAGGGACGATCAATCTTTTGATTGGAACAACACTCAAGAATCCAAACAAACGCTCTTGGGGTCTAGGATTTTGTGCAAGTAAGAGAGTGAGAGAGAAAGGTGTTCTTGAAGTCTTTGCACTGTGTTGAGAAAACCCCCCACGGGTGGGGAAGAAGATATTTATAGTCTAAGTGCAAAAATGGCCGTTGGAGGTCACTTATGTTGAACATGCACCGGACGTCCGGCATGCACCGGTCGTCCGACATGCACCGGTCGTCCGACACATGGATAAAAACAGGAATCTAGCGTATAATAGGTGAGGGAAGACGCACAGGGAACAGACGTCCGAGAGTGTCGGTCATCCGGAAGGACCGAACTTCCCTTAATTTCGGTTATGTGAAGTGGTACTGGACGTCCGGTCACCACCGGACGTCCGGAAGCCGGTCGTCTGAAGGGAACGAAAATCCGTGAAAATCTTTCTGTGGCATGGCATCGGACATCTGGAGAGCATCGGACACCCGGAGAGTGACGCGGTACCGGACGTCCGGAGACTAGCGGTAGTCCGGACAGAAACAGAGGCCAAAAGGCCAACCGAGATAGGAACACTTTACTAAGATATTTCATTCTAGATTTTGGGCAAGTCTTACGTGAAAACCAGATCCCCTCTTAATAGTGCGGGATCACTATACTCAAATAAAACTAAAACATAGAAAGATCTAAAGCTTTGCATCTTGTTTCACATTCCTTTGAGTATCTTGAATACATAAGTTTTTAACCACACTAATGTCCTTCGGAAATAAAAACCTGTGATGCATTTGAAATAATTGATTATTTCCCTATATGTGTTTTGTTTTCAACTTATCAAAATAAGAATAAGGGCATGATTGCACTTTCAACGTCGTCAGGAGAAGAACATGGCTTAAAGTCGCGCGAGAAGCTCATCCACGCAACAAGGAACCATAGCAGGCTCGCCAAGTATCAGGGTTATGTACCCCAAATAGCCTCATCCGCACCCAAGAGCATTTTAAGACTTTGGAACTAGCCCAGCCCCACAGGCCAGCTGGGCTATACGGCTGGTACCTTGGCCGTGTTCCAGGAGGTGGAGTGTCTCTAGCAGGCGGCCCTTGGAGTAGACCGGATCCCAGCAGCTCGCCTCCTCCCCCTCGGATTCTGCACAAACTGACAGTGATCAAGTCCAAGCATGGCAACAGTGCCATCTATACCTCCCAGGATACGCGGAGGCATGGCAACAGTGCGCTTCGCCCAGGCGGACATCCTCCGCCACAGCGCGACACTGTAGCCACGCGCACTCTGACGCCGCCCTCATCCGCAAGGACAGTGCTACAGCAAAAGGCAATCACCGTGGCCCACAGGCAGTGGGCCATACCTGTTGGCCGGATTCTCGGCAGCCAGCAGGGTCCACCAAAGGCGGGCCCCAACAGCCGATGAAGAACCCGGAGACCGAAGACACTGACGTCCGGGACCTACAACCTAGCGTATTACCATTGTACCTCTGGTGGGAAGGCCTATATAAACCCCCCAGGATCACCCATGCAAAGGGTTGACATCGAGTAGAGCCCATCATTGCATCCATCCTCCCATAGCTATGAAAAAGAGAGCTAAGCCCTGCGCTTCTTCCTCCTCTAGCGATACACCTCTAGGAGCACCATTGTACACTTGTGATTCATAGTGATAATGCGGAGACCCCGCAGAGCAGGACTAGGGGTGTTATCTCCACGGGAAGCCCCGAACCTGGGTAAGACTCGTGCACGATCGAGATCTCTCCAATCCCGCTTCTAGAGCCCGATGATGTACTCCTCTCCCACGCCATGATAAGCCACCCACTGGCATCTATCTCGAGAATCCTCCGACAGTTGGCGCCCACCAGGGGACAAGGGGCATCGGCCGGACAAATGTTCTGGACATGAACTCTTTTTCACCCCGGCGAGTGTGTCGCGGCTGGCCCAATCGGCCCGCCCGGCGTGCTCGCTAGCGCCTGCACCAGCATGTCGCCCGATGCGGGAGCAACTTGCCCCGCGAGCTGCCTTGCCGACCTCGTTGGCAAGGCCAGCCTCTCCGACGAGCTCGCTTCAGAAGCGGAGTCTGTCCGCCCAGTCGACCCTCTCGCCGAACTCTTCGAGAAGCTCACCATCTCCGACAAGCCACCTCCGATTTGGAGTCCATCGGCTCCTCCGACACCGCCATCGAGCCTGGCGAGCTGCTCGCTGATCACGACGTAGTTACCACCGATGTCTACCCTGACTGTTGGGGAACGTAGTATTTTAAAATTTTCCTACGATCACGCAAGATCTATCTACTAGATGCATAGCAACGAGAGGGGAGAGTGTGTCTACGTACCCTTGTAGACCGGGAGCAGAAGCGTCAAGTGACGCGGTTGATGTAGTCGAACTTCTTCGCGATCCAACCGATCAAGTACCGAACGTACGGCACCTCCGCGTTCAGCACACGTTCAGCTTGATGACGTCCCATGAGCTCTTGATCCCGTTGAGCTTCACGGGAGAGTTTCGTCAGCACGACAGTGTGGTGACAGATATGATGTATCCACCGGCGCAGGGCTTCGCCTAAGCACTGCAACGGTATGACCGAGGTGTGTTTCTGTGGAGGGGGGCACCGCACACGGCTAAAACATTTCAACTTGTGTGTCTTTGGGTGCCCCCCTGCCCCCGTATATAAAGGAGCAAGGGGGGAGGCCGGCCGGCCCTCTATGGTGCGGCTAGAGAGGCAATCCTACTAGGAATAGGATTGCAATCCTATTCCTAGTAGGAGTCCACCAATAAGGAGAGGGGGAAGGAAGGAGAGGGAGAGGGAGAGGGAAAGAGGGGCCACGCCCCCTCCCCTAGTCTTATTCGGACTGCCCCTAGGGAGGGGGTGCGCCACCTCCTGGCTGCTGCCCTCTCTCTCCCCTATGGCCCACCAGGGCCTATCATTCCCCCGGGGGGTCCGGTAACCCCCCAGGCACTCCAGTAAATTCCGAAACTTTCCAGAACACTTCCGGTGTCCGAATATAGTCGTCCAATATATCAATCTTTACGTCTCGGACATTCCGAGACTCCTCGTCATGTCCGTGATCTCATCCGGGTCTCCGGACAACCTTCGGTACATCAAAACTCATAAACTCATAATACTGATCGTCATCAAACGTTAAGCGTGCGGACCCTACGGGTTCGAGAACTATGTAGAGATGACCGAGACTCATCTCCGGTCAATAACCAATAGCAGAACCTGGATGCTCATATTGGCTCCTACATATTCTATGAAGATCTTTATCGGTCAAACCGCATAACAACATACGTTGTTCCTTTTGTCATCGGTATGTTACTTGCCCGAGATTCGATCGTCGGTATATCTATACCTAGTTCAATCTCGTTACCGGCAAGTCTCTTTACTCGTTCCGTAATACATCATCTCGTGACTAACTCATTAGTCTTTTGCTTGCAAGGCTTATTATGATGTGTGTTACCGAGAGGGCCCAGAGATACCTCTCCGACACTCGGAGTGACAAATCCTAGTCTTGATCTATGCCAACACCACGAATAGTTTCGGAGACACCTGTAGAGCATCTTTATGATCACCCAGTTACGTTGTGATGTTTGATAGCACACAAGGTGTTCCTACAGTATTCGGGAGTTGCATAATCTCATAGTCATAGGAACATGCATAAGTCATGAAGAAAGCAATAGCAGTAAAACTAAACGATCATAGTGCTATGCTAACGGATGGGTCTAGTCCATCACATCATCCTCATAATGATGTGATCCCGTTGATCAAATGACAACTCATGTCTATGGCTAGGAAACATAGCCATCTTTGATCAATGAGCTAGTCTAGTAGAGGCATACTAGGGACATACTATTTTGTCTATGTATTCACACATGTATCAAGTTTCCGGTTAATACAATTCTAGCATGAATAAAAGACATTTATCATGATATAAGGAAATACAAATAACATCTTTATTATTGCCTCTAGGGCATATTTCCTTCAGTCTCCCAGTTGAACTAGAGTCAATAATCTAGATTACAAAGTGATGATCCTCACACCCATGGAGTCCTGGTGCTGATCATGTTTTGCCCGTGGAAGAGGCTTAGTCAACGGGTCTGCAACATTCAGATCTGTATGTATCTTGCAAATATCTATGTCTCCCTCCTTGACTAGATCGCGGATGGAATTGAAGCGTCTTTGATGTGCTTTGTTCTCTTGTGAAACCTGGATTCCTTTGGCAAGGCTATTGCTCCAGTGTTGTCACAAAATATTTTCATTGGACCCGATGCACTAGGTATTACTCCTTGATCGGATATGAACTCCTTCATCCAGACTCCTTCATTTGCTGCTTCCGAAGCAGCTATGTATTCCGCTTCACACGTAGATCCCGCCACGACGCTCTGCTTGGAACTGCACCAACTGACAGCTCCACCGTTCAAAAAATACATATCCGGTTTGTGACTTAGAGTCATCCGGATCAGTGTCAAAGCTAGAATCGACATAACCGTTTACGACGAGCTCTTTGTCACCTCCATATACGAGAAACATATCCTTTGTCCTTTTCAGGTATTTCAGGATGTTCTTGACCGCTGTCCAGTGATCCACTCCTGGATTACTTTGGTACCTCCCTGCTAGACTTATAGCAAGGCACACATCAGGTCTGGTACACAGCATTGCATACATGATAGATCCTATGGCTGAGGCATAGGGAATGACTTTCATTTTCTCTCTATCTTCTGCATTGGTCGGGCATTGAGTCTTACTCAACTTCATACCTTGTAACACAGGCAAGAACCCTTTCTTTGACTGATCCATTTTGAACTTCTTCAAAACTTTATCAAGGTATGTGCTTTGTGAAAGTCCAATTAAGCGTCTTGATCTATCTCTATAGATTTTGATGCCTAATATATAAGCAGCTTCACCGGGGTCTTTCATTGAAAAACTCTTATTCAAGTATCCTTTTATGCTATCCAGAAATTCTATATCATTTCCAATCAACAATATGTCATCCACATATAATATTAGAAATGCTACAGAGCTACCACTCACTTTCTTGTAAATACAGGCTTCTCCAAAAGTCTGTATAAAACCATATGCTTTGATTACCTCATCAAAGCGTATATTCCAACTCCGAGATGCTTGCACCAGTCCATAGATGGATCGCTGGAGCTTGCATACTTTGTTAACACCTTTTGGATCGACAAAACCTTCTGGTTGCATCATATACAACTCTTCTTTGAGATATCCATTTAGGAATGCAGTTTTGACATCCATTTGCCAGATTTCATAATCATAAAATGCGGCAATTGCTAACATGATTCGGACAGACTTAAGCATCGCTACAGGTGAGAAAGTCTCATCGTAGTCAACTCCTTGAACTTGTCGAAACACTTTCGCAACAAGTCGAGCTTTGTAAACAGTAATATTACCGTCTGCGTCGGTCTTCCTCTTGAAGATCCATTTATTTTCGATGGCTTGCCGATCATCGGCAAGTCAACCAAAGTCCACACTTTGTTCTCATACATGGATCCCATCTCAGATTCCATGGCCTCAAGCCATTTTGCGGAATATGGGCTCATCGTCGCTTCCTCATAGTTCGTAGGTTCATCATGGTCTAGTAACATGACTTCCAGAACTGGGATGCCGTACCACTCTGGTGCGGAACGTACTCTGGTTGATCTACGACGTTCAGTAGAAACTTGATCTGAAATTTCATGATCATCATCATTAGCTTCCTCACTAATTGGTGTAGGAATCACTGGAACAATTTTATGTGATGTACTACTTTCCAATTCAGGAGAATGTACAATTACCTCATCAAGTTCTACTTTCCTCCCACTCACTTCTTTCGAGAGAAACTCCTCTAGAAAGGATCCATTCTTAGCAACGAATATCTTGCCTTCGGATCTGTGATAGAAGGTGTACCCAACAGTCTCTTTTGGGTATCCTATGAAGACACATTTCTCCGATTTGGGTCCGAGCTTATCAGGTTGAAGCTTTTTCACATAAGCATCGCAGCCCCAAACTTTAAGAAACGACAACTTTGGTTTCTTGCCAAACCATAGTTCATAAGGTGTCATCTCAACGGATTTAGATGGTGCCCTATTTAACGTGAATGCAGCTGTCTCTAAAGCATAACCCCAAAACGATAGTGGTAAATCGGTAAGAGACATCATAGATCGCACCATATCCAATAAAGTACGGTTACGACGTTCGGACACACCATTACGCTGTGGTGTTCCGGGTGGCGTGAGTTGTGAAACTATTCCACATTGTTTCAAATGTAGACCAAACTCATAACTCAAATATTCTCCTCCACGATCAGATCGTAGAAACTTTATTTTCTTGTTACGTTGATTCTCTACTTCACTCTGAAATTCTTTGAACTTTTCAAATGTTTCAGACTTGTGCTTCATTAAGTAGATATACCCATATCTGCTTAAATCATCAGTGAAGGTCAGAAAATAACGATACCCGCCGCGAGCTTCAACACTCATTGGCCCACATACATCAGTATATATGATTTACAACAAATCTGTTGCTCGCTCCATAGTTCTGGAGAACGGAGTTTTAGTCATCTTGCCCATGAGGCATGGTTCGCAAGCACCAAGTGATTCATAATCAAGTGATTCCAAAAGTCCATCACTATGGAGTTTCTTCATGCGCTTTACACCAATATGACCTAAACAGCAGTGCCACAAATAAGTTTCACTATCATTATTAACCTTGCATCTTTTGGCTTCAATATTATGAATATGTGTATCACTACAATTGAGATCCAAAAAGAATAGACCACTCTTCAAGGGTGCATGACCATAAAAGATATTATTCATAAAAGTAGAACAACCATTATTCTCTTATTTAAATGAATAACCGTCTCGCAACAAACAAGATCCAAATATAATGTTCATGCTCAACGCTGGCACCAAATAACAATTATTAAAGTCTAAAACTAATCCCGAAGGTAGATGTAGAGGTAGGGTGCCAACGGTGATCACATCGACTTTGGAACCATTTCCCACGCTCATCGTCACCTCGTCCTTAGCCAATCTTCGTTTAAACTGTAGTCCCTGTTTCGAGTTACAAATATTAGCAACCGAACCGGTATCAAATACCCAGGTACTACTACGAGCATTAGTAAGGTACACATCAATAACATGTATATCACATATACCTTTGTTCACCTTGCCATCCTTCTTATCCGCCAAATACTTGGGGCAGTTCCGCTTCCAGTGTCCAGTCCCTTTGCAGTAGAAGCACTCAGTTTCAGGCTTGGCTCCAGACTTGGGTTTCTTCGCGGGAGTAGCAACTGTCTTGCTATTCTTCTTGAAGTTCCCCTTCTTTCCCTTGCCCTTTTTCTTGAGACTAGTGGTCTTGTTAACCATCAACACTTGATGCTCCTTTTTGATTTCTACCTTCGCAGCCTTGAGCATTGCGAAGAGCTCGGGAATTGTCTTTTGCATCCCTTGCATATTATAGTTCATCACGAAGCCTTTATAGCTTGGTGGTAGTGATTGAAGAACTCTATCAATAACACTATCGTCGTCAACTTTGCAACCAAGTTGAGTCATATGATTGCAGTACCCAGACATTTTGAGCAAGTGTTCACTGATAGAACTATTCTCCTCCATCTTGCAGTTGTAGAACTTATTGGAAATCTCATATTTCTCAATCCGGGCATTCGCTTGAAATATTAACTTCAACTCTTGGAACATCTCATATGGTCCATGACGTTCAAAACGTCGTTGAAGTCCCGGTTCTAAGCCGTAAAGCATGGCACACTGAACTATCGTGTAGTCATCAGACCGCGTCTGCCAGACGTTCAAAGCGTCTATATTAGCGGGAGGGGGCTTGTCACCTAGCGGTGCTTCAAGGACATAATTCTTCTGTGCAGCAATGAGGATAATCCTCAAGTTACGGACCCAGTCTGTGTAATTGCTACCATCATCTTTCAACCTAGCTTTCTCTAGGAATGCATTAAAATTCAAAGGAACGATAGCACGGGCCATTGATCTACAACAACATAGATATGCAAAAACTACCAGGACTAAGTTCATGATAAATTAAAGTTCAATTTAATCAAATTACTTAAAGAACTCCCACTTAGATAGACATCCCTCTGGTCATCTAAATGATCACGTGATCCAAATCAACTAAACCATGTCCGATCATCACGTGAGATGGAGTAGTTTCAATGGTGAACATCTTATGTTGATCATATCTACTATATGATTCACGCTCGACCTTTCGGTCTCTAGTGTTCCGAGGCCATATCTGCATATGCTAGGCTCATCAAGTTTAACCCGAGTATTCTGCGTGTGCAAAACTGGCTTACACCCGTTGTATTTGAACGTAGAGCTTATCACACCCGATCATCACGTGGTGTCTCGGCACGACGAACTTTCGCAACGGTGCATACTCAGGGAGAACACTTATACCTTGAAATTTAGTAAGGGATCATCTTATAATGCTACCGTCGTTCTAAGCAAAATAAGAAGCATAATAAGATAAACATCACATGCAATCAAAATATATGACATGATATGGCCATCATCATCTTGTGCTTTTGATCTCCATCTCCAAAGCACCGTCATGATCACCTTCGTCACCAGCGCGACACCTTGATCTCTATCGTAGCATCGTTGTCGTCTCGCCAACTATTTCTTCTACGACTATTGCTAGCGCTTAGTGATAAAGTAAAGCAATTACATGGCGATTGCATTTCATACAATAAAGCGACAACCATATGGCTCCTGCTAGTTGCCGATAACATTACAAAACATGATCATCTCATACAAAACCGTATATCTCATCATGTCTTGACCATATCACATCACAACATGCCCTGCAAAAACAAGTTAGACGTCCTCTACTTTGTTGTTGCAAGTTTTACGTGGCTTCTACGGGCTTAGCAAGAACCGTTCTTACCTACGCATACAAAAACCACAACGATGTTTCGTCAAGTATGTGTTGTTTTAACCTTCACAAGGACCGGGCGTAGCCACACTTGATTCAGCTAAAGTGAGAGAGACAGACACCCGCCAGTCACCTTTAAGCAACGAGTGCTCATAACGGTGAAACCAGTCTCGCGTAAGCGTAAGCGTAATGTCGGTCCGGGCCGCTTCATCTCACAATACCGCCGAAGCAAAGTATGACATGCTGGTAAGCAGTATGACTAGTATCGCCCACAACTCATTGTGTTCTACTCGTGCATATCATCTACGCATAGACCTTGCTCATGATGCCACTGTTGGGGAACGTAGTATTTGAAAATTTTCCTACGATCACGCAAGATCTATCTACTAGATGCATAGCAACGAGAGGGGAGAGTGTGTCTACGTACCCTCGTAGACCGGGAGCGGAAGCGTCAAGTGACGCGGTTGATGTAGTCGAACTTCTTCGCGATCCAACTGATCAAGTACCCAACGTACGGCACCTCCGCGTTCAGCACACGTTTAGCTTGATGACGTCCCACGAGCTCTTGATCCAGTTGAGCTTCATGGGAGAGTTTCGTCAGCACGACGGTGTGGTGACAGATAAGATGTATCCACCGGCGCAGGGCTTCGCCTAAGAACTGCAACGGTATAACCGAGGTGTGTTTCTGTGGAGGGGGGCACCGCACACGGCTAAAACAATTCAACTTGTGTGTCTTTGGGTGCCCCCTGCCCCCGTATATAAAGGAGCAAGGGGGGAGGCCGGCCGTCCCTCTATGGTGCGGCTAGAGAGCCAATCCTACTAGGAATAGGATTGCAATCCTATTCCTAGTAGGAGTCCACCAAGAAGGAGAGGGGGAAGGAAGGAGAGGGAGAGGGAGAGGGAAAGAGGGGCCACGCCCCCTCCCCTAGTCTTATTCGGACTGCCCCTAGGGAGGGGGCGCGCCACCTCCTAGCTGCTGCCCTCTCTCTCCCCTATGGCCCACCAGGGCCCATCATTCCCGCGGGGGGTTCCGGTAACCCCCCCCCCCCCGGCACTCCGGTAAATTCCGAAACTTTCCAGAACACTTCCGGTGTCTGAACATAGTCGTCCAATATATCAATCTTTACGTCTCGGACATTCCGAGACTCCTCGTCATGTCCGTAATCTCATCCGGGACTCCGAATAACCTTCGGTACATCAAAATTCATAAACTCATAATACTGATCGTCATCAAACGTTAAGCGTGCGGACCCTACGGGTTCGAGAACTATGTAGAGATGACCGAGACTCATCTCCGGTCAATAACCAATAGCGGAACCTGGATGCTCATATTGGCTCCTACATATTCTACGAAGATCTTGATCGGTCAAACCGCATAACAACATACGTTGTTCCTTTTGTCATCGGTATGTTACTTGCCCGAGATTCGAACGTCGGTATCTCTATACCTAGTTCAATCTCGTTACCGGCAAGTCTCCTTACTCGTTCCATAATACATCATCTCGTGACTAACTCATTAGTCTTTTGCTTGCAAGGCTTATCATGATGTGTGTTACCGAGAGGGCCCAGAGATACCTCTCCGACACTCGGAGTGACAAATCCTAGTCTTGATCTATGCCAACACCACGAATACTTTCGGAGACACCTGTAGAGCATCTTTACGATCACCCAGTTAAGTTGTGACGTTTGATAGCACACAAGGTGTTCCTACAGTATTCGAGAGTTGCATAATCTCATAGTCATAGGAACATGTATAAGTCATGAAGAAAGCAATAGCAGTAAAACTAAACGATCATAGTGCTATGCTAACGGATGGGTCTAGTCCATCACATCATTCTCATAATGATGTGATCCCGTTGATAAAATGACAACTCATGTCTATGGCTAGGAAACATAGCCATCTTTGATCAATGAGCTAGTCTAGTAGAGGCATACTAGGGACATACTATTTTGTCTATGTATTCACACATGTATCAAGTTTCCGGTTAATACAATTCTAGCATGAATAAACGACATTTATCATGATATAAGGAAATACAAATAACATCTTTATTATTGCCTCTAGGGCATATTTCCTTCACTGACAACATGGTCATCATCAACGACCCGCTCCCTCCTGCCGCCTGCGACATCACGGCCGGCCCGCTCGACGGTGGCATCTTCTTGAAGGCGATTGTTATTGCCGATAGCCAAGCGGCCGACAGGGTTGCTGAGGACCCATTGCGAGTAGCAATACGGGACTTGGCGGCCCCTGTCGATGATGAAACTGATCCAACAACGCTTGAAGCAATCCCCCTCAAGGTCCTCGACAGCGCCAACAAGCTGGCGGCCATGCAACGCCGCGTGGAAGCCAATCAGCGCGAGATTGACCGCATCAATGCTGGAACACCGGCTGGTGATGAGCCCAACCGGGTTGGCGCCATTCGACAGCACGGCGGAGCCATCGCTAGTATGTTGGGAGCCGGACGCCCTATATACGAGACACCGGCATAGAACCTGCACGCCACATAGGCAGTGACCAACGACCTCCGAAATTTAGAGGGCGACGAGCTTCTTGTTCAGATGGAGCGTCTGTAGTAGCTCCTCAACGCCGCAAGAACACAGTAAGACACCTACAACCGCATGCTAGCAGCCGGCAAGCAAGCGGAGAACCTGGAGGTTAGCCACGAGCACAGTGCAACCTCCCGGTCTCCTAGTGGCAGCAGCCGCAACTAGAGCCTGGGGGCGGCCCCTGGCTATGGCCAGTGTTCTCAGCGCATTGGTGTGGCCAGCCAGCAAGCTCCCCCGAACCCGGACAACCGGCGCCGGCAGGATGAACATCCGCCTCCTCGCAAGGAAAGGCCGGGTTCTCCGGTGCCGGTTTACCATCCGACTCCGGGGGCCTAGCTAGGCCCGTGAGTCGGCGACTATGAAGCCCGCCGGCGGCTCGAGCAGCTGGCTTGGTCCAGGCCATAGAGGAAGAAGATGCGGTTGGCCCGGCCAGCTTCGGCCCCCGCATCCGCAACGAGCCCTTTTCCAAAGGGTTCTTACTGCCCCGAGACACTCGCAAGTACAACGGCGTCGTGAAGCCGGAAGACTAGCTCATCGACTACGCCACGACGGTCAGGATAGCCAACAACAACAAATGCGTTGCCGTGAAGTACGTTCCGCTCATATTGCAGGGCATGGCCCGGACATGGCTGAACAACCTCAAGCCCAACATCATCAACAGTTGGTTGGACTTTAACGAAGCTTTCGTACGCAACTTCAACATCAGTTACAAGCGGCATCCCAAGCCACACTAGCTCTCCACGTGTGTTCAGGGGCCGACCGAGTCCGCTCGCGACTACCTGATGTGCTGGGCCGAGTTGCGCAACTCTTGCGAGGGGGTGCATGATGTGCAAGCGGTCGAGGACTTCACCGCCGGATGCGGAGAGGGCACTCTACTCAAGCACAAACTCGTGTGCGATGAGCCGGCTACGCTGGACGAGCTCTTGGCCGTGGCGGACAAGTACGCTATGGCTGACTCCTGCATGAAGTCGGAGATCCGGGTTGATGCGTCCGGAAAGGTGGCCTCGCCAAATACCACAGCGTCGGCTAGAGACTCTAGCCGGCGTGAGCAGCAAGGCAACAACAACAAGCGCAAAGCCCCCGAGCCAACTTCCAACAGCTGGCAAGTGGCGATAGTTGAGAACCAAGGCCAATAGTCGATCGGCCAGCCCGGCCCCAAGTGTCAGCAACACAACAAGGGTGCCTAGTAGCCGGCCCTCTCTTTCGAGTAGGCCCGTGCAAGTTCCGTGCAAGTTCCACAGCGGCGCAAATCGATCCAACCATACGACTCGGTGGTGCAACTGGCTCGCCCGTATCACCAAGGGAGAGGCTCTGCCGCCTCCTCCTCCCGGGCAGGCGGGTCCGGCTCCTTAGCAGTAGGCCCGCCCTATCCGCATGCTCCAAAACGAGTTCCCCAATGAGCACGCTAGCTACTTCATCTTCACAAGCGAGGCCATCGACAAGCGTAGCACGTGGCAGCAACACCGCGAGGTGAACACTGTTGTGCCTAAAATCCCCGAGTACATGCATTGGTCTGAGAAGTGCACCACCTGGAGTGAGAAGGAACATCCGGCCATGATTCCCATGCCGGTTGGCTACGCCATGGTGTTGGATCCCACCTTATCCACCGACAGCCGGACATGCCGCTTCTCTAAGTGTTGTTAGACGGCGGTAGCAGCATCAACATCCTCTACCGCGACACCATGGAAAAGTTGGGCATCAAGGAGATGCAGCTCCTGCCCAGCCGGACCGTGTTCCACGACATTGTTCCTGGGCTCTCGTCAAGATCAACGTCATGTTCGGCGACCAGAATCATTTCCTCCATGAGCCCATCTGGTTCGAGATAGCTGACTTGGATAGCCCCTACCACACGCTCCTGGGCTGGCCAGCCATGGCCAAGTTCATGATGGTTGCACATTACGCGTACTTGAAGACGAAGATGCCGGGTCCCAAGGGCATCATCACCATCGTCGGCGACTACAAGAAGTTGGTCGAGTGTGCGGCAGCCAGCTCTCGGCTGACTGAGTCCTTTGTCATCGCCCAAGAGAGGCGCATCATCGACCGGGTGGTGGCCATGGTCGGCGAGCAGTCAGCTATGCCAACTGACCCCGAGGAGGCGGGTGATAGGGCTTCCTTCAAGCCGGCCAAAGAGACCAAGAAAATAGTCTTTGATCCGGCCCACACAAAGCTATTCACTGTCATAGGTTCCAACCTTGACATCAAATAGGAAAGTGAGCTCGTTGATTTCCTCCATGAGAATCGAGATATCTTTGCATGGTCCCCCAAGGACATGCTGGGTGTTCCGAGGGATTTTGCCGATCACAAGATAAATGTGAGGTCGGATGCCAAGACGGTCAAGCAACCCCTACGCCGCTTGTCAGAAAAGAAGAGAAGAATCAGTGGTGAAGAAGTCATCCGGCTCCTGGCAGCTGGCTTCATCATGGAAGTGTTCTACCCGGACTGGCTTGCCAACCTAGTCCTCGTTTTGAAGAAAAATAACAAGGGGCGCATGTGTATCGACTACACCTGCCTGAACAAGGCCTGCCCAAGTATCCGTTTACTCTACCTCGGATCGACCAAGTGACAGACTCCACAACCGGATGCGAGCTGTTGTGTTTCCTGGATGCCTACTCCAGCTACCAGTAGATCAAGATAAGTGAGAAAGACCAGATGAAGACCGCCTTCATCACCCCCCTTGGTGTGTTCTGCTACCTGGTCATGATGCTCGGCTTGCGGAATGCCAGCGCCACCTTTCAACGGTGCATGCAGAAGTGCCACCTGCCACAACTTGGCCAAAATGCACACGTCTATGTGGATTAAATTGTGGTGAAGACTGAGAAGCGTGGCACCCTTTTGGAGGACCTCAAGGAGACCTTCACCAACCTGCGCCATTTCCAAATCAAGCTCAACCCGGAGAAGTTTGTTTTTGGAGTACAAGCTGGCCAGCTCCTTGGTTTCCTTGTTTCTGAGTGCGGGATCGAGTGCAACCCCGTGAAGATCAAGGCCATTGAGCACATGGAGAGGCCGACCCGACTGTGGGACGTCCAGAAATTCACTGGGTGTTTGGTGTCTCTCAGCCGATTCTTGAGCCGGCTGGGAGAGAAGGCCCTCCCCCTGTACTAGCTGATGAAGAAAACCAAGAGCTTTGAGTGGTTCGACTAGGCGGACAAAGCATTCCTACAGCTCAAGCATATCTTGTCCACATCGCCTATTCTGGCTGCTCTATGTGACAAGGACCCCATGCTCCTTTACATTACCGCTACCAGTCGGGTCGTCAGCATAGTTATGGTTGTCGAGCACTCAGAAGCCGGCAAGGCTCAGCCGACCTAGAGGCTGGTCTACTACCTGAGCGAAGTGTTGTCCCTCTCCAAGCAAAACTACCCTCACTACCAGAATATGTGCTACGGCGTATACTTTGCTGCCAAGAAACTGAAGCAGTACGTCCTGGAGCATCCCATCAGAGTTGTCTGCCCTACTCCGCTTGCTGAGATCATGGGCAACCGGGATGGCATAGGACGGGTGGCCAAGTGGGCCATTGAGCTGGCTCCTTACATCATCTTCTACCAGCCCCGCACTGCCATCAAATCCCAAGCACTGGCCGACTTCCTAGTCGACTGGGCCGAGACCCAATACCTAACGCCAACGCCGGATTCCACGCATTGGCGAATGCATTTCGATGGCTTCAAGATGCGCACCGGCTTGGGAGCCGGCATCGTCCTGACCTCTCCCAAAGGCGACAAGGTGAAGTACGCCCCACAGATCCACTTAGCCGCCTCCAAGAATATGGCCGAGTATGAGGCACTCATCCACGGGCTCCGGCTGTCCAAAGGGATTGGCATCCGCCGCATCCTGTGCTACAGCGACTCGGACTTGGTGGTCCAGCAGTCTTCTGGAGACTGGGACGCCATGGACGCCAATATGGCGAGCTACCGCTCCCTCGTCCAGCAGATCAACGGGTACTTCGACAGGTGCAAGTTCCTCCATGTGGCACGGGCTGACAATGAAGCAGACGACGCCCTGGCCTGAATCGGCTCCGCCCGGCAGGCCATTCCAGCCAGCGTCTCCCTCGAGTACGTGTGCAAGCCGTCTATCCAGCCTTCGCTAGAATTAGAGTCCATCTTCATGCCGGATGATCCTGAAGCAGTCGGATCTGGCTTAGGGACTGCAGCAGCCAGCCCGGGGAATTCTGCAGGCAGCTCGGGGATTGCAACGCCAAAACCCAGCCCGAGACCTTTAGAACCCAGCCCGAGGGCTGCTGCAGTTGGCCCAGGGGCTTCTTCGACATAGCAATCGGTGGCCAACTCCAGCCCACCACCTCCCAGCCTAGCCACCCTGATACTGGTTGATGTCATGACGATGGTGGAAGCTCCGTCTGGTGAGCCACGAGCTACTAGCCGACGAAGTTTTGGCCCAACAGGTGCAACGCCGGGTGGCTTCATACACAATTGTCAATAGAGAACTCGTCAGGCACAGTGTCACTGGCGTCTTCTAACGATGCGTTGAGCCGGAAAAAAGCATTGCAATCCTCAGAGATATTCATCAAGGCGAGTGTGGCCACCATGCCGCCTACAGGTCCCTCGTGGCCAAAGCTTTCCACCACAGTTTCTTCAGGCTGACTGCCTTGGATGACGCCAAGGAGTTGGTTCAGAGGTGCAAGGGGTGCCAAAAGTTCAGCGCCAAGCAACACCACCCGAGCTCCACCCTCAAGACCATCCCTATCACTTGGCCATTGGTCGTATGGGTACTGGATATGGTGGGCCCATACAAAACAGGACGCGGCGGCCTGACTCATCTTCTGGTCATCGTGGACAAGTTCTCGAAGTGGATTGAGGTGAAGCCAATCAAGAACCTGAATGGCCCGACTGCAGTCACATTCATCACGGACATCATTGTCTGGTATGGCATCCCGCACAGCATCATCACCGACAACGGCATAAACTTTGCCAAAGGCACCTTGGCCCGATTCTGCGCGAAGCAGGGCATCCGACTGGACTTAGTGTCTGTTGCCCATCAGCAGTCAAACGGCCAGGTGGAGTGAGCAAACGGCTTCATCTTGTCCGGCATCAAGCCCCGGCTGGTCGATCCTCTGGAGCGCTCGGCCTGCTGCTGGATTGAGGAGCTGTCGGCCGTCATTTGGAGTCTTCAGACCACGCTGAATAAAGGAACCGGCTTCACGACCTTCTTCCTCATGTGCGGGGCCGAGGTTGTCATCCCAACTGACATTGAGTTCGACACACCTCGTGTCACCATGTACACAGAGGCGGAAGCAAAAGAATCACGAGAAGACGACGTCGATCTGCTGGAAGAGGCCCGACTGCTAGCCTACAGTTGGTCCGCCATCTACCAGCAGAGCCTGCACCGCTAGCACAACCAGAAGGTGATGCGGCGTGCCTTCCAAGAGGGTGATCTTGTGCTCCGGCTGATCCAGCGAACAGCCAGCCAGCACAAGCTCTTGGCCCCTTGGAAAGGGTCTTTCATCATCAGCAAGGCCCTGGGCAACGACTCCTACTACCTCATCGATGCGCAGTAGCCTAGGGCATGCAAGAGGAACGATTCCGGCAAGGAGACGGAGCGGCCATGGAACGCAGATCTCCGCAACTTTTACAGCTGAAATGCAGTATATGTACCACACTATATTTTGTACTAAGCTAAGACAATAGGCCCCCTGAGTACAACTCAGGAGCTAGCTTTTTATCTATATGATAAATTCTGCCTATGAATGCATTCTTTCATTCTTTCGCCTTAACCGGGTTCGGCCAGCCAGCCCGGGGGCTCGCCGCCTTGACCTAAATTGGCAACACCGAAGTCGGCTAAGTAGTGTGCCGACACCAAAGCTCTCTCTTCGTCCCAAGCCACAGCTCGCAGCGTGACTGTCTGGCTGGCAAGAGCTAAAGGCAGGAAACGTTGTCCACCCGAAAAAACGACTAAGGAAGAGACGCCAATAGAGGCCAAGCCGGCTCCTCGCCCTACCCAACCGGTTGTTCAGCAGCCGGCCGGCTGGCTTCTCACTCGACGAGCTACACTCTAGGCGGCCAGAGTAATTTGCCTATTCTAAAATGACCAAGTCCCTGACCGGACCACAGACCGCAGCGCGGCTATGCGGCTGGCAGGGAGGCGGCCAAAAGAAGGTGGCAGGAGAAAGGCCAAAAAAGCTAAGGCAATTTAGAGTTAGAACTCGACAAAGAGACAAGCATGCAGAAGCAAATATTTACATAGAATGAGGACAAAGGCCAATATTCACTAAATGTTTGAAATAAACCCGGCGGGTGGAACTGCGAAGGACTAATCATTCATTTTGAGCACGAGACAGCAAAACAGAAAAGATAACAAAGCCAGAGGCGTAGGAGGCGGCTAGGATTGGTCGGTAGTGGTTGTGGCGCCAGCGGGCGGGCCGTCCGGCTGGCGGGTTCCGACGTTGTCGGCCGCGGTGATGGACGAAGTCTCCGACTGCCTGCTCACCAAAGCCGGCTCAGGAAAAGTCCGGCTAGTCGCCCCGTCGTCTGGAGTAGTGCCATCGCCTTCCTCGTCTTTGTCGTCCTCCTCACCCTCATCACTGGAGGCGATCTCCTCCGCCGAGTCCCCCCCTCGTTCGGGTCCAGCCCGAACAAAGAGGGTGGCACTTCAGTGCCGTCTTCGGCTCTCTATGGGACGAAGCACCGACATTAGCATAGTTCGCGAGGGCGCCCACGCGCTTGACCATTTTCTCGTGCTCTGCTAGCTCTGGCTCGGCCTCCAGGCGGAATGTGGCCAGCTGGTGCAAATCCACGCCAGGGTACCAGGCCTTGACGAACTCCAACACCGCCCTAGCGCCTGCCCATGCCGCAGTGCTCTTCCAGGCCTCAAGCCGCTCAACCGCCGCCTCCAGCCAGCCGGCGGTGAGGGAGTCCTAGATTAAGGGGTCCTCAGGTGACCGGGTCAATCATTATGGGTCGGACTGGCGGGCCATGAAGATTACCGATGAAGACTATCTCCCGTATCCGGATAGGACTCCCCATGTGTAAAATAGCAAGTTTAGAGTCTGGATGTAATACTTTCCTTCCTCTGCAAGGTGATCATGTACAACCCTACGTCCCTCCGATGCATATATAATCCGGAGGGTTTAGTCCGTAGAGATGACAGCAGAATCATAGCAATCTCATAGGTTAGACTTTTCGGGTTAGGCATTACGATATCGAGGTAGATCAACTCTTGTAACCATATTCATCAAGATCAATCAAGCAGGAATTAGGGTATTACCTCGATCGAGAGGGTTTGAACCTGGGTAAACATCGTGTCCCTTGTCTCATGTTACCATCGATCCTCAAATGCATAGTTCGGGACCCCCTACCCGAGATCTACCGGTTTTGACACCAACATTGGTGCTTTCATTGAGAGTTCCACTGTATCATCGGTGGAAGGATCAATGGCTTGCTTCGTCACCAACGACGCCACCATCGAGAGATTTTTTCTCCCCGGTCAGCTCTTCGTGTTTGGTGGCTTCGTGCTTTGCGCCAACACTGAAGGCCACCTCGAGCAGGTTGACAACTATGCCCCAAGTCACCAGATAAGGTTTGGAAGCTTAAACTATGTTGCTGATGTCCGTGGAGATTTGATCTTAAACGGATTCGCACCCATGGCAGTTGCTCCCTGCCACCATGATGAACATGACTTAGATATGTCATCAGACCCCGTATAGGGGGTAACACTTACAACATCTCTTACCTTAGATCCAAAGCAGGTCACTTCATCCGAGGACGGGAAGATTAACCCCACCATGGAGATTGCAAACTTAACAGCCACATAGCAACTTTGGAGCAAGATATATATAAGCTACAGCACCCAAACAAGGTAACAAGAAGCATGGATGTGAAATAGACATGTTACTCAACAAGCATGAACTTAGAACACACCCAAAAGCTTGCTGGAACACAATTAAACAAGCATGGCAAGTTGCAATAAATTTATCAAGACTCAGCCAAAATCTGGGAATGCAAAAACATCATCATGATGCTGCCTTCGGAGGCACAAAACAACAAGCATATCAACTCCACTAATTATATAAAGAGCAAGGACATGTAGTAGACATAGCATACATCAAACAACTCCATTGGAGCATCTCCATAGGAGGCATGGATCAATAACAACAAGCTCCACCAAATTGAACAAGCTGATAAAATCCTGACAGGTTAAATTTATAGCAACTTGAGAGCAAGAAATAAATAAGATACAGCAGGCCAAATATGCAAAATAAGGCATGGATGGATACACAATAACATGTACAACAAGACATGATCATTGGCTACTCCAAAACAAGCATGGATTTGAGTGGGGCATCAAGCAAACATGGCATCATGTTATAACATATTCCAGAATTAGCAGTTTTTTCACTAAGTATAAAACAACAACAACAACAACAACAACAACAACAACAACAACAACAACAACAACAACAACAACAACAACAACAACAACAACAACAACATGGCATGTTTACAAGCTTGTTTAAGTCAACACAAGGCATATCATGGAAAATGGATTGCACCACAGCAAAGACCATATGATTGTGCTTCTAAAACATCTAGACATGTGGCATGAAGACAAACACATAAATAGCAATGATCAAGTGAAAACAGCATCTCATAACAAGTTTCAGCACTTAACATCCAAATGCACTTTTGCAACAGAGATTAACATGTCAATATGGCACCTAACATGAATGCTACAGCAACCATCATGTAGAGCACTTCACAATGAACATTTTGACATCTCATATGCTCCATCCAAAACATTAACGTACGCAGTATGGGCATCCGCTCGCATGATCCACGTGGACAGAAGGGGTTGGCGATGCGCTCTTGTTATCGCTGTCCAGGGAAATTTTGAGGCAGCTTCCTCTATGTATCCCTCACCATTGCCCACGCACGCAACCTTCTCCGTATCCCCTGCCCGCCTCTCTCGTCTCCTCTTCTCCTCTCTCCCTCTCTTGTTTCTTGTCACGTACCGTATGACCCGCTGCCACGACTGCTCGCCGTCGCCATCGCCGCTCCTCCTCATCTTCCCCGCGCCCCCTCTGGCGGCACAACTGCTGCTTCTAGAGCTTTGTTTGGACAGGTAGCGAGCGCCCTCCCGATTTACAATCACTGGGCCGCTGTGCTCCGGTGGCTGGCGACGCAGCTTCACATCCCGTCCTACCCTCTCAATCAACCCACGGCTAAAGGTCCGCAGCTTATTCCCATCAACCCTATTCTGATCCCCTTTTATATGGCCTGATTTTGTTGAATCTGAGACCTTTTTTCATTACAGATGTATTGTACGAAGGTGCTGGATGCTAGATACGAGATATTGCTTGCTAAATCCCTGTTCTTTGTTTGCTACTCCCTTCGTCTCATAATGTCAGATGTTTACCTGTTTTTTGTTTGCTGCAAGTAAAAAACGCATGAGACTCCCATCCATGTTCTTTGTTTGATGAAAGTAAATCACATGAGACTGTTGAAGGTGAAAGATTAAGCAGCAATAAGGTATATATAATCCTTTTGGGTTCCATCTTCGAGTGTATTGATGGGAGTTTGGGTAACCGATTGACCGATGTTGGCCTCAAGGTGAATCCTGTAATCCTTGCTGGAGTTGAACTCATAAGGAGGATTTATATTTATATATGATAATGATAGGAACAATCAGACTCCATTTGTGTTTTTCTTCTTCTTGTGTTCATGCTTTCCTTGGTGTTCATATGCATTATTATGCTTCTCAATTAGAAGCTTTTTTCTCCTCTTCCTGTGAAAAAAGAAAGAGTGAGGCTATGTCATTCCATAGCATATATAGTTGTTGTGTGCCTCCCTATATGTCAATAGAATTGAACAAAAATGTAACTGTTTGTACCTGCCTGCTCAATTTGCATCAATCTGCTCCAAACCTGGCACCTGCTGGTTCTTATGCCTGAGTAAATCCATGATTCATCTATTGATCAATAGATAAGAAGCATATAGATATGAAAAACATTCTTTTATACTAATATCTCACAGTAAGCCATTTTACTTTTTTTAAACATATTTTAAAATGCCGAAAACCTACCTTTTTTAGTATATCACATGAAAAGCACTATATCCTGTAGGCATGGAAAATCCTATGCAACAGGTTTTGTTACATCTTTGGATTGCAAAGGCATGCATTAGTATTGACGAAGAAGCTTAATTGAACACTTCTCTGCACAAAAGCGATGAAGGAATACTATTCTAGGTCAGAGATTACCATATGCTGTTAGCAGTAGCCCCAGAATGTCAATCAGAATCCTTCTATACAGACATAGCAGCTTTATACTTTCAGCAAACATACAGGTCTAGACTGTATTTTTCACAAAACTATGTACTGCAACAAAGTATTACATGAGTGTCCAATAACATCTCCTTTTACCACATGGCCAAGCAAGCTTCTATGCAGATCTTAGGCGAAAACAGTAATGATGTGTCATCTTTCTGGGCATTGGTCCGGCCTTGCTGGTAGTAGAGAAAGCAGAACTAGAGTTCTGCAGTCTACCTTATATGTCTCTTCACCATGAATCTCCGCAGCAAGCGTGTTGCCTCAGAATCTTTTTCAGAATGGCACAGCAGGTCAATAGTACCCTTGAACCGCTTCGCCGTTTGGATAGTCACACCAACTGCAAAGTAATTTGCAAATCTACATTTGGAAACAGAATTTGCTTTAGACCACATGCATCTGAAGGTGATGCCCTTCTTTTCTTGTAGAGAATTAATCATGGTAATTAGTTAATGAACCTACTATGGTTCTCAAAATAGTATGGTTTGTTCCACTTCTATGCCATCTCTGTTTTTAGAACATTGCTGCCCACAATTTTCTTCGAAGTTGGATATATGTAGTTAACTACTGAGACATGGTTGCATTTTTTTTGTCCATTTAGGTGGATTTTTTTTACAAGTTGCACATCCCTGTTACTGGTTATAAGCAGCTCTGTTTTCTAACATGTTTCTCTTAGCAAGTAATCATTTGTAACAATGTACCAAGTTAGCTCATTCATTTTCTTTTAAATTTCATATTAACCCAGATGGACATGGATTAACCAAGATATTATTATTACAACATTTTGAGGCGGAGAACTCTGTCGGTTATAGTTCTTCCCTTTGGACTCTTAAGACCGTAGTTGAATGAGCATTTGGAACTCTTAAGAGTCACTTCAAGATTCTTACTCAGAGGCCCTTCATACCTTTAAAATCTCAGATTAAGGTGGTAGTTGCTTGTTGTGCTTTGCACAATTGGATATTAGAAATGGCCCAGATGAATATGTTGTGGGTGAGGCGACATGGTCTACCAACCTCCCAAGGTGTAGTGCACGGGTTCATGATCAAGAGGCAGACATATGTTATCTACAAAATTTTTCGAGGAAGTATGGAAGTTCTACATCATGCATAATTTTCTATGGTTGTGATAGAACAAGTGGTTTGACAATCTTTCTTGTGGCAGCTAGAATTCCCCATGTCATCTGGTTTGGTGTAGGAGACTAAACCGTCCTTGTTATGAATTTGTTGGGGCCAAGTTTGGAGGATCTATTTAATTTTTGCAGCAGAAAACTACCTCTCAAGACTGTACTTATGCTTGCCGATCAGATGGTACGTACACATACACCAATCATTTGATGCCATTCCTTCTTTTTGCGTCCATCAATCTTTTTGTATATAGCAACCAACAAGCAATTAACTCTGTACCTGTCCTTCCATTGCTTATTTTGTCATACATACATTCTGATATCTATCTGATTTGAGAATTGGTTCATGTGTTGGCTTAGATAGTACTCTATATTGATTACCTTTTCCCTTCCATCCCTTAATCTCATTTTCCCCGGTAGCTCTTTTGAGCTCCAACATAGCAACAAGAAAATCTAGCTAGGTTACTGTTAGGCAATACCTTAACTTGTCATATCACATTTGTTGTACTCTTGGCTCCTTTTCTTTTTATCTTGCAGGTAGTCACATAGTTGCCTTATTTCTCCTGTCTGTAAACATATGTGATAATGGACAGCCTCATATAAAGCACTTCATACTCATGTGTGTGTAATTTGTCATGAATAATTATCATGCAAGATTTTAGATTTCTATATTTGTTCTTTGACATATGAAAGTTACACTGTGTGCATAGAAACATTGATTTGATTCATCTTCTGCTAGTAAGCATTGTCTGGAAACAAACATTCAGTAAGGGCATTATCGGATCACATGTTGTAGGTGAATTCCTAAAGTGTACATATGCTTTTTAGACTGAAAACAATACTATCTAGCTTTTTGAGAAAAGTAAAAGTCTGATTACAAAAACAAGCAAAGGCGAGGCTGGGTGTCAAAATTGTTTAGGTCCTGCAGAAGTTCAAATTGGTACTATGTGGGTATTTGTGTGTAGCAAAGTAGGATGGTCATTGCATGTCATGCCTTGAGAGATGCCGACATGTGTAGGCTTTCTAATACTGCTTATTCTCGATTGAAATGGCATCAAGTAAAAATTAGTATGCTTTGATCCATGCCACATCTCTTGGATGCAAACTCTTGGTACTTCCTACATTTCAGTACATTGTTGGTGTTGTTACATGGTCAGTAATGGCTCTGTAGTTAACTTAAACCTGTGCTCCACATACATTTCGTTGGTAGTAATTGTTGATAATTGAGCTGTTTATATTTTGTATCTTAATTGTGCAATCCTTTTTTGTATAAAGTATTTCCCATTTATTTTTGCAATTTTTTCCCACTTTCTCACCCATACAGGTAGTCCTGGTTTTTCTTTAGACCAGACCCTTTTTGAAAACTTCACCGAATCATTCTTGTGAAATCTGTCGAGTATTTTTGTTGTTTCTTGCTTGAGGCATATTTTTTGTACCGAGTTATTTTTGGTGTTTTTATGTCCAGTCTTGTATTTCAAGTTTTGTAAGCTATGTGACCATGCATACAATCAAAATTCATAATGTATTGCAACATGGCTGGTGTTGGATAGTATGTGGATGTGATTCAGTCACTCAGTATCATTATAGGTTTGCAATTTAATCCCCCGAAGATGTAGCTATTCAGTTTCATGTAGATGGTGCCCCTTGATGCTGCTACCTTCAGGGTGTCGCTATGGCATGGATTGCTGACCACGGGGCATGTTTCTTCCCTGTGCCGTGGAGCGGGAGGACGTGCAGCTGGGGCCAGCCTGAGCTGGACTATGGGGCATCTTCGCAGGCTGAGAGATCCAACGAGAGCAGTGGCAGCACTCGACAAGGCAGTGAGACATGGCCACGGCAGTGGAGCATGGCTTCAGAAAGCGGTGACATGCACCTCTTGCCGCATCAATCTCCTCAGGTCAGGTCCAGTCTAGGCTTTTGAATTTGGGTCTTGATCAATGGAAAGCATGAACCTGGCTGTACCAGAATTCGTTAGACATGGTTACCGGTTGGGGATTCGTTGCAAAAGAATTTGCAATATATTCGATGTTTGTTTAGCTTTGGTTTCTATATCTTAAAACAATTGATAAAAATGTTGTAGTTACGCTGACAATTAATAAAAGTGGAATATACGTATTTTTCAAGCTTAAGAAAAATTGGAAACGTGCTTGCCATCAATGGTACTATTTTATAATGCAGTAAATTAACTTGGTGATGGTTTGGTTTGTGAATGGGATTAAGATGAGCAGACCAAAAGTGTTGGTGATGAAATATTTTCTGGATACACTGTTAAGCAGTTAACCAAACAACGGTAGGTTACTGGGCGGTTGACAATCTGGTAGCGCAGAGGAACATACTCAAGAGGCACGCAATGGCGCGCCCCCGCCTCTAGTTTGGATAAACATGCACAAAGTTACAAGCATCACAAGTATGCAAGAAAATTTACAGTTAACAACAGTTTTTAACTTATAGCACTCTTGCAACAGGGATTAGAGCATTAAGATGAACTCAAACAAGCATGCCATAATGGAACAAAGTGAAGAGCATATCACCACGATCATTTTGATATATAATTTCCATCAATTGGACAAGCACACAAGAAGTTACAGCATCACAAAGTAAGCATCAGAAAACAAGTTTCCTGGGACTTAGCCAAAATTTGTAAGTCTGAAACTGAGCGCAAGATACTATATAACGCATGGAGCGGGTAAAAGGGGCCGCTCACCATGGGCCTGGCCCAAGACGATGGTGGAGAGGCGAGGCAGCCGGCGACTGGGCCTGCTGGCGAGGTGGGCCGTGGAGGGAGGAGGAGGAGTTCGGCCGGCCCGGCTGCGGGGCGAGCAGGCCCCAGGCGGCGGCTGGGCCAGGACAAGGCCGGCCCAAGACGCGGCAGCGCTGACCATCGTCGTCCTCGAACTGGGAACACACGGCGGCAGCTGCACTCGACTGGGTGGCCGAGGTATTGACGGCAAAGGTGATACGTCCAAAACGTATCTATAATTTCTGCTTGCTCCATGCCACTTTTGGGTGATATTGCTATGATATTCATACACTTCCATACACTTTTGATCATATTTGGACTAACTTACTAATCCAGTGCACCCCAGTGCCAGTTTCTGTTTTCGGCTGTTTTTGTATTTCAGGTTTTCACGTTTCGAGAATTGCCCAGAAAAATTATTTAAAAAATCAGCGAACCGGAAACAACACTGCGTCTGAAGGGCAACCTGGGGGGGGGGGCACAGGGGCTCCAGGCGCCCTGTGGGCG
>LR738715.1:429349815-429379437 GCA_902687465.1 Secale cereale | reverse complement strand
GGGGGGGGGCGCCTCTGCCCCCCGAGAGCCCCCCGGTGCCCTACTTTGGCATATATTTAAAGGACTCTCCGAAACCCTTGAAATAGGACTTCTTTTCGCGATCCAATCTCTGTTCCGCCGCCGCCGCCTCTTCCAAGATTGGGAGCACCAGGAGAACTCTTCCCGGCACCCTGCCGGAGGGGAGGATCACCACCGGGAGCTTCTCCACCACCATGGACACCTCCCGGATGACTCGTGAGTAGTCTCCCTTGGACCATGAGTCCATGACCAGTAGCTATGTGATGTTCTCCTCCCGTTCTTGTGCTTCACTAATTAGTCCTCGTGAGCTGCCCTACATGATCGAGGCACCTATGTAATCTTTATGCTGTTGCTATGTTGAGTTTGCTGGGATCCGATGGATTAGGAGATTATGTTCAGATTGATCTTGAGTAATATATTTGATTCACCTCTTTTATATTTTAGTTCATAAGTAATTCTTGCATGTTCTCCGTTGTTATTTATTGCTTTGGCCGAGTAATAGGTAGTGACTCCAAGAGGGAACGTTATGCTCGATTGTGGGTTCATGCCCCTCGATGACTAGCTTGAGTGATAGAAACATGAGTCTAGGGGATGTGCTGTTGCCACAAGGGGGAAAACAACGGTGCTTGTGCCCGCGGGTGCAAGGATTGTTTACTTTACGCAAAGTTCTTCTAATGCAGTTGTCTGTTGCATTGAGTTTACACTATGGGTGGGACTCGCAACTTAATACCAGCGAGATGTTCTGGATAGATATCTCAAGGTGGATGATTAGTAGTAGATATCGATGGATTTCGGTCTACTTACATTGGCGTACCGCCCATGCTTTGAACCTCAACCTTTCTTGCAATGTAATCAGCATTTGTATGCACTCGTGGGTCCTGTCAATTGCCCAGCTGTAATTTGTTTACCTCACATAGCTGTTTTATCGTCTTTTGGGAGAGAGACATCACTAGTGAACATCATGAGACTCCGGTCCATATTACCATCATTGATCACATCCACTATTTACTTTTCGCTATTTTACTTACTATTGCAAAAACACTATCTATCACTACTATCATATTGCTTTTAACCCTTTGTGAACTACAAGGCCGGAGAGATTGACAACCTCTCTGTACTCGTTGGGAGCAAAGTTATTTGTATCTGTGTGCAGGTCCACGTTGATTGCTAATTGCGCCGTTAGCAATTGACACCTACTTGTTGAACCTAGGAGTCTCTGGGATTCGATCCTTGGCATCTTTGCTACGGGAAAACACTTCTACTTACTGCATCTTACACCTTCCACTTGGGGTAACCAACGAGGGGTTCGAGGCCCATCAAGGTGTATTTTCTGGCGCCGTTGCCGGGGACTCCACTCTTCAGGATAGGGGAGTTGCATGCTATCTTTTACCTTTGCTTTTTAGTCTTGTTAGTTTACTTTTCATTTTTGCTTTAGTTCCTTTTATCGAAAATCACAAAAAAATAGTTATCTTGCTTGCTTGCTACTATGGGTTCCACCGAGAACACCAAGTTGTGTGACTTCACTAGTCACAACAACGATGACTTTATCAGCACACCTATCACTACACCTGCCACTTCAGCACCTTCATATGAAATTAAACCTGCTTTACTTAACTTAGTCATGAGAGAACAATTCTCCGGTGCTAGAGATGATGCTGCTTTACACTTGAACAACTTTGTAGAACTTTGTGATATGCAAAAGTACCAAGAAATAGATGGTAATATTGTTAAGCTCAAGCTTTTTCCTTTCTCCTTGAGAGGAGGAGCTAAAATTTGGTTTCAGTCTTTGCCTAGGAATAGCATAGATTCATGGGACAAGTGCAAAGATGCTTTTATCGGAAAATACTATCCACCTGCTAAAATTATCCAACTTAGAAGTAACATCATGAATTTTAAACAATTGGACAATGAACACGTTGCCCAAGCTTGGGAACGTATGAAATCTCTTATCAAGAACTGCCCTACTCACGGTTTGACTACTTGGATGGTTATCCAAACTTTTTATGCAGGCTTGAACTTTACCTCGCGGAACTTGTTAGACTCGGCCGCGGGAGGAACTTTTATGTCAACTACACTTGGTGCTGCCACAAAGCTTCTCGATGAGATGATGACCAACTATTCCCAATGGCACACCGAACACGCTCCAACAGGTAGGAAGGTAAACTCTGTCGAGGAGATTTCCTCCCTCAATGAAAAAGTTGACTTGATCATGTCTCTACTTTCGAAGCAATCTACTATTGATCCTCGTGATGTTCCTTTAAATTCTTTGATTGCTCAAGAACAAGTTGATGTTAACTTTATCTCTAGAAATAATTTTAACAACAATGCTTATAGGAGTAACTTTGGTAACAATTCTAGACCGTTCCCCTCTAACTCTTATGAGAACAACAATGCTTATCCTAGTACCAAGAACTCCAACACTGAACTAGAGACCATGCTTAGAGATTTCATCACTACCCAAAAAGCCTTTAATAAGAATGTAGAAGAGAAACTACATAAAGTAGATGATCTTTCTTTTAAGGTAGACCACTTAGCCAATGAGGTAAAATTGCTAAAAATTGAAACTTCTCCTCTTAAGGAGAGGGAAGTCATCCCTATTAATGCTACTCAAGTGCAAATCAATGAAAATATTAGGATGATGGCTAAGCTTAAAGAAAGATGGGCTAGAGAAAGGGAGGAAGAGGAAAGAATTAACAGCCTTCCTACCCACCACACTGTTGCTACTATCCAAGTTATTGAGGATGTTCACACTCTTCGCACCCAATGTACTCCTGGTCCGAATGGACCTATTAATGGTGATGCTATAGAAACTACCAAACAGGTGAGCCTTAAGGACACCACTACCACTTTACTTGATGCTCGTGACCTTGATTTTAATAATTGCACTCTTATAGAAGTTACTGATTTCCTTCACAAGATGTCTAGAGATCCCCGCACTAGCACGCTTAACCTTGCCTTCACAGAGCATATCACTAATGCTCTCATCAAAGCTAGGGAGGAGAAACTTAGAGTAGAAGCCTCCATACCTAGAAAGCTAGAAGATGGTTGGGATCCTATGATAAAAATTTATTTGAATGACTTCTCTTGTTATGCATTATGTGATGTTGGTGCTAGTACCTCTGTTATGCCCAAAAGGATATATGATATGCTTAAATTGAAATCTTTTGATTCTTGTTCTTTTGGTGATGCTCTCGTTGATTCTTCCATAAAGAAACCTTTGGGGACGATCGACGATGTTCTTATTGTTGTCAATGATAATTATGTTCCCGTTGATTTCACTATTATGGATATTGAATGTGATCCTTCATGTCCAATTATTTTGGGACGTCCCTTTTTGCGCACCGTTGGTGCTATCATTGACATGAAAGAGGGTAATATTAAATTTCAGTTTCCTATCAAGAAAGGGATGGAACACTTCCCTCGTAAGGTCAAGTTACCTTTTGAGTCCGTTGTACGGGCTAGCTATTCTTTTACTCTTGATAAAACTTGATCTATGCATTATGCCTAACTTAAAGGCATAAAAGAAAGCGCTTTTGGGAGGCAGCCCACATGAATAAATTTTTGCTTTTGTTGTGTCTTGATGTTTTTTACTGCTGTAGCATCATCATTGTATCTTTGCTTTTCATATTTGTGCCAAGTATAGCCTCCGATTGCTAGAAAGTTCAAAAGTGGTGAGGTGCTGTCCAGGAAACAGATTCTGTCCTTGGATAGAAAAATTCGTATAAAATCACCAGATCACATTTTTGGTCTGAATTTTTTCGACAGCGTTCTCTATATAATTGTCTTTCGTGCGTCAGTTCTGAGTTTTTTTATTTGAGTTGCAGAAGTATCCCGAACAGGTCAATTACTGCATGCTGATTCTGTTTTTCACAGATTCTGTCATGTTTTGCCTTACCTTCACTTTGCAAATTGAGAACTTGCTTTTTCTTTGCAAAAAACCTTTTGGCAATCTTGAGAAACAGCAGAAATTCAAGAATATCCTTATCTCCAGCAAGGTATAATTATTTTATTAAGGGTACTAACCTCGCTAATCAGATTATGATGAGTTGTGTATGAAGGGAGTTTTCAAGTGTGCGAGGGAAGATGATAAAAAGATTCAGGAGTGTCAAGCGCTCAAGCTTGGGGATGCCCCTGTGCACCCCCAAGAAATATTCAAGGAGACTCAAGCGTCTAAGCTTGGGGATGCCCTCGTGCATCCCCTTCTCCATCAACATTATCAGTTCGTCTTTCGTTTCGCTATATTTTTATCACTTCATATGTTTTGTGCTATGCTTGGAGCGTCTTGCTTTTAGTTTTCTTTTTAGTTTTTCATAACGAGTCGGAACTCAACATTCCTTTATGTGGGAGAGAAACACGCTCCACCTCTACCTAGAACATTACATAGAATTTTCATGTCTATCTATGATGTGTGTGTTCTTTGTCTTTTAATAGCTACTATCGTGCTCTGCTCTTAGTATTCATGCTTATCTTTTCAAGAGCTTTTATTTAGTTGGTTGCTTGAACCCTCTTTAATTACCATGCTCACCTTATTAAGAGAGTTTGCTTCCGTAGCGTGGGTTAATGTGTCTATGATAAAGATGCTACTTTCATGATGGTGCTTAGTAGTTCAGGTTTTCTTATGGTTAATCTCAAATAGCTGGGGGGTTCCCAATGTGTTATTGGAGTACCAACTTGGTTTTTTTGCCTATGATGTGGTATGGTTTAGTAATATCTTCCTTCGAGAATTTATTTTGATTGACTTGGCGTATGCTCACACATATTCAAGACTGTAAAGAAAGTCTGTCAAGCCTTGATGATCTTTGGTTTCTAAGTAGCGATATAACTACCATGCCTGATTCAATATTTCTTTGTCGCTCTGCATGATTATGACCGTCATCGCTCTCTTAGTTGGTCGCTCCCAGTCTTTTGCTAACCTCCACCTGCACTAAGCAAATTAACCATGCAATACATAGCTCATGGGAAAGTAGCCTAAAAACTATTGTGGTAAAGAATATGTTGCCTATGTATCTTATTTCTTATGAGTTGCTTGCTGAGCGGTAACCATGTTTCTGGGGACGCCATCAACTGTCACACTTTTGTTGAATATCATGTGAGTTGCTATGCATGTTCGTCTTGTCTAAAGTAAGGGTGATTTACCGTGGGTTGAATTAATATGCATATTGTCAGAGAAGAACATTGGGCCGCCAACCAAAGCCATGCATCATGGTGGATGTTTTAGCTTGGACCTTAATCCTCAATCTCTCATGAGAATATGCTTATGCATTAAAGAGGAGTCCATCATCTATTTTCTATGTTGTCCCGGTATGGATGTCCTCAAGTTGAGATCTATCAAAAACGAGAAATCAAATGCGATCTATCTCCTTGGACCTTTGTACAGGTGGCATAGAGGTACCCCTTTGTGACACTTGGTTAAAACATATGCAATGCAATGATAACCCATGGGGATCCGAGCTAATTAGGACAAGGAGCGAGCACTATTGGTATTCGATGCATGAGGCTTGCAACTTATAAGATGTTTTATACATGACACATATGAAGTACTACTACCGTTGACACAATTGCTTCCATGTTTTCAAATAAAAAGCTTTAGCACTTAACCTTTCTTTTACCTTTATGTTGAAGCACCAACTACTGAGAGCATGATTGTCATTCTGAGTGTAATGTGCATTGTCCCAAAGTAGCATTGTCTTTTGCATGATTGTGATATCGTTTATTCTGAAATAATTGTATCTAGTCATCACTTAAACCTTGAAGGTGCCCCTGCACTTATGTCTTGCATCACTAAAGGGGGGCAAGCTAGATATCACTTTATCATATTTGCACATCATGTTCATTACGAATCTATTTGATGTTTCAGTTTCATATTGTAAAACTTTCAGTCATTTGTGATTTTCTCTTGAGGCAACCTAATTACTTTAGAATCATTGTCTCAGTAAGCTTTTGTCATATGACTATGAGAAAGTCTTATATGGTTAATAGCATGTCACCACAGAAATTATTCTTGTTATCATTTACCTACTCGAGGACGAGCAGGAATTAAGCTTGGGGATGTTGATACGTCCAAAACGTATCTATAATTTCTGCTTGCTCCATGCCACTTTTGGGTGATATTGCTATGATATTCATACACTTCCATACACTTTTGATCATATTTGGACTAACTTACTAATCCAATGCACCCCAGTGCCAGTTTCTGTTTTCGGCTGTTTTTGTATTTCAGGTTTTCACGTTTCGAGAACTGCCCAGAAAAATCCAGAAAAATTATATAAAAAATCAGCGAACCGGAAACAACACTGCGTCCGAAGGGCAACCTGGGGGGGGCACATGGGCTCCAGGCGCCCTGTGGGCGCGCCCCCCCCCTGGGCCACGCCGGGGGGGGCGCCTCGGCCCCCCGAGAGCCCCCCGGTGCCCTACTTTGGCATATATTTAAAGGACTCTCCGAAACCCTCGAAACATGACTTCTTTTCACGATCCCATCTCTGTTCCCCTGCCGCCGCCGCTTCCAAGATCGGGAGCACCAGGAGAACTCTTCCCGGCACCCTGCCGGAGGGGAGGATCACCACCGGGAGCTTCTCCACCACCATGGACGCCTCCCGGATGACTCGTGAGTAGTCTCCCTTGGACCATGAGTCCATGACCAGTAGCTATGTGATGTTCTCCTCCCGTTCTTGTGCTTCACTAATTAGTCCTCGTGAGCTGCCCTACATGATCGAGGCACCTATGTAATCTTTATGCTGTTGCTATGTTGAGTTTGCTGGGATCCGATGGATTATGAGATTATGTTCAGATTTATCTTGAGTAATATATTTGATTCACCTCTTTTATATTTTAGTTCATAAGTAATTCTTGCATGTTCTCCGTTGTTATTTATTGCTTTGGCCGAGTAATAGGTAGTGACTCCAAGAGGGAACGTTATGCTCGATTGTTGGTTCATGCCCCTCGATGACTAGCTTGAGTGACAGAAACATGAGTCTAGGGGATGTGCTGTTGCCACAAGGGGGGAAAACAACGGTGCTTGTGCTTGCGGGTGCAAGGATTGTTTACTTTACGCAAAGTTCTTTTAATGCAGTTGTCTGTTGCATTGAGTTTACACTATGGGTGGGACTCGCAACTTAATACCAGCGAGATGTTCTGGATAGATATCTCAAGGTGGATGATTAGTAGTAGATATTGATGGATTTGGGTCTACTTACTTTGGCGTACCGCCCATGCTTTGAACCTCAACCTTTCTTGCAATGTAATCAGCATTTATATGCGCTCGTGGGTCCTGTCAATTGCCCAGCTGTAATTTGTTTACCTCACATAGCTGTTTTATCGTCTTTTGGGAGAGAGACATCACTAGTGCACATCATGAGACTCCGGTCCATATTACCATCATTGATCACATCCACTATTTACTTTTCGCTATTTTACTTACTATTTCAAAAACACTATCTATCACTACTATCATATTGCTTTTAACCCTTTGTGAACTACAAGGCCGGAGAGATTGACAACCTCTCTGTACTCGTTGGGAGCAAAGTTATTTGTATCTGTGTGCAGGTCCACGTTTATTGCTAATTGAGCCGTTAGCAATTGACACCTAGTTGTTGAACCTAGGAGTCTCTCGGGATTCGATCCTTGGCATCTTTGCTAGGGGAAAACACTTCTACTTACTGCATCTTACACCTTCCACTTGGGGTAACCAACGAGGGGTTCGAGGCCCATCAGGAGGACAAAGGCGCCGGCGAGGCACCCCGGCGGCGGGATCCGGAGGGGATCGGGCGGATGCACCATGGAACTCCGCCGATCTAGACGAGCGCGGGGTCGGGGCAGACACCGGCGGTGGCTTCCTGGCTTGCTCCGGCGAGTTCCATGGTGGGGCGGCGACGAAGGAACTCCGGCGACGATGGAGCTCGTCGCCGGCGAGCGTGGACGGCGGGGACGGGTCCGCGGGTGCGCCGGTGCCTACGGGCTGGCTGCGACGGCGACGGTTCGGGCCCGCGCGGGCCCCGGATGGGCTCCGCGGGCCGGCGGTGATGTGGGGCGCGGTGTGATGACGTGGCGAGGTGGGATTTGTTGAGGAGGCGGAGGCGGACATGTCCGGCGGCGTACGGACGTGTCCGGCGCGGCGGAGGGGAGTTTCTTAGGGTTTCATCCATGAATTTGGACGGGGAGGGCTAATTTATAGATAGAGGAAGCTAGGAGTGTCCAAATGAGGAGCGGTTTGCGGCCACGCGATCGTGATCGAACGGCCAAGAGCATGGAGGGGGTTTGGAAGGGCTTGTGGGCTGTTTAGGTGGGGTGCTGGGCCAAAAGGAAGAAGGGTTTTGACGGTTAGCACGGTTAACCGTTGGGCTATCAAACGAACTCCAAATGCGACGAAAATTGACAGACGGTCTACCTATGCTATAATAGGACCACATGACAAGTTTCAACCCATTTCGAGAACGTTATCCGGCCACTCAAAAAATAAATAACCGGAGGTGCCGCGGGCACGTGTGAGTGTGTCTGGGCTCAGAACAGACAACGGAGAGGACGGGCGGACTCGGACGGATGCAAGTTTTGAAAACATGCTGATGCAACACACATGATGACATGGCAAGATGCAACACGCAAGCAGATGACATGGCAACGACGACGAATGATTGACTGACACCTGTTGCACCGGTCTCGGGGTGTCACAATACTCCCCTACTAACAAGAGATCTCGTCCTGAGATCTTAGGAACGAGACGGAAGAGAAAAAGGAAGAACAAAGTTCTTCGAGGACAAAAGAGTGAAACCAAAGAATGATTAGAGATGAGCCACTTGAAAGGACGAACACGATGGAGAAAACGAAGTTGCAAACACTTCGTTAGACAAGAAGAACAAGGGATACGACGAGAATAAAGCGGGGTTGAAAGGCAGGAAACAAGAGCTGAAGGAACAAGAATGAATTTGAAACCACTCTGGTTAATAAGAGAAAGAAAAAGGAATCTCCATGAAGGAATTCGGGCAACACTCCGACTGAAAATGGAAGGAATAGGACACTGGTTGACATGAATGGAATAGGACAAGAACCTGAGAAGATGGAATAAGAACATGACGAAATGAACAAGACAATGCCTCCGGAATAATTGAAATGATGGAATTAAAAGAATGGAGAAGAGATGACAACTTTGAGCACGAGTGACATGACTTGAACGGAGTTGTTGAGAAAATCAACAGCAAAATAATAAGCTTGATGTGGGCTTATGAAATTCATCCCAAAACTTGAGGTGAATTATGCCACGACGAGAAGATTGAATACCTGAGAATTAGGAATTGCAAAACTCCACTTCAAAAGAATACGGAGAATTATTTGCACTCAAGAGGCAAAAGAATAAGAATGCTTGAGCTACTCCAGAATAATTAGATGAACATTTGAAGAATGAATTAACTCATGATGAACCACCAGGAAGAACTCCGGTAACAATAGATGATGATATTGAAATGACGGATGAAAAGAATAAGATTAAAGCCTTGCGATGATTAGACGGGGTTCCAACGAGATAGCCGAGAAAAACTTTGAACTCCAGGGAAGAAAAGATTAAAGCACTTGGGGATAGAATTTATTCATCAAGAAAAAATTCCGAAGGAACGGATTAATCAACTTCACAAAGAAGAATAAGAATTATGTTATGCTTATCCTTCATCAATTAAATTGATGAAAGCAATGGATTCGCATACCACTTATTCGCGTTGAAATGGTTAAAGAGGGATATATCGCGAACTTGAGAAAATTTCTATGAAACACCGGTAGGATCAGAATAAAAATGAATGAATGGATTGATATGATTACACCGGAAAAGAACTCTTAAGCAAACCACCGTAAGGATTAAGGCCGAGTCAAGAAAGAACGAACCACCGGAAAGAATTAAAATCGAGTGATGAAAAAGAACAAACCACTATAAGGAATTAAACTGAGTGAATAGAAGAGAATGAATCACCGGGAAGAATAAAGCACTTGAGGGAATTCGGATACAAGAGAACGAAGAGATCGCGAACTGATTAAGAATGCTTGAACGAAGCACCGGAAGAATGTGAGACGAACGAAGAGGCATCAATGAAGAATATTTGGAGGACGAGTTGAAAACTGAGAACGAAGAAATCTTATGAAATGATGGCCTTCGGAGGAACACAAAGAAAAGAATTCATGAAATACTCCGGAAAAATGAAAATAAGAAAGGTTAAACCAGCGAAGAAAAGAATTTGAAAACGATCTTGGAGAAGGCATATGACTGATGGAATCCATTCTTACGTCACACTTGAAAAGAATATAGGAATACTCCGGGAAATTAGAAGAGTCAGGTAAGATCCTGGGAAAAGACCTGTGGGTTATGAGCCCATCGAAGAGAAAAACTACCTTTGGAAAGGATTGATGGAGAAGATGCACCGGGACGATTAAAAGACTCGAAGGAGGTGAAAACCTCAAATTAATTGTAAGACAGATGAATCTCTTGAGATGTCTTCGGAACTCCGGAATAATTAAAATGCTGAGAGGTAAACAAGCAAAAGGAAACAATTGAACCGAGGAAAGAATAAGAACAACACCGAGATATTGGAATTGAGTCCACCGGAAAAGAAAAGAGATGAAGGATGACAAACTAGGGGAGAATTTACCAGTTGAAATAACTAAGGAAAGAATGCAAAGGCTTCACACGAGTAGGATGGATACTCGATTATGGACTCTAGCTCCGAGAAGAAAAAAAAGGGTGGGCGGGTGGGAAAAAGAAAGACAACTTCGGATGGGGAAAACACCGTTGGTTGAAAAGAGCTGAGGATTGAAGTAAAAGAAGAGGAGGGTCAAATCCACTTGACGAGAGATGCACCAGATGCAAGAACTAACAACGCAACGAATGAAAACTAACCGCGTGATCCTAAAAAAAATTTGAAGGGGAAGAGAAGTAATTCAAAACACCTACGTCAAGATTCCTCACCAGAGCGACGAAGGGGCAGGGGAGTAAAAATAATTCCTACTCTCCGATATAACTAGACTCCGAAAAAGTTTACTGTTAGACTCAAGAACGGCCAGACTACGATCAATCAAGGGGGCTCCTGTGGTCGGTCGAGGCTCTGGTACCAACTTGTCAGACCCAAGATCACGTGACACTTACGTGATTGGGACACAACCGCATTTCGGGCGCTTATTAGCAAGATGGATATCATTACATCGTACCATTACATACATACATGGGGGATACAACAATACATACAAGTCACATGAATACAACAACATCAATACAAGACATCCGACTACGGATGCAAACATGAATAGCACAAACACATCCATCTGCTATCCTAGGCTGCCGACCCGGAACCTAACCCAAGACTGAAGAAGAAGAAGAAGAAAGAACTCCAACACAACGAACATCGCTCTCACGTCAAGTTATCGGCAACCTGCACCTGCAACTGTTGTTGTAGTATCTGTGAGCCACGAGAACTCGGCAATCCCATAACCATGGGAAACAAGACTAGCAAAGCTTAATGGGTAGGAAGAGGTAAAGTGGTGAGGTTGAAGCAGCGGCTAAGCAATATATGGTGGCTAACTAACGAGTACAAGAATAAGATGAGCATCTATGCAAACGGACACAAACTAATAATGATCGCTAAAGATCCTGAACTACTTATGAGTCAAGCATAACCCCACCGTGTTCTCTACTCAAAGTGAAAAGAGACATTCACGGTTACTCACACAGTTGTGTGTTTTACTTCGGATCCACTGTCAAGTTTTCTACAACCGGACATTAACAAATTCCAATCTGCCACATAACCGCGGGCACGGCTTTCAAAAGATCATAACCCTATAGGGTGTCCCAACTTAGCCCATCACAAGCTCTCACGATCAGCAGAAGTAATAATAATATTACCCCTTATCTTAGGGACAATCCGATCAGGCTCGGAATCCCGGTGCACAAGACATTCGACAATGGTATAACAAGTCCAGCAAGACCTCCCGGTGTGTCGACACCCTGATAGTAGCCGTGGGTATCTCGTCTTAGGCCACGACTGGATGGGCGATTATACGAGTAAAACCAGCCCTCGGGTTTCCCCAAGGTGGCCCTGCATAACCCCCGTTTGGGACCAACACCATCAGCACTGGCCCCCCTGCTATGTAGAAAATAATCACCGAGGGCGCGACCCCCTATGCAAATTAAATTAATTAATTAAGTTGTTATTATGAGGCAAATTAAAACCAATGTTGGGCCTTCCTGGATGAGTTTTATTCAAAGACGAACTGTCAAGGGGTCCCCATATACCCAACCGTGTAAGGAACGCAAAATCAAGGAACATAACGCCGGTTTATCGGCTCCTATGGTGGGATGAGTGGAACAAAACACCGAGCAAAAGGCCAAGCCTTCCACCCATTGCCAAGTATATAGGTGTGTTAATAATAATAATAGATATTGTGATATTCCAACAACAAGTTCCAACATGGAACGATCTTCATCTTCACGTGCAGCTAGCAACGCTATAAGAAGGGCTGAGCAAGCGGGTAACATAGCCAAACAACGGTTTGCTAGGAAGGTGTCAAAGGTTAGAGGTTTCATGGCAACAAGGAGAGGGGCTGACAATATTGATGGGTAGCGCGACATATAACGATAGAATCGAGACAACTAAGCATGGCAATGATAGTAAAGGTATCCAAGGTGATGGTCATCTTGCCTGAGATCCCGCAAGGAAGAAGAACAGATCCATGAGGAAGACGAAGAAGAAGCCTTGAAGACGAACCACGCGAAGTCGAATGAATCCTCACGATCGCAACGGAACAAGCACTAACGAGAAGAAAGCACACAACAAGGTGAACAGACAACACAAGAACATGACAATATGCTCAACCAAGCATGATGCAAGACAAGTCTAGATGATGCAATTCATGGCAAGGGATGAAGCACTCAAGAACAACACAAACCAACAAGTTTAAATTAGGCCGGAACCAACATACAACACTCCGGTAACTCCTCATATGCACATTTTGAAATTAGTCCAGATCTGAACAAACCTTAAGTTAAAGTTGTTAAACAGCAATTTAACATGCAGCAAAATGATCTACACGAAATTCTAGTCAAGTTTCATATAAAATTTGTTTAATTCGGAGCTACGGCCTAGAAGATATGAGCAAAACAAGACAAGCATGGCAACGGTGCAAGATGCCCCAAAACATTAAGCAAAAACACCCCAAACATGAAAACAACATGATATTAAGCTTCTACATGCAAAATCACACAAGTTTCATATAGGGCACACCCAAAACGGAGCAACGGTTCAACACATACACACGAAACAAGATACAATGCAAAGCTGAAGTTAACAACCACATAGCAACTTTGGAGCAAGATATATATAAGCTACAGCACCCAAACAAGGTAACAAGAAGCATGGATGTGAAATAGACATGTTACTCAACAAGCATGAACTTAGAACACACCCAAAAGCTTGCTGGAACACAATTAAACAAGCATGTCAAGTTGCAATAAATTTATCCAAACTTAGCCAAAATCTGGGAAGGCAAAAACATCATCACGATGCTGCCTTCGGAGGCACAAAACAACAAGCATATCAACTCCATTAAGTATATAAATAGAATGGACATGTAGTAGACATAGCATACATCAAACAACTCCATTGGAGTATCTCCATAGGAGGCATGGATCAATAACAACAAGCTCCACCAAATTGAACAAGCTGATAAAATCCTGACAGGTTAAATTTATAGCAACTTGAGAGCAAGAAATAAATAAGATACAGCAGGCGAAATATGCAAAATAAGGCATGAATGGATAGATAATAACATGGAAAACAAGACATGATCATTGGCTACTCCAAAACAAGCATGGATTTGAGTGGGGCATCAAGCAAACATGGCATCAGGTTATAACAGATTCCAGAATTAGCAGTTTTTTCACTAAGTATAAAACAGCAACAACAACATGTCATGTTTACAAGCTTGTTTAAGTCAACACAAGGCATATCATGTAAAATGGATTGCACCACAACAAAGACCATATCATTGTGCTTCTAAAACATCTAGACATTTGGCATGAAGACAAACACATCAATAGCAATGATCAAGTGAAAACAGCATCTCATAACAAGTTTCAGCACTTAACATCCAAATGCACTTTTGCAACTGAGATTAACATGTCAATATGGCACCTAACATGAATGCTACAACAACCATCATGTAGAGCACTTCACAATGAACATTTTGACATATCATATGCTCCATTTGGATAAACATGCACAAAGTTACAAGCATCACAAGTATGCAAGAAAAATTACAGTTAACAGCAGTTTTTAAGTTATAGCACTCTTGCAACAGGGATTAGAGCATCAAGATGAACTCAAATCATGCCACAATGGAACAAAGTGAAGAGAATATCACCACGATCATTTTGATATATAATTTGCATCAATTGGACAAGCACACAAGAAGTTATAGCATCACAAAGTAAGCATCAGACAACAAGTTTCCTGGGACTTAGCCAAAATTTGTATGTCTGAAACTGAGCGCGAGATACTATATAACGCATGGAGCGGGGAAAAGGGGCCGCTCACCATGGGCCTGGCCCAAGACGACGGTGGAGAGGCGAGGCGGCCGGCGGCTGGGCCTGCTGGCGAGGTGGGTCGCGAAGAGGAGGAGGAGGAGTTGGGCCGGCACGGCTGTGGGGCGAGGAGGCCCCAAGCAGCGACTGGGCCAGGACGAGGCCGGCCCAAGAGACGGCAGCGCTGACCGTCGTCGTCCTCGAACGAGGAACACACGGTGGTGGCTGCGCTCGACTTGGTGGCCGAGGTCTTGACGACGGAGGATGAGGGCGCTGGCGAGGCACCCCGGCGGCAGGATCCGGAGGGGATCGGGCGGATCCACCACGGAACGTCGTGGATCTGGAAGAGCGCGGGGTCGGGGCAGACACCGGCGGCGGCTTCCTGGCTTGCTCCGGCGAGTTCCATGGCCGGGCGGCGACGAAGGAACTCCGGCGACGATGGAGCTCATCGCCGGCGAGCGTGGACGACGGGGATGGGTCCGCGGGTGCGGCGGTGCCTGCGGGCTGGCGGCGGCGGCGACGGTTCGGGCCCGTGCGGGCCCCGGATGGGCTCCGCGGGCCGACGGCGATGTGGGGCGCGGTGTGATGATGTGGCGAGGTGGGATTGGCTGAGGAGGCGCAGGCGGACATATCCGGCGGCGTACGGACGTGTCCGGCGCGGCGGAGGGGAGTTTCTTAGGGTTCCATCCATTAATTTGGACGGGGAGGGCTGATTTATAGGTAGAGGGAGCTAGGAGTGTCCAAATGAGCAGCGGTTCGCGGCCACGCAATCGTAATCGAACGGCCAAGAGCATGGAGGGGGTTGGGAAGGGCTTGTGGGCTGTTTAGGTGGGGTGCTGGGCCAAAAGGAAGAAGGGCTTCGAGGTTAACACGGTTAACCGTTGGGCTATCAAACGAACTCCAAATGCGACGAAAATTGACAGGCGGTCTACCTACGCTATAATAAGACCACATGCCAAGTTTCAATCCATTTCTAGAATGTTATCCGGCCACTCATAAAATAAATAATCGGAGGTACCGCGGGCACGTGTGAGTGTGTCTGGGCTCAGAACAAACAACGGAGAGGACGGGCGGACTCGGACGGATGCAAGTTTTGAAAACATGTTGATGCAACACATATGGTGACATGGCAAGATGAAACACGCAAGCAGATGACATGGCAAAGACGACGAATGACTGACTGACACCTGGCGCACCGGTCTCAGGATGTCACATTCCAGGCATAGAAGCCTGCTGCATGGGTTCGTTAACATTGGAAGTCGTATTCGGTTCACCCGATAACTTCCGAAGCAAAGAGTTAATCTTTGACATCGCTCCATTCCGAAGTGGCTATCACACACTACTCGGAAGAACCGCCTTCGCCCGCTTTAATGCAATCCCGCATTATGCCTACCTAAAGCTCAAAATTCCTGGACCACGTGGCGTTATCACGATCAATGGAAACATGGAGCGTTCCCTCCGTACGGAGGAAGATACTGCGGCCCTAGCAGCCAAGGTGCAAAGCGGCCTATTGAGGCCGAATAGCTCATCAGTCATCAAGACCACGGACGCGGCTAAACGTGCCCCTCCTGCACAAGAATGCGGCAGCTCAGAAGAACATGAGCTCGATTAGCAGTTGTGCCCCTGTCGACTGCTCCATAAGGTACCTCGCATACACAATTATGCCCTTAAAATACCTTGGGCGGTGCTAGGGGCATACAACATATCATTAGTCCATAGTTCGGCCTGACCCTATTCGGACTCCAAAATATATCTTCTTCATGTTCATTTAAAAACCTACATTGTCTACGACCGTACAGGGTACTATTTTCCACAATCATGCTCTTGTCCTTCTTTTTTATTTTTACAGGCGGCCATGACAATTCTCTTTCTCAAGGACATATTGCAATGGAGAAAAAGGCGCAGACGTGCAGCAGGGCCACTGGTTGAAATTTCTTTCCCATAGATTAGGGTCTTGTGTAAACCTTTTTACTCTTTTCTTTTTTCTATTTTATTTTTTGGCATGTCAAATGCCCGAGGCTGTTATCGACGCTATCTGTAACCTCACGGCTCGCCGTATTAAACGGGATATAAAAGAAGTAGTTTGGTTCCAATTTGTTTGGGTTGTTGTTTATTTTCACCACGTGTATTCTCTACCCCCAGGACAGATCGTCGTGTATGCTCTAATACCTGGACTTCATACCAGGGGTTGTACTCAGCCTGGCACGCCTACAAAAAGTCCGAACACCTATAGGGAACTGTTTGGCGTCCCAGATATTGCGTTATATGCATCGGCTCCGAATCATGTCCTTTGTCAATAGTTGGGTTGCCCAGCTCTTGTGCTTGCTACCTTACGTTCCGCATTTTTCCGCTAAGGTAGTAAAGGGAGAACTACTGCGATTGTAGTTCTAGTTCGTCCGGTCAAGTACCTCAGTAGAGAAAGCCGAAGACTGACTATCATGATGAGGCGACAACTGGTCAAGCGATTCGATGACCTAGTGTTATACTATGATTGATAGCGATCCACTCCGTGTTATACGAGGGGATGGTCTTCGCCCAACCGCGTCAAAAAGGCACTATAATTCGAAAGGCCTGGTATGCACCAGGGGCTAGTACTTAGCCCCACTAGTCAAGCTCCTATGGCTAAGTGAAAGCGGTAAAGCCACATAGTCTGGTTGCCTGGTTCGCTACACAAACACCTCCTATACGGACCAAGACGTTGGATAAAGATTGTTCCTGCGTGTTATCGAACACCCCTGTAATATTTACATGGGGTTGAAGCCGACGACTGGAAACTTTCAGATTTACCTAAACACCCGCACATGAGGGAAAAGTCGCTCATTTATATAAAAGCCAGAATTTATATACATCGGCACATTGGCTTAGTCCTTACAACCCGAATATAAATCACTCAAAGGCTATGTCCTTTGAGCATTTGCCCTCAACAAGGCGGGCTCCTTCTAGGACATTGTCAAAGTAACTTTCCGGTCTGCGATGATCCATGGCTTCTGGAGAGCCAGCAGTGGCTATTTCCGCGGCCTTCATCTTCGCCCAATGTACCTTCACCCGGGCAAAGGCCATTCGAGAACCCTCTATGCAAGCCGAGCGCTTGACAGTGTCGACCCGCGGACTCACATCGACAAGCCTCTTCACCAATCCTAAGTAACTACTCGGGATCGAATCAGCGGGCCATAGCCGCACTATCAAGTCCTTCATGGCCGAACTCGCCATGTTGTGCCGCTCAACCAGCTACTTCATTTGGTCGTTAAGGGGCACCGGTTGGTTGGGCGCAAGGAACTGCGACCAAAACAGCTTCTCCATGTGGTTCCCCTCTTGAGCTCAGAAGTATTGGGCGGTGTCGGCCATGCTCCTTGGGAGATCTGCAAACATGCCTGGAGAACTCCATAATCGTGTCAGCCCAAGATACCTCTGACCTACGAAGATGCTCTGCAAGAGAAAACCTTACCAGTCGTTATCTGACGCGCTTGTTTTATCTCCTCCTGAGCATCGCGCGATGTAGTTTGTGCCTACTTGGCATCATTAACCGCCGTAGTGAGTTCGGCCACTTGCCCCGAATTCGCCTTCTCCAAGGTGTCGCATTTGCGAATTGCATCTTGGAGCTAGGCCTCGACTTCGATCACCCGAGTCTCGTGCTGTTGATGCAGGGCCTTCTCGGCCTCCAGGTTGGCAGCCGCTTTATCTGCGGCTACCTTGCTCGCTCTGGCCGCCTCCCTGGTCGTGGCAAGTTCGTTCTTCAGAGCCTCGACCGCAGCTGCATCAGCTGTTTCACAAAAATATATAACATGTATCAGCTCATGTTTGGACATATAGTGCATTAAAATTTAGATTTCCTAAACCCGCATACCTTGTGTTTCGTCAAAATGCTTGTTGACGCGCTCGAGATCTTCATCAACTAGTCTAGGTTTCCGATTTAACTCGGAAACATCTACGGTGTGGGCAGATGCCGTAACTAGCGCAGCCTTCTCAAGCACCAAATTCACAGTTCAGCTCTATCATATGTTATAACATGGATGCTTTGTCTGATTCTGTTCAGAATGAAACAAATCATCAGGGGCTAATATATATATATATATATATAAACAAACAAAAGTTCTCTTTACAGAACATTACATCGCATACCTCAAAGCCTGTTAGTAGGCCGTTGAAGGCTTCGTTCAGTCCGCCTTTGATGGACTAAATCTTCCACATGATTGCACTTATCAGAGTGCGGTGTTCCTCCATGATGGAAGCACTTTGTAGTGCTCCCTCCAGAGTGTTCGACGCGTCCGAATTGACGGTATGCGCCGGAGGAGCAGTTGCTCCCTCCCCCATTACGGGGGGCTGGTCCCTTGATTCCAGAGCGACACTGCACTCCGGAACAGTATTCAGCGGGCCTCGGATTGTTTGGGCCCCCCGTCTTCGGTCTCCATGGGGATTGCTCCCCCCTGGTCGACCGTGGCCGAAGGATTGACCTCGACCACCCTTTTGCCAGCCCCACTCCCACCTGCAGGAACAAGGGGAGTTTGTAGAGAGGATACCTCGGTGTCCCCCACAATGGGCGACGAGCCCCGCGGAGGTGTATCGCTCTCCGTCTCTCTGGATGCCAGGGAATTCCCCGAGGACAGTGAAGCCACGGGGATGTCGCGCGGAGGGCTATAGAAAGGCAAATTAGATATTAGATGCCAAGAAAAGGAAAATCATCCGAACATAAGCAGTTTTGAATACTTACGATTCGGCCGGGGGCTTGACCCTGGACTGATCCCAATAACTGTGTTCAGACAAGGAGTTCGAACTAACAGGAAGAGTTAGCTTCTTCCTGGGCGTGGCCGTGCTTGAGTCAGCAGGGGCCGCTCTTTTCCTCCCCTTGGCTAGGACAGGGGAGTCTTCTTCTTCTTCCTCCTCCTCTTCTTCTTCGGGAGAGAGTTGGGAGCCTGCTTCCTCGGACCTTGTGTCCATAGGGCCGGCAGGGCGGGGGTCGCTCTTGACCTCCTTGCCCTTCTTCTTGGCCTTCTTCTTCGGCGCCTTGTACGACGCTGGAATCAACATCGCCGTCACCCGAGGCGTCTCTATGTCTTTTGGCAGGGGAGCCAGACACTTGATTCGCTCCGCCTTTTTCATCCAGGCCTGGATTGAACGCAAACACTCCAACTCCTGTTATAATTAAAACAGGGAAGGAATGTATGTTCGGCAGAAATCTCAAAATACCTCTGATGCAGGGAGCACATTGCTGAAGCCCTTCTCCTCGGTCTCCGCCGGCCACCCCTTCTGGGCCTTGAAGAGGTGCTTCCAGATGTCTTCGTGCGTAGTGCCGAAGAGGTATTTCAAGGGACGGTACCCTTCCGGATTGAACTCCCATAGATAGGAGTCCCAGTGTTGGCAGGGGAGGACGAGACGAGCAAGCATTACCTAGACTACATTAGTGAGATGGTTGCCCTTGGAAATCATGTCAGAGATGCGTTTTGTGGAGTGCTAGCACCTCCGTCTAAGATCCCCAATTCGGACCCTTATCGGTCCAGGAGGTTAGCCTCTCCGGCGGTCCAGATATGAATGCAGGAGCCGCCGTCCACTTGGTGTCGCAGGGCTCCGTGATGTAAAACCACTCCTGCTACCAATTCTTGTTCATCTCCACGAACGCCCCCTTTGGCCAGGTAGCATCGGGAAGTTTGCTTATCATAGCACCAACGCACTCAGCATGCTGCCCGTCGACCACCTTCGGCTTCAGATTGATGGTTTTGAGCCAGAGGCCAAAGTGTGGGGGGATTCGGAGGAATGCTTCACACACCACTATGAAAGCGGATATGTGATGGATTGAATTCGGGGCTAGATCTTGGAAATCTAACCCGTAGAAAAACAAAAGACCTCGTACAAAGGGGTGGAGAGGAAATCCCAGCCCCCGAATGAAGTGCGAGAGGAATACAACCCTCTCACCCGCCTTAGGGATGGGAATCACATGGTCCCTCTCGAGGACTCGATGCGCCACCTCATCGGCAAGATAGCCCACGCTTCGGAGGCTCTTCACGGTCTTCTCTATGATCGAAGATGCCTCCCACTTACCCTTGGACCCGGAGCTAGCCATTGCTGGATACGGCGGCGTTGGTGGAGGAGTTGAGGATTGAGGGCGCAAGAGAAGTGGGCGCTGGGGGCTGAGGAGATTGGAGAGATAGGGCTCGAGGAGAGTGTGGGGATAAAGTGTAAAACGTTGGGTCCTTTTATAAGCGGTGAATTCTAAACACCCTCACACCAGCCATAAACCCCGCTGGTTCCCAACGAGGTCGTGCGTAAGGCGCGGTTAAGATGCTCACGTCACGTTGATAAGGACCCCGTAATAAGTGGGCATGATCTCTGTTTTGACGAGATGTGCCAATGAGGCTATACCTCGAAACACGAAACCAGGGCCAAGAAAACGGTTCGATATGTGTTAAAGGCACATACATGACGCTTCGATGAAAGGTTGTCAGTAAAGGCATAGTATCCATTTTTTGATACCTTGCCTTCAAGGCTAAGGGTTGTACTAACCATGCAAAACCGAACACAGTACCTTTTGTAGGGAATATTTCTTCAATATGTTCGGAAGGAGGAACCCGCCTTGCAATATCGAGACAGTGCATCAGTTGAACTCGTCGTCATCGAAGACTGGTTCAGGGGATACCGAGGGAGTCCTGGATTAAGGGGTCCTCAGGTGACTGGGTCATTCATTTTGGGCCGGACTGGTGGGCCGTGAAGATTACCGATGAAGACTATCTCCCGTATCTGGATAGGACTCTCCGTCTGTAAAATAGCAAGTTTAGAGTCTGGGTGTGATACTTTCCTTCCTCTGCCAGGTGATCATGTACAACCCTAGGTCCCTCCGGTGCATATATAAACCGGAGGGTTTAGTGCATAGATATGACAGCAGAATCATAGCAATCTCATAGGCTAGACTTTTAGGGTTTAGCCATTACGATCTTGAGTTAGATCAGCTCTTGTAACCATATTCATCAAGATCAATCAAACATGAAGTAAGGTATTACCTCGACCGAGAGGGCCTGAACCTGGGTAAACATCGTGTCCCCTGTCTTCTGTTACCATCGGTCCTCAGACGCATAGTTTGGGACGCCCTACCCGAGATCTGCCGGTTTTGACACCGACAGGCGGTCCGACTGGGAGTCCGGGGCGCCGGCACATCCGGCCAGAGTCCCTCGAGGACATGCGACCCAGCACGCTGACGACAACGGAGCATCCGACGTATCGGCTCAAGGCGCATCCGGACGGCTGCAAGTTGTTCCCCTAGGGTCCGATGCCGGTTCGGAGGAATCTCCATGCCCCCCGACCTGTGCTGGTCGCGCTCTTCCTAGATCGCCTTGCAGATGGCAACAGAGCGGCCCGCGAAGTACTATGCGCGAAAGAAGACAAAAAGTTAGAAGTCAGCCGCCTACAGCAGCCGGCGACTAGGAAACAAAGGAAGAGAGGACTTACCTTCGGGCATGTCCTCGATCACCTCATCGCCGTTCGACATCACCTTCTCCCTCTCAGCCCAGTTCGAGCGCCGAGTCTCGAACTCAGCCTTAAAGAGGTCCTCGTCGTCCTCCAGCTCCCGGACCTTCACCTTGTGCTCCGCGAGTTCCTTAGCAAGATGGTCACGCTCGGCGGCCGCCTTGCTGCGCTCTTTCTCCTTGTCCAGGAGCTCCTTCTCAAGCGCGTGCACGCGGTCCCGTAGATGAGCCGCTGCCTCTGCAAAGACAAAGAAGAGCTGTCAGCACCAACAAAGATCGAGAAGTTTCTGGATGATTCGGCCCGACTGCTCAGCAGTCGGCCCGAATCTTGGGGGCTACACCCAGTGGGTGCACTGACGCGCCCCCGCTGACGGATGATTTACGTACCGTGGCTCTGAGTTAGGTCGACGGTCCATTTGGTGAGCTGCCGACTCTGCGAGTTCAAGGCAACCACACGCACGTTGTGGTAGTCCTGCATCAAGGACGACATCCCGATGATTAACACACGCCTTGTAAGTTCCAATCCGCCTGCTCTGTAGCCAGCTTGGAACACGGGGGCTATACCCAGCAGGTGCGCTAGCGCACCCCCGCTGAAGCCGGCACGAATAAAAAGAAGAACAGAAGAGAGAGGACATACCCGGACGGTGGTCCGCGACATAATCATTTGTGACCTAGCCTTCGAGAATGTGGCGCCAAGGTTGTTGAATGAGTCCAAGACATCCTGAACCGCAAGGTTCAGAATGGCCGGGCCGGCTCCTGGCACCCAACCAGGCGGAGCGGCGCTTGTGGCCTCAGCTTCAGCCACTTGCGAGCCCACAACATTAGCACCAGCTGGCCTCGGCGTAGAAATCGCCCACGCCGGGTGCTGTCGCATGGAGGTGCGGGGCACCACGTCTTGGCTCGGCACCTCTGGTCCCCCAGGCTGACGGCCGCCTTGCGTGCCAGCATCTGGAGCGCGCGGAATAGCTTCCACCTTTGGGACAAGGGGCCCAGCCCCCTCCCACTCTGGGGCCGCCTGGTCAGCTCCAGCTGTCCCAGTCGGTGCCTGGTCCTCCACCACCATCGGCTCGGGCCGCTACGCGTCGGTGGCCTCCGGGACCATGCTGTGCACCGGGTCCTCTGTTGTCTTGGCACCGGCCTCCAACTGCATCTTGGCCGCAGCATCGGCTTCCGCTTGCGCCGTGGTCGCCGCCTCAGCTTCTGACAGAGCAGTGGCTTCCCGCTCCTCCCGCGCCTCCCGCGCATTACTCCCCGTCGCCTCCCAAAGGTCGGCGGATGGATCCACATGGCGGGTTCCTGCGGGGCTGTCTGCTGAACTCATCAGTGAGGCAGATGGCGCCCTCAACACGGAGAGGGGAGCCCTGCTCGGCAAGCGAAGCAAATATGAGAAGAATAGCAAAAGAAGCCAAGAGAAATATAGCCAAGTAAACTACAACAAGAGCAGTAAACACTTACGCGGATACCATGGGTCGCTGCTTCGGGCCCTTCCTGATGCCGGCCGCTTTGGCGGCCTCTTGCCACTTGGTCGCGGCCACCAACGGCCTGGCCTTCTTGGGCTGTTGGCTGCCGAACAGCCCCCCTTCATGGCGGCGCTTAGGAGTGCCGCCTGCCCCAGTCGGCGCCTTACCAAAGGGCCGCGTCGTCAAAGGGCCGGCCCACGCCCTATCGGCCCCTCCATGGCGAGGCGGCTCGTCGCCGTCCTCGTCGTCGTCCGGCCTGTCGCGGACGTTGGCCCTCACGCCGCCTCCTACGGCCCCGCTGACCTCCCCGCCACCTCCTCAAGTGGCGTCGTCCTTGTCCATCGCGGCCACCCGCAGCTCGCGATCGCCCACGTCACTCACCTACCGGTCCGGCATCCACTGATGGTCGGGAGCTGGCGCGGCGACAACCTCTTGGTCGATAAAGCGCTGCATCACAAACTGACTGGTCAAGACGGACGAAAATACACGGTTTGAGAAAAGAAAAGAAGTTGGATACTCACCGCAGGCGGAGGGTTGCACGGTTGTAAGGCGGCTTGCCAAAGGCCCACTCCAGTTCATTGAGCTGATGGTTGGAGAAGTGGTTGACATGCCAGACCACCTCGACAGTTGGCAGGTTCTTCGTCGACATCCGCCAAGGATCCCGACGGCTGCTCATGTCGCACATCGGGTGCGGACGGAAGTGGTGCGGCAGCACCCGGAGGTGGACAAAGGCAGCCAGTAGGTCTGCCGCCTAGAGCTCCTTCGACTCTATCATTTCCTGGAGCCGGTTGTGGGCGGTTTCGACGGCAGCCGACAGTGACTTGCCTAGCTGCTGGCCCTAGTTGCTCCGTGTCCCGGCTGGCGGCCCAGGCGCGAACACCTGCAGGTGGATGTAGTCCCGGGTCGGGTGGGCATTGCATACATGGAAGTACGACTTCTGCCACAGCTTCGACGACTCATGGATGATGGTAGGCGGAAACCGCGTCCTAGAGGGGGTGCACCGCACGGCGATGCAATCGCCGCATTGCGCCGGCTTGCCCTTGGCCGCAGTGCCAAGTTTGTGATAGAGTGTGGGCAGGACGCCGAAATAAGCCTCGCACAAAGTGACGAAGGCAGAAAGATGAACCACCATATTTGGAGTAAGGTGGTGAGGTTGGAGATGGTAGAAGTCAAGGAACTCCTAAAAGAAGCCACTCACCGACAGGCCGAATCCGTGGATGAAGTGGCTATGAAAGATGACGAACTCGCCGGCCTCCGGCACCGGCGAGATTTCTTGCGCGCTTGGAAGGCGTGCCGCCACGCACGCTTCATTGGGTATCCTCCACGTCATGCGGAGGAACTCGGAGTGGTCTTCGTGCACGTTGGACCTGTCCCACTCGCTGCGCGCCATGGCTCGTGGTCGGGTAGTGGCGAGGTCGTGGCGGCATGGCGGAGAAGAGCAGCAGCTAGCCATAGCGACCCTTTGGAAGCGGAGCGGCACGTCGGCGAGAGGCAACGAGAATGGAGAGTGGAAGGGTGCACGTGCGTTTGGCTGCGCCCCCTCCCCCCTATTTTTTAGGAGCCAGCAGCGGAGACAAAGAGGCGAGGCATGGGGACATGGGGATTAACTGCGCCCACGCAACACACCTCCTCGCAAATTCCACGGATAGTTACTCCGTGCGGGGAGAGCAACAACCCACCTCGGCCATAGCGGATCCGCACGCGTGTCGAGGCCCTATAGTGGCGGGCCTAGGCCTTCGGCGACGTCCCGTCACGCACATCGGCAGGCAGGCCGGCCTGGCCTACTGGAGATGCATGGCGAGCATCCAACGGGTGGCAACCACACCAACCGGCAAAGCACCAAGCGGAGCCCATCTCAATGGTTTGAATTCACCAGGCGGCCGGCCTAACCTAGGCCAGCTCCTGGCATACGGACAGACAAAGACGGAGGATCTCCCAAAGAGGAAGTTGTTGAGACACCTCAGTGCTGAGCCGTGGCACCTCACCAGCTTTGGGGACTACTATCGGGGTTATGTACCCCGGGTAGCCTCATCCGCACCCAAGAGCATTTTAAGACTTTGGAACTAGTCCAGCCCCTCGGGCTTGCTGGGATATATGGTTGGTACCTTGGTCGTGCTCCAGGAGGCGGCGTGTCTCTATCATGCGGCCCTCAGAGCAGGCCGGCCCCTCGGAGTCTGCACCAACCAACCGTGATCAAAGCCAAGCAGGGCCACATTGCCATCTGTACCCCCACAGGATACACGGAGGCATGTGAACAGTGCGCTTCGACCAGGCGGACATCGTCCACCACGGCGCGACACTGTAGCGACATGCACTGTGACGCCACCCTCGTCAGCAAGGATGGTGCTACAATAAAAGCCAATCAACATGGCCCGCAGGCGGCGGGCCCTACCTGTCGGCCAGATTCCTAGCAGCCGGCGGGGTCCACCGAAGGTGGGCCCCAATAGCCGGTGGAGAACCCGATGACCGAAGACACTAACGTCCGAGACCTACCACCCGACGTATTACCATTGTACCCCTGGGGGTAGGCCTATATAAACCCCCAGGATCACCCATGCAAAGGGTTGACATCGAGTAGATCCCAGCATTCCATCCATCCACCCATAGCTAAGAGAAAGATAGCTAAGCCCCGCCCTTCTTCCTCCTCTAGCGATACAGCTCTAGAAGCACCATTGTACACTTGCGATTCCTAGTGATCATGTGGAGACCCCGTAGAGCATGACCAGGGGTGTTATCTCCACAAAGAGCCCCGAACCTGGGTAAGACTTGTGCACAATCGAGATCTCGCCCAATCCCGCTTCTAGAGCCCGATGACGTACTCCTCTCCCACACCATGATAAGCCACCCCTGGCATCTGTCTCGAGAATCCTTCGACACCAAGATAAGTCACCTTGTGATCTCGCTAGTGTAAGGAAACTTCCCTTTCAGTCCTCCGGGAGCCGCTTGCACGCCAAAGGGAACCTCCTGAGCATCGCGCCTCAGGGGCTCTTGCCAGACCTCGGACCGCTCATCTACTGGCCTTGACCACGGCATCACGACCTGGCATACCAGGGACGGTTGAAGTTTGCTTGGGGACTGGGTCCTACCGACGTAGAGCACTAAGCTACCACGAGAATGAAATGGGGAACCACGCCAGGGCGAGAGACGCAAACACGACATCAAATCGGGCGTGCTAACATTAAAGTGCGAGCGTCACAGTTTTTACATACCCCCAAGGGGCCCGTCATGTTTTTCACGCAGGAATGAAGCAAAAGGAAATGCCTCTTAAAGAGCCATGGCCTTGGCAGCATCACCAGCGATGTCGGGATGGCACTACCCCTCCCTTAGGACTGGTCGTGGCTACGAGATGCCTCGTAGCTGTCATCGTCACTCGAGCCTGGTCGTGATGAAGTGCTGCTGCCGTTGGAGGAGTCACGAACAAGGCCAAGGGCAAGTTCACCGTCGGTAGCCTCGCCACCTCGTCGGCCTGCGGGTAAGCATTCCAGGCGTCGGTCATCTGCCCTGAAGACCTTGAAGAGGAGCGTCGATGCCCCGTCGTACTCGAAGTGGATGGCGTGCCTCCCCTCCAAGTTGCACGCGCGAGCGATCGCACCCCATCCCCGGGTAATGAAGACGTCACCGGAGTCTATGGCCTCAACCTCCGTTTTTGATGCTTGGCTGCAGCAGCCTCTGTGGTGCACCCATAGCTCGACGGGCCCCCGTGGTGGTATCTCCCTCGACAGAGACTATGAGAGCTGGAACCATGTGTGTGGCGGCATTGCCGCCCACACCACAAACTCGCGGATCATGCCTTTGGCATGGGTCTGCGGGCGGGATGGTCGTACAACCACCGCTTGATCTCCTCCACGGCTCTACTCCTTGCAATGTCTGTCGTTGTTCCCATGGGCGGGACTCTGCGTGCGAGCATACGTGCGGACCAGGAAACCTGGTGGGCGCATTTGTGCCAACGTCGCGTTGCCATGGGCGCCGCGGTGGCATCTCGAGAGTGAACATGCCTCTTCTTCGGTGGGAATAGCTCAGGTTCTACCTGTGGGGCCTTTCCCTTCTTCGAGGTAGATAATCTCCTCACTGGCACCAGCACTGGCAAGATGGCAGGACAAAGAGGAAGAAGAAGGAGCGAGCGGCCAGAGGAAGGCTAACTGCCGGCCCCTCTAGCTCTGGGCAATGATGGCCATTCTGCATGCGCCAGGCAGCTGTCAAGTTGGGCAATTACCAATGCAATGTGGGGAAGTGGATACGCCCACATCCTATCAAGCGCCACGCGTCGACTCGGTCCGTAGTTGATTGGGGCCCACGGTGCTTCGCCCTTGCCCTTTGGCTTCCCCTCGAAGCCAAGTCCGAGCGCGCCTTAGGCCCGGGGGCTACTTTCGGCGTTCTGGGAACCAGGGTACCCAAATTTGCCTGCCTGCGGCCCATGGCATGGCTTCATCGATGGCCTGGTAAGGCCCATCTACGACACCAACAAGACAAGACCCTCACGAGGGGCCAAGCCTCACAAGGCAGGCGGCATCAAGACCTCCGGAGGGAGCGGCTTCCCTGGGCTGCCACCTGAGGAGCGGCGATTTCTATGCAGGTGCACATCTCATGAGGTTGAGGTGACGCAAGCCATGACGACCAAGGCTAGGCGGGCGCCAGCGGGCGCAGAGGAGCAGGTTTCCTCTTTGGTGCTATGGAGGCAAGCGCAGGCGCGGGGTCCCCAGGAATCAGCCAAAGGTTTTCATTCCTGTGCAACAAGACCAAGACCACCAGGACGATGGGATGGATGTCATGGTCGAGCCCACCGCAGAGTCACGACCAGGGACTTTGCGAATGAAGACCACCTTTCGTCAGGATAAGTTGTATTACTTATCCCCTTTCACATTGGCCACTATGGAATCACTTCCCACCACCAGAAAGAGTCATGTCCTGTTTTATACGATTATGAATGCCAGGATCTCGAATTTTAGTTTTTGAATCTTTGTTATGTTGAGTTCGAATATATCATTAGGTGACCTTGCGGTTTATAATATATGTAGTCCTACATTTTGATCTTCCGTCTTATATGAACATATGAACTACATGCACCATACGATCTCCAATTCAAATATTAGTATCCTTTTTATGTTAAATTCAAATCGTAGTACATTGGTCTAGGTAGCAAGATGTTCGGAATAATTTATACCCTGTTTGCATATGTTTAATGTGTTTAACACACACAACAATGCATCCCCCCACCGCCCCACACTCAACATTTAGATGTTAGCTTTGAAAGCCACACCTTATCTAAAATTAGAATAGTTATGGCCATGCACGAATTCAATGTGGTGAGCACTGGTGGTGAGACAATTTCTGCCATCAGTATCACAAATTCAAATCGATTCCTTGTTCGATGTGAGTATAGTATGTACCATGTTTGATGAAAACTATGCCAGGCATGTCCACATTATATTCATGCATCCATGACTTACAAACATCATGAGCTCTTGTTCAAATATTTGAATCCACTCATGTACTAATTATTGTCTTTGCGAGTCTTTTACACGCACACACACACACGCACATACTCCTCCTCCCTTTGTGGATATCCAATAACTTTTTTATATTGTGCATGCATATATGAACATGCACTCCACGCCACTTTGCATCATCTACATCGTGCACACACGTTCTTGTTCCTTAGGTCGGTCTCCCATGATCTCCCTACGTCTCCATCTTTCCCACACACACTGATCGATATACCCTCTAGCTAGCTAGGCCTGCCTACGACACACAAACATGTACACACATAATCCCTCCCCTCCTCTCACCATCCATGACTCTCGTCCTAACTCCAAGGCACGCGGGCACTGTCGCCCCCTCCGTTGTTATCCATCTTGCACTCGTACAGTGTCACAAGCTAGTTGCATCCCCTATGTTGTTATCCATCTTGCACTCTTACGGTGTCACAAGCTAGTTGTTGTACCCCTCCCCCCCCCCAACACACACACATCTCCCTCTCTTCGTAACTCTGGATATTCTTTATCTCTAACACATGCATGCATGTGCGCCAATTGATTTCCCTCTATGTGCAGCAAGGTCTCTTGCTATCTCCCCACAGAAAATGTCCGATATATATCTCTAGTTAAGTATCCCCCTCTTCACCCATGCACACATCAACCAAACCATGACC
>LR738715.1:429290596-429348112 GCA_902687465.1 Secale cereale | reverse complement strand
CACACACACATCTCCCTCTCTTCGTAACTCTGGATATTCTTTATCTCTAACACATGCATGCATGTGCGCCAATTGATTTCCCTCTATGTGCAGCAAGGTCTCTTGCTATCTCCCCACAGAAAATGTCCGATATATATCTCTAGTTAAGTATCCCCCTCTTCACCCATGCACACATCAACCAAACCATGACCACTCTAGCTACATACGACCGCCTCCCACACACACATTAATTGCCCTCCCCGTATCATCATACATGCCTTCCGCTTGGTCTATCGACCAAACAAGCGCGCCCACTCACGTTATCGTCCCCTCTCTTTAATTATCGATCTTGCTCTCGTACTCCTTCCTTTGTCTTCGCTTGGTTGGCCTCTCGCATAATCTCCCAACATGCACCCCCACTCTTTCCTAGCTCTTGTACGTTCGTAAAGTTATTCCCTCTGTCTGTGTCTATCGATACGTGCGTAAACGATCCCTTCCACGCTCTTCTCCTATATTGCCCACTCCACATACATATACTATGTATTTAGGACTCTCTTTGACAGAAACATATGTATAGAGGCATGTGGGACACACCATCTCCCTCTCTCTCTAACACACCCACTAGGTGGAGTCATGGAGGACATGAATCTATATCTATATCTATATCTATACCATCTATACCAATGTAAAAAAGAACAAAATAGGCATATCCAATTAATCTCGGCCATCAAACATGTCAATCCAACGATCTAGACTGCTTCAATAGCGAGCGCTCAACACGTTTAGCGTGCAGCCAAATATAGTGCTAATCACATAATAACACGCAAATAATATCATATTTAATATCCACATGCACTTAATATACTTCCAAATTCACGTGCATTGCACGTACACGTTGACTAGTGAAGAGAAGAGGTGCACGCACACACGCACTGCATCCCGCCACACCTACGTGCGTGTACACGGTGGAGCACATTTCTCGAATGAGAGTTAGCCCTATTGACAATTTGACGCATGTTGAAAGACTTGGTACAGGACGTGTCACTAGTACTTTGAGCATGGTTAATAGTATAGCCAACAACGTGTTGCCATGTCATACATAGTCAACCATATAGCAAACGTGTATAGTATTAGTAGTTGGTAAGCAGTACTCATTTTTTGCTCCCAGAGGTTGCGAGCATCACCCTTTATAGACAAATTAAGTTAGAGGGTAAACTTACAGCCCGTCGCGCTGGCGTCGCCCCAAAACACGGTCCATCCGGCCGGCCCCTCACCGAAGGGATGCTCATAGGCTTGGTGGGTCACTGACATGTGCGACCGCATGTAAGCAGTAGCACCAACACATGGTCGGCCCGGCCCGCCGCTTAGCATGAACAGGCAGTATGTACGGCCCACTGCTCACCGAAACGACGCGCATCGGCTTGGTACATCGCTTATGTTCGACCGCACGTGAGCAGTAGCAAACCGACAAGGCCAAGCTCCTCCATCGACCGCGCGCCAAAAGGCCAGCCTGTTATTGTAGATCGTTTTATCAAATGAAGATCGCACATAGGAGCATACCATGGCAGTTGCAAACGCTCGTGTGGTAGTTTCATGGGTAGGGGAGGGGCATTTTCTTCCAATCATGTTATTCCAGCTAAGCCACCCTGTAAACATAGTAAAAAATATGACCGTGCGTGTAGCAAAGCTCGTGGCGTGGTAGTTTTGTTAAATGCCATGGAACTTATTTTTTTACTGATGTTTTCATCCAATAGATAGCACCGTCGGATGTAGATCTTACGGTTATTGGTGCGTTCTCCAGGAGTAGCCTTGTGGCGAGCCATTGATTAGTCTTTTTTTCACATGCATTACATTGACACTCTCCCTCTTTCCCACGTACACACCTACGTCGGGGTGTTACAAGGCGTAGATGGCCACACCGGCGGGTACTACCTGTATTACAGAAGTAGTAGAAGGCAAAGACGGGCCTTTAAGAGAGAAGAGCGGAGAAAGATAAGGTTTACATTTTTTTGAGGGGTTAAGAGAAAATGTTCTTGCTGAGATCTTCATCCCTAAAGATACTTGACAATAGTATTATTGGAGTGGATACACAACTCACAAAAAATACAAGAAGTCCACTAGGCGGACTGGTCCGAGCGAAGAGAAAAAAACGCCACGTGATGATTGTTGTTGAGTCACTCAAATACATGCATTTTATCCCGTAGCAACGCACGGGTGTTCTACTAGTTTAGGTTTACTTCTTACTTGAAGGATCTTATATCCCTTCGACCATTGGAAATTACTTCAGCTACTGATCTGATGTTGAAGTAATTGCTGCATCGCCATCAAAATCCTCAATCTCTTGTGCTAAAGTAGACCATACTAAAGCCAACTTCGACTGCTGACCTGTTGTTGGAGTATATTATCATATTAGTACTAAGATAAATAGAAGGCATCGTGGAATCATTTAGGAGGTAAGCTTGTCAATCTGAATGTGGAAGGACACCATCCTCGAATCCCCAGCCCCTACCAGCAGCTTGGGCGGCACTGTGAAGTAAGTGAGCTCCTCCACGGCGATGGTGTCGGGCTCGTTGTTGTTTGTCACTTCTATTTCCACCTTGACAGCGTCGGTCGTGCCTCTGGGTGACCCGGGTGGCCCATTCCCCCACATCTTGGCCGCGTAATGCGGCGGTGTGGACGCCCCGCTCTGATGCAGATGACCGACACGGCGATAGGCCCGCCGATGTCAAGCGCCCCGCCGACCAGGAAAACCACGCGACCGTCCTCCTCCACGAACAGCAAGCGCCTCGGCTCCGACACTGGCACTTGTAGCTAGAGCACCTTGCCATACTAGATCATGTGCACGGGCATGGGGTGCACGGTGTTTATGTGGCTGGGAGGGCCGGCGGCGGGCTTTCATAGCCGCAGCCGAGCACGGGGCACTTGCAGGGTGCGAGCGGACACACGCTCTGGTGATCGATGAGCTTCGGGTAAGTGACGTAGATCCCACATCCTTCGTGCGGGCACTCAACCCTCGTTAAGGAGAGGACGACGTCCATCGGAATGTTGCGCATGTCGAAGCTGCCGCCGCGCTCACACATCTGTTACTGTCGCTGATTCCCGGGGTGCTCGCCACGGTAGTCCGCGCAGGCCAGGTGCCCTCCCTTGCACTACACAAATCAATCGAAAATCACATCAAACAAGAAAACCGCACCTTGCTCAATCAGCTAAACAGACGAGATGTATTCGAACCTCGTAAACTGGAGGCTTCAAGGGGCGGAGGCACAAGGGGCACTAGAGCAAGGTGAGGTCGATATAGACCTTCGACGTCTGGTCCCATTCCGTCGTCATGTCTCGCCCTCCTCGTGCACCACCATCTCTCGCTTTAGGGCCGAGGCTTAGAAAGTTTTACCATCACATATTCATATTACTTCAAGGTGCATAAATCAACACATACAAGGATCGAAAAGGAAACGCACGACATGCATGCATGCATTGTATTTAATGCATTGGTAAACACAATTTCTTGAAATAGTATATCGAGTGCACTATTTTGATGTGTCACGTCAACTCGTACAACAAGAAGAAGCTTGATTATAATGCCCTCACCCTCTCCCTTTCCCATGAGGGTGGTGGCTCGCAGGACGAGGAGAAACTTTTGTTACACGCTCTCCCTCCCGCACGCGGTGGACATGCAGCAGTTCAGTCGGTGTTAGATGGTCAGAATCATACTGTAGTAGTACCATCACTGTTCGACTTCCCGAAGAGGCAAAGAGCCAAGCACAACCCAAACGCTCGCATGGCAGTTTCATGTGTACGGGAGGTAGTAGGGCATCCACAATTTCTAGAGGCATCATCACCTCTATGCTGGGTCCCACATGTTGCCTCTAAGTTTTAGAGAAAAGCATGTATTGTATAGAGGTTGTGGTCACCTCTTAGATGGACCCTACCAGCAGGTTTAGAAAACAAGTTTCTCAACATATTTTATTTTACCACAACCACCCCCTAGAACTGACATATGGCGTCACTCAATTTCTTTATTTCTTAGAGGTTGCCTCCATGCTAAGATTCAATGCTAACAATTTGAACTAGAGGCTGGGGTTTGCAATGTATGGAGGCTGCTTGTAAGAGGAAAGAGAAGGCTTAGAGGCAGTAAAAACCATACATTGTGGATGCTCGTATAAAGTTACTCCCTCCATCTAGGTAAATAAATCATCTTAGGTTGTGCATCGCAACCAAGGAGGAGGGGGGAAACGAGAGAACTTAATGTTTATTTGCTAATTAATAGCATTGCATGCAATGAACTAACCAGTGCATGTCGTGTTTGGTAGTCTCAAGTCATTGAAAGCACACATGCCCCACATCTATTGTTGGTTGATTGATTTATTCATGTCGAAAAACAATTAACAAGGTGAGAGTTAATTCATCGTGCCTAAGTTTTTTGGGATCATTTGGTTTTCATAAGGTGGCTTAGAGCAACTACAATAGAGCTGAGTCAGCTACCTACTATACTCTTGCGAAAATAGGCACCGATGCTTATTTGTACATGGTAGAAGCTTAATTGTGTAAGTTCTAAGCCCGATGCCATACACTGCAGACCGGATGCCTCTAAGCTTAAAATCATTGGAGTCGCCTCAATGCTAGGCCATCTACAAGCATTTTTTTGATTAAAATAATCTTTTCGCCCTACCTGTCATCCTGTTGATTGAAGTTTGTATGCTGATCAGGTCAAGAGATGAATATATATTTTAACTTGTGGTGGGGTAAATGTTGGAGGCTGCAGCAAATATTTGTATACATTGCGGGTCTTTTAGACAAGTTTACAGGCATATGGGGCCGGTGTTAGAGGCAGTGTTGCCTCCAAATACTGGAGGTGCTCTCAACCGTGACATGTTTATCATCACATGTTCATACTTCAAGGTGCATTAAATCAACAGATGCAAGGATCAACGGGAAACTCACGGCATGCATGCATTTGTAAACACAAGTTTTTGAGAAAATCGTGCCATGATGTCTCGCGTCAACTTGTACAACAAGGAGAAGCTTGATTACTAGTAGACCCTCTCCCTTGCCCATGTGCGCGGTGGCTCGCAGATGAGGAGAAGCTTTTGCTTACAAGAAGAAGCTCTCCCTCCCCCCACGCGGTGGACATGCAGTAGTTGATTCGGTACTGTAGAAGTAGTACTAACATTGTTCGACTTCTTTTTTGAAATAAATGCAGGAGAGCTGCGTATTTCATTGATTAGAGGGGGAGGCGAAAGAACGTCGAATACAGGGTGCAGGATAACGCATTAGCTTGCGGAACAAGGAACTTAAAAATAGAAGAAGAAAAATAAAAAGACATCGGCCTCGGGCTACTCTCGCAGAAATAGATGTTGGCCGCCTGCCAGCGCCCAATCGCTTGCCTCCGACCGCAGGAGGTGCAAGACTTGTCGCGGCGAACGTAATGCACGCATCTTCGATTGTTCGACTTCTAAAAGAGGCGAAGAGCTAAGCGCAATCCGAATGTGATTGTTGTGAAGGCTCGCGTGACAGTCTTATGTGTAGGGGAAGGGCATGGTGTGGCAGTGTTGTGGCAATTATTTTCTAGTATTGCTGTTTGCGTCCAATAGGTGCCACCGTCGGATGCAGATCTTACGGTTATACTCCCTCCGTTCCCAAATATTTGCCTTTCTAGACATTTCAAATGGAATACAACATACAGATGTATGTAGACATATTTTAGAATGTAGATTCGCTCATTTTGCTTGGTATGTAGTCACTTGTTGAAATCTCTAGAAAGACAAATATTTGGGAAGGGAGGGAGTAGTTATCTTACGAAAATCAAATATTCCCAAAACAAACCCGACCACCTTTCTTGTTTCATGTTGTTTTTAATGCCTTGAGACGTACATACTACATCCGTCCTGGTTCATTCATCCCTATCGTATTTTGTGCCAAATTTTGACCATAAATTTAAATAACAAAATATTTGTGCATGTCAAAAATATATATCATTGAAAACTATGCTCAAGTACAAATCCAACGATATCATTTTTGTTAACATGCATTAACATTTTGTTAGTTAAATCGCCGGTCAAAGTTTGGCACAAACTACAAAGGGGACTAACAAACCAGGACGGAGGTACCGCATGCAGCGGTCAGTTCATGGCATGCAATCGTATTAATTAGCAAATAAATATTAATTTCTCTCATTTTCCTGTCCACCTTCGTCACGGTGCACAATGCAGTAGTCTTTTTTTGACATGCATTTACGTTGATATGGCTTGAAACATTGAATGCCAAGGAGGGGCGGGTAGCGGTTCCCAAAATGTTGAACGGTCAATGGTGCATCCTCATTCAATTGGCATGCAGAGGGAACTAATAGGAGAAGGAATGGAGCCATCACGATGTTAATGCAATGCAGTTTAGATTCTCATATAAAAGCGCCCCACCGCTGCAATCCATCTACTCCTATTCTCTGCGCAACACTACTCACTCCAATCCAAGACCAAGACTAGTGACCAGAAGCCACAAGCACCTATGGCATCAATGAACGCGAGCGGTAGTCGGCTGTGCCAGATCATCCAAGACGCCGGCCTGTGGCCCCGCACCGCGCAGTGTTTCTATACGGTGCTGGCGACCACCAGCGTCATAGCCCTCGTCGACGCCGGCTTCACCTCTCGCGTGAACGAGATGATTGTCCACTCCATCCACATGTTCACCACCGTCAAGAAGTGCGCGGATGACCTTGTCGTACTCCTCCAGCCCGCGCGCCCAGGTTCCTCGTTGCCTGCCACCCTCATCGGCCTCCATGGTGACGAACTCTTTCAACCACTGGTGGCCCTGGAGCTGCCGGAGGTCGCGACGAAGAATGTGCATCTCGAGGTCGCGCTTGTAGTGCAGCGCCTCGCCATGTAAGAAACCGTCAACCTACACATCCACGCCTACGAGGAAATCATCTACATAGGCCACTACAAGGCCAGGGAGGATAGCAAGACGTTGGCCTTCTTCGACCGACTGGAATCTTTGGACGCCATTATTCAGAAGCACGTGGACCTGGCCATGAAAGCCGCCATTACTTAGCCGTCGTTCGATGGGCCGGCGCCCTGAGTCGAGGAGGAGGAGGTCGTGGATGGATGCATCTTTCTTATTGCCTCCTGTAACCAGCACCGCATCGCCTCCTGGCCTTAATGTGTTAGTGTATGGCATTTTTATTCCAGTCATAATGACATGTGTGATCCCTTGCTTTAATTTGGTGGCGTTAATAATATGTAGTACACATATGAGTGTATGACGTATCACTGTCTTCGTCCTGATTCACTACCTACGTCCTGGTCTACTAGTACCTTCGCAAATCCCCACCTCGCCCGCCGTGCGTCGGCTGAGTTAGAATAAGGAGAGAGAAACGAGGGAGAAGAGCACCACTAGTTGGGTGCGTGCGATTTCATAGTACATAAATTTCCCCGCATTTTTCCTCCTATATGTATTCCTAGGCTATTTCTATGTGCTTCTTTTCGCCGACACGTGGGACATGTAGCATCTGGGTCGTAGTGCATGCACGAGTCAGAGCATAAGCAACCATGCTGGCGTATTTTACATTTCAGACCTGACGAATTACATGCAAAACCCCGACAGAAGAATAAATAAATAAATGAATTACCACATGCAAACCAGATTATTTTCACAGAAACCGGAGCACGTTCATTAAATTTTTGACATAACATGTTGAAAAAAATATCCAGACCTAAACGAGTCTAAGGGCCTCTTTGATTCGCAAGATATTGAAAACACAGGAATGGTGAAAGTAGATGGCGATGAACCGAGAGGAGGACGTAAGTTGGTTTTTATGGCCATATCACCACATTGTTTTCTATGGCTATCCCCTGCTGGTTCACTGGGCTGCCGTGTTTTGCACCGCTCCGGACGTGATAATGACTATTATAAGTCGTCATATCACAAGACCCCATTTTCCAGCAGTAACGACCGTCCAATCACACAGCCCTACCTTTCCAGCAGTAAGTTGAATTCGACAGTCCCTCGCCCTCCTCTTTGTCAAACCGGTTAGGCAAAACTGTCGCGCATATTGCCCGGGAAAAGCCCCGCCCTCGAATTTTAAATACTCCTACTCCCTCCGTTGCTAAATATTTGTCTTTCTAGACATTTCAAATGGACTATAACATACAGATGTATGTAGACATATTTTAGAGTGTAGATTCACTCATTTTTCTTCGTATGTAGTCACTTGTTGAAATCTCTAGAAAGACAAATAGTTAGGACCGGAGGGAGTAATATTTTGTATCCATGAATTGCGCCATGGAGTAGAAAACCAAAAGAAAAAGGTGGTACAGTACATGTAAACAAATACAGTTCAAGTTCTAGATAGTGATTCGGAATGTAAACCGTGCATGTCTTTTTATAGTATAGTACAGGACAAAGTGCGACGTCCAGGTACTCATGTTAACCAAAGAGTTTCTTTTCTTTAATACCACGTACACATATTGAAACGCTTCTTCTGGAGAGAAAAAGACAATCACTCCACTATATACATAGGTAGGAGCCTGAGCGCTTGCTTTTCTAGGGTTGCTCTCTTCATTCTCTCATCCTCTCCAGATCTAAACAAGACATCGGGAACAACATTTTCTCTCAGCTCACTGCTGGTCACAGATCTGGCTGGATCCCTTTGGCCGGTGTGTGTAGGGGGGTGGATCTTTCACGCGGTCATCGGCGGCGAGGGAGGAAAACCAAAGCTGCCGGCGGGTCCCGATCCTCTGCCTGTGACATTCTCTCCAACACAACGCCGGCTTGGGAGGTCCTCGGACCCCTTCTTCCTCCCTGCCATATTGTGCGCAGATCCGACGTGCCGATGCCGACACCCCGACGGCCCTCAGGTATATGTTCGGCGAACGCAGCCTTGCTCTACTGCCCCAGCTCTCCACGTGTCTGCATGTGCATCTTTTTCTACTTCCATCAGCTCTTCCAAAGCCACCTAAATTTTTAGTATTATTAGAGGTAAAACTACTTCATGCAGTCGAATATAGGACTTGGTTCAAACAATGAACAAAGGGGGGGAAACTCGTAGCATGAATCTAGGACTTGATTCAAAGAGGAAATAACAGGGGGAAAGTAGTAGAGACCGGATACCCAACCGGTCTCTTGGTTGAAAAGGGAAATAAAGGAAAAACACGGTACAAACTTGATAAGGAACATATCTATTATTGGTTGAAAAAATGATAGAAAGTGGTGGCTGGTGGACAAGTCAACAAAGTATGTCCAGGATTAGATTTGCTGCCCTCACATAGTAAAAGTTCTCCAGGATTAGATTTGCTGCCCTCAGAGAGTATGAAAAAACTTGACATCGCCACTTTATGCCTCCTTATAGGTACATTGTGCTGATGCATCCGCTGTCGCATGTCCTTATACCAACCTTTTGTTGTTGTTAATGTAAGGGCGCATGTACAATAAAGCAATCACACTGTTACCTTAAGGACATTTCTAACCAGTGTTATTGTTAGTCTAATGCCTCCAGTGATATGATGCAATCAAACTGTGTTACAAATGGTACTCGTGCTGTTTTCCCCAGTATGATAAGTAAGTTACTTCTTTACGCTGCTGAATGTCCTAGTGTCCCCATGGTCACATGCCCTTAAACCAACTCTTTAGCTGATGTTGATCTACTATATCTGTTAAACAAGCAATGCCATCATTAAAGTAATCCCATATTTTACGAATGTCATTGTTGATCGTAATGCTTCTGGTAACATGAAGCATTGCTAACGGTTTAAAATGTCTACTGTCCTTGCATGGTTGCCATGAACATAATTTCATGTATGTTTCGTATCTTTTTATTGAACAACAACTATTTTCTTTCTATCTTTCTGTGCAGATAAGGATATCTATTTCACCTTGTTGCTATTGTGACCTTTTGGTGTACTGCACAAAACACTTTTTTTTGAATGAGTGTCTTGTGCAGTTCAACTAAAATGTCACGTGGGCAACATCTCTCAATTTTTGTGGAACTGCACAAAATGGTGATTGGAGTTTCCAAAATCTCCGTCAATTCTGGTGGTAATCTCGTGCAACATTTTATTAGCCTTTGCAAGATCATTGTCACCACAATGGCACTTTATTTTAGTGGAACTACACAAAAGGATAAGCAAATTATTGTTGCACCTTACATGAGCAGGACAACCAACCTTAATGTTGCTCAATTTTTGTGCAATTACTAAAGAAGAACATGCCAGCTCACGAGAGCAAGTACTTCTTGCTAGCTGAATGATGCAATCTTTGCTTCATTTTAGGTGAACTACAGAAAAAGTCCCATGAATTGAATCATTGAGTTGAGCTGCAGGTTGACTTCAACTAGTGCCACTATTATAGTAATCATGCTCTTTCTTATTTGTGCCGTGCAAATAGGAATACTCAACAATATATGTTGTGATAGTCCAGAGCATTCGCCAAGTTCTTGGGTTGCATGACATGGCTAGCCAAGATGGATTTAATCCTAATATTCAATTTATCAAAAGGCTCTAATGGGTTGGATCTGAATCTTGCAAGCTAGGAATCAATGAGATGTGTAGGCATCTTTGTTGTACTTATTATGTGAATCTTATTTGTTGGTTCTAAATCTTGCAAGCTGGGAATGAATGAGTTGTGTAGGTATCTTCGTTGTACTTATTATTTGAATCTTATTTGTTGGTTCTGAATCTTGCAATCTAGGAAATTCGGCATGATAATGCTGAGGACATCAACCATAACAAATAGTTCAAACTTGGTAGTATTATCTGTGTGAAAGTGCGACAAATGTGTTGATCGTGTGCGTCCTGAGAATAATAAATTTAATTGTTGTGCATGTTGATCATGTGGCATTGATAGAACGAGCCACTGCATTGCTTGTTTTAAGAATAAAATTTAATTAAAGCTAATTAAATTTAAGTAAAGTGACCACTAACACTTATTATTACGGTACCAATACAGACCCGCTCGTGAACCGACGTGTGGCTGGAAAAGGATTCTTACTCCAAAGTAATAGAGGTGTTTGAATGCGCCGAGGGTGCATGATCTACTGGGCGTGCAGCGTGCGAGGGAGGGGTAGTAACTGTTGTTACATCTACACACTCAGTTTACTGTTGAATCCAGTTCCCCAAGAGCTGAAAAACGAACTGCTGCCTCCGCTTACCCACTCGTTCACTTGAAGAGACTCCAATGGCGTTCCAAAGGGTGAGCCTGCTGGATATGGACTTCAGCAAGGAGTACACCGTTCAGTCCCATGGCCGCACCAAGTTGAATGTGATGTACACCAATGATCCGGACTCGGTGAGGCTCTGCCTTGCCGAGTTCAAGCAGTACCTACAGAACAAGAAAGCACAAGGTCGCAGGACTAGACCTTGTGCCCATACATTCGTCTCCTGACAGGGACCAGCGGATCACCGTCGCCCAGGTATGCGTGCAGGACGAGGTTCCCGTCTACCACTGCTGTAGGGCCATCAGAGGTTCTGGAGCATTCGATCGTTTCATCGGCAGCGCCAACTACACCTTCAGTACGATGGAGAGAAGGAAGAATGCGACGATTTGGCCATCTGGTGCAACAAGCTCGTCGACATCCAGAAGCAATACAAGATTGTCGGCAATGGGCAGGAGAAGGACTCCGTGGTTGACCTCGCCGAGACAATCATCGACCCCTGCTATGCCAACATGAAAGAGGACAACGATACCAAGGACCTGAACACGTGGGAGGTATGTTTGAATCTAGCCTACTTAACCTATGTGGCCAAGGATGCATACGTATGCTACGACAGGTACAGGCGGATCTTGGACATGAGGGCGTGTCTGCTTCCCGTAACCGACGAGTACACAGACAGTTGCAGCGTCATGATCAAGCATGCCAAGAAGGTCTAGATGTTGTACTTTATCTGTTTAAGCACCTTTGTCATCTGAGTGTTTCATGCATTAGCCTTGTGTCGGAATTATCTGTTTTGTCCGAAATATTTCTTCTAAGAACCCACTAACCTATTTTCGTTTTTAGTGGCTATTTGCTTATGTATATGTAACTAAGTTCACTCGGTTACCATGCTTTGAATCTCCTTCCTCCCAACATATTCCCCTTCTTAGGTGGATCCAGCAGGTCTCGTACGCAGACATCTGGGACCAACCACCTATCCATTTGTCTTCCTTTATTTAGTTCAATCTTTTGTCCTCTTCCTATATAGCGGCTGGCGGCGCTACCGCGCACGCCTCGGTGATCCATAATAGCCTATGACATTGGCAAGGCCATACCTCTACACCGACACATTGTACGGCGGCGGCAGCTCCATCGGCCCACCCTGCACCCGAACATGTCAACCCTCGTACTCCCCTCCGCCTACGTCTTCCCCAGCTCCAGTTCGTTCCGTCCAAGGTCTTGACGTCGTCCTCCGCCTTGGTGCTCTCACCGCGGCGCCGCCATCTGTCGTTCCCAACATGGTCAGCAAAACAAGAGGAATCGGAAGACGACTGTTCGTCGAGAGGCTGATAGTCCCGGGCCCACCAGGTCCACAGCCTAGGTTTTGTTGTTTACCATGGGCGGCCCACGACATGTTTCAACTTTTTTTGGATCTAGCAGGTATCAAGCGGCCTCTGGGCCTCCTAGCCTAGCTTGTCTATAACATCAGCAGCCCAAGTTATGTTTGTTTTTTCAAGACGAAGCACAGCTCAGTTCTGTTTTTCTATAAGAATACAAAACTGAACTTATGTTTTCCCTTCTATAATAGTATATATATATATATATATATATATATATATTTATATTTATCTTATTTTATTACATATATATAATAGAAACAACATAAGGTTCCGTTAAACCAGTCGTTCGCCCAACCAATTTATTGACCTTCCCACTTCCTTTATTTTTCGTTTTCATTAATCATATATCTGAATTTTCTCCCACTTTATTTTTCGATGTAATATGAGTTTTCTCCCAGTATTTTCCCTAGAACCAACTCAACTATCCCACGTCTAGCCTAAATAATAATAATACGTCGTATTAACTCATCAAATTAAAATGATATTTTATTTCGTAAATCGAGAGTTCTTACAAAATAATAATAATAATTGTTTATATATAACTTGGCAAGTTAACTCCTAGTGATTGCATACATAAGCTTGCAAAGATTTTACTGACCAATGTAGTAATAGACGTGCAATCATGTGTGTATGTTTTTAGAACATTTCTCCGTCCAGCCCAACATGATATTTTCACCCAGCCCAGAAAGTCCACAGGTTTCGAGAAAAATGCAAATGGGCTTTAAATTCTACCATAATATATAAACGGGTTGCATAGATGCTACATCATTGTTTCACTCAGCCCACCAAATGGACTAAAAAAACAAATGGACTGGCTGACATGTGGGCCAGTAGGTCGAAGCCTAAGCACTTTCGCAAAAAATAAAAATACAAAGGTTGAAGCCTAAGCAAGGTGTTGGATTTACATCCAACGGCCGGCATTCTTCTTCAATCTCTCGTCCTCCTCCCCCAGCGCTGCCGGGACTGCCTGCTCCAGCCTTCGGCGTCCAGTGGCGCTGTTTTGCGCGCCTCGCATCAAAACGCTACCTCACCGACGGCCAGGCCATCCCTCCACTCCTCCGCACCTCCTGTTATTCTCTGCTGAGTGTAGGCCCACCCCGCATGCGAACCAGTCAAGTTTCCCACTTCTCTCCGTCTGCGACTCCACTGCCGCGTCTTCCCCATCTCCGGGGTGTTCCAGTCTGGGGCCTCGCCGTCGTCCACTGAGTTGGTACGCTCTGCACTGTGTGGTCAACGTGGTCAACAAACGAGAGTCATCGGAAGATGACTGTATGTGAAGAGGCTGACGGTGAGGACGCACCACGCCAATGGACGCATGCATGCAACTGCATCCTTTTACCCTAAAAAGAATGTTTCCCCCTGACAGCTGGGACCGACCAGCTAGATCTACACACGAAAGGAAGTGCTTCCTTATTACGAGCAGAAAAATGATTCTTCACCTTGACAACTGGGACCCACCAGCTATATCTTCGCACACAAGCAAGTGCGTCCTTGTCCTCCCTGACAGCTGGGACCCACCCGGTCGAAGCGTACGTAGCGTTGACTGTGTACATACGGGTCGATTGGTCTGTCTGCCACGATGAACCATGGCCGAGTAAAGAGCAGTAGCAGTTCAGACAGTCCAGTCAAAACCGCGTACACATACGTACAACCATATTCCAAAAAATACGGCCACGTACGTACATACAGGCGGGGTCTAGAACACGTACTCGTGCATACGTACGACCAGGGCTAGTGTACATCGAGAGGCCACAGATGGCATGAATGGTGTCATGTTCATCGGAAGCCAACTGGCTGGGTCGGAACAGAGAAACTGTGTCGTGTTCATGGGGAGGCAACGGAATGCGTCGTGTTCATTGGGAGGCAACGGAATACATCGTGTTCATCAGGAGCCTACCGGCTTGGACGGAACAGCCAAAACAAGGTCTGGCGTACCGTAGAACGGAGGAAACGGGTCTTCTGTTCGACCGCGTATAGTCGAAATGGGGTCCTATTCATCGAGAAGGGTCTGGCGTACCATAGAACGGAGGAAACGGACTTTTGTTCATCTGCATATAGTCAAAACGGGGTCTTGTTCATCGGGAAGGGTCTGGCATACTGCAAAACGGAGGAAACGGACATGTGTTCGACCTCCTATAGTCGAAATGGGGTCCTATTGAACTGGAGGGGTGTGGCGTAACGCAAAATGGAGGAAATGGACTTCTCTTCGACCTCCTACAGTCGAAATAGGGGTCATGTTCATCGGGAGGGGTGTGGCATACCAAAAAAACGGGACTCACGGGCTACTATGCATCCACCGTCTACTACCTCGCTCCAGCCTCCACGGGCTACTGTTCATCCACCGTCGACCTCCTCCAGCCTGCACCTGCGATTGTTCATCCACGGCGTCTCCCTCCTACCTCCAAGGGCTCCTATTCATCCAGCCTCCACCACCCCTCCATCGGCTACTATTCAACCACCCCTCCATTGGCCACTGCTCATCCAGCCCTGCACTGGCTACTATTCAACCAGCCCTCCACGGGGTCCTGTTCATCCACCCCAACCGGCTCGATCGGGGTCCTATTCATCAAGCGGCAACGGCCTCTAGCTACTACCACGGGGTCCTATTCATCCAACCCCGGCCAGCAACGCTCACTGTTCATCAAGAGGCAGCAGGTTCGACCGGCTTCAGTTAGCAGCAGTTGCGAAGGAATTGCTCGATCGGGTTCAGACGTATCAAGCATCCCCAAGCTTAATTCCTGCTCGTCCTTGAGTAAGTAATTGATAAAAACAGAATTTTTGATGTGGAATGCTAACCAGCATAATTCTCAATGTAATTTTCTTTATTATGGCATGAATATTCAGATCCTAAAGATTCAATATAAAAGTTCATATTGACATAAGAATAATAATACTTCAAGCATACTAACAAAGGAGTCATGTCTTCTCAAAATAACTTGGCCAAAGAAAGTTCATCCCTACAAAATTATATAGTTAGGCTATGTTCCATCTTCGTCACACAAAATATTCCAATCATGCACAACCCCGGTTTCAGCCAAGCACTCGTTTCATACTTAATTTTTTGAAACTGTTTCAACTTTCACGCAATATATGAGCGTGAGCCATGGACATAGCACTATGTGGAATAGAGTGGTGGCTATGGAGATGCCCATCAATAGATATCAATGTGAGTGAGTAGGGATTGCCATGCAACGGATGCACTAGAGCTATAAATGTATGAAAGCTCAACAAAAGAAACTAAGTGGGTGTGCATCCAACTTGCTTGCTCACGAAGACCTAGGGCATTTGAGGAATCCCATCATTGGAATATACAAGCCAAGCTGTATAATGAAAATTCCCACTAGCATATGAAAGTGACTAAACAAGAGACTCTCTATCATGAAGATCATGGTGCTACTTTGAAGAGCAAGTGTGGAAAAAGATAGTAGCATTGTCCCTTTTTTCTTTCTTTTCTTTTTTTTTTCCTTTTTTCTTTCTTTTGGGCCTTTTTTTCTTTGGCCTTTCTTTGTTTTTTTCTATTTTTTTTTCTTTGGGACAATGCTCTAATAATGATGATCATCACACTTCTATTTATTTACAACTCGATACTATAACAAAGTATGACTCTATATGAATGCCTCCGGCGGTGTACCGGGATGTGCAATGAATCAAGAGTGACATGTATGAAAATTATGCATGGTGGCCTAGCCACAAATACGATGTCAACCACATGATCATGCATGGCAATATGACAATGATGAAGCGTGTCATAACGAACGGAACGGTGGAAAGTTGCATGGCAATATATCTCGGAATGGCTATGGAAATCTCATGATAGGTAGGTATGGTGGCTGTTTTGGGGAAGGTATATGGTGGGTGTATGGTACCGGTGAAAGTTGCGCGGTACAAGAGAGGCTAGCAATGGTGGAAGGGTGAGAGTGCGTATAATCCATGGACTCAACATTAGTCATAAAAACTCACATACTTATTGCAAAAATGTACAAGTCATCAAAACAAAGTACTACACGCATGCTCCTAGGGGAAGGATTGGTAGGAGTTAATTGTCACGCAATCCCGACCTCCACACAAAGGATGACACTCAATGAAACACCTCATGCTTCAAATTTGTCACACAACGGTTACCATACGTGCATGCTACGGGACTTGCAAACCTTAACACAAGTATTTCTCGAATTCACAACTACTCTACTAGCATGACTCTAATATCACCATCCTCATATCTCAAAACAATTATCAAGTATCAAACTTCTCATAATATTCAATGCACTTGTATGAAAGTTTTTACTATACTCATCCTGGATGCCTATCATATTAGGACTAGTTTCATAACCCAAGAACATTACCATGCTGTTCTAAGAGTCTCTCAAAAGGATATAAGTGAAGCACTATAGATCAACAATTTCTACAAAATAAAACCACCACCGTGCTCTAAAAGATATAAGTGAAGCACTAGAGCAAAACTATCTAGCTCAAAAGATATAAGTGAAGCACATAGAGTATTCTAATAAATTCTAAATCATATTTATCTCTCTCAAAAGGTGTGTCCAGCAAGGATGATTGTGGCAAACTAAAAAGCAAAGACTCAAATCATACATGACGCTCCAAGCAAAACACATATCATGAGGTGAATAAAAATATAGTCCCAAGTATAGTTACCGATAGATGAAGATGAAAGAGGGGATGCCTTCCCGGGGCATCCCCAAGCTTAGGCTTTTAGTTGTCCTTAAATTTTACCTTGGGGTGCCTTAGGAATCCCCAATCTTAGGCTCTTGGCACTCTTTGTTCCATAGTCCATAATATCCATACTCAAAACTTGAAAACTTCACAACACAAAACATAGCCAAAAATCTCGTGAGCTCCGTTAGTATAAGAAAACAAACCACCATTCAAAGGTACTATAATGAACTCATCCTTTCTTTATATTGGTGTTAAACCTACTGTATTCCAACTTCTCTATGATGCATACCCCCAATACTACTCATAGATTCATCAAAATAAGCAAACAATACACGAAAAACAGAATCTATCAAAAACAGAACAGTCTGTAGTAATCAATAACTTTCGAATACTTCTGTAACTCCAAAAATATTGAAATAAATTTTTAAACGTGAGGAATTTGTCTATTAATCATCTGCTAAAAGAATCAACTAAAAAGCACTCTCCAGTAAAAAATTACAGCCAATCCCGTGAGCGCTAAAGTTTCTGTTTTTTACAGCATGATCACATAAACTTCACACAAGTCTTCCCAAAGGTTCTACTTGGCACAAACACTAATTGAAACACAAAACCACACCTAAATAGAAGCTAGATGCAATATTTATTCCTAGACAGAAGCAAAAACAAAGAAAATAAAATTGGGTTGCCTCCCAACAAGCACTATCGTGTAACGCCCCTAGCTAGGCACGATACAAGAATAGATCTAGGTACTGCCATCTTTGGCACGCAACTCTTTGATTAAGAACTTATAATTCTTAGGAACTTCTTTATTCCTATTGATAATCAAACTTCTAGGCAAGAAATCAAGAAATTCATTTGTAGCAAAAGGTTCCCTTGCAAAACTGAGAAAGTTGGGGTGAACACTTATGGATTTGAGGTCCGCAATTTCCTTATTAGATTATTCACCCTTATTTTTAGGAACATACATAAACTTGGCCAATTTAATGATAGAGGTATTCGAAGTAATTTTCATAGCAGAAAGAGCAGACCCTAAATTAGTGATAATATCCTCAAGTTTATCGATTCTAGTGGAATCTTGATCTATTCTCTCTTTAACTATAGGTTCTTTTTCTTTGAAAAAATTAAGAATAATTCTTACCTTGGATCCATACTAGGTAATTTGGTTGTGGATCTTTTTATCCAAACTCTCAACCAACTCTGCAGTAGCAACTTCGTTTTCAATAATTTCAAGTCTTTGCATAACATGTTCCAAAGTTAAAACAGTTCCATTAACCAGAAGAGGTGGTGGGCCAAACAATTCTGTCATCGCATTATAAGAATCAAAAGTATGGCTACCCAAGAAATTCCCTCCGGTAATGGTATCAAGAATATATCTATTCCATGGGGTTATGCCAACATAAAAATTGCGAAGAAGCACAGAAGCGGAAAGCTTCCTAGTAGATCTATTTTGAGCATTGCAAATTCTATACCAGGCATCTTTTAGATTTTCCTCCTCCCTTTGTTTAAAATTAAGAGCCTCACTCTCGGGAGTATTGATAATGATAGGCGTGCTAGCCATGGCGGCAAGGCAAGGCGGGCGGTAAACACACGGAAAATGAAGGGCGAATAAAACGACAAGGGTGAAGTGGGGGAGAGGAAAACGAGAGGCAAATAATGTAATGCGAGGGATAAGGGTTTGTGATAGGTACTTGGTATATGACTTTTGTGTAAGCCTCCCCGGCAACGGCGCCAGAAATTCTTCTTGCTACTTCTCGAGCTTGCATTGTATTCCCTCGAGGAGGAAAGGGTGATGCAGCACAGTAGCGTAAGTATTTCCCTCAGTTTTTGAGAACCAAGGAATCAATCCAGTAGGAGAGCACGCGTGAGTCCCTCGCACCTGCACAAACAAATAAGAACTTCGCAGCCAACGCGATAAGGGGTTGTCAATCCCTTCACGGTCACTTACGAAAGTGAGATCTGATAGATTGGATAGTATAATATTTTTGGTATTTTTGGTATAAGAACAGAAAGTAAATAAAGCAAAGTAAAGTGGATAAAAGATTAATATTATGATAATAGACCCGGGGGCCATAGGATTCACTAGTGGCTTCTCTCATGATAGCAAAATTCTACGGTGGGTGAACAAATTTTTGTCGAGCAATTGATAGAAAAGCGCATAGTTATGAGAATATCTAGGCATGATCATTATATATAGGCATCACGTCCGTAACAAGTAGACCGAAATGATTCTGCATCTACTACTATTACTCCACACATCGACCGCTATCCAACATGCATCTAGAATATTAAGTTCATATGAACAGAGTAATGCTTTACGCAAGATGACATGATGTAGAGGGATAAACTCAAGCAATATGATATAAACCCCATCTTTTTATCCTCGATGGCAACAATACAATACGTGCCTTCCTGCCCCTGCTGTCACTGGGAAAGGACACCGCAAGATTGAACCCAAAGCCAAGAACTTCTCCCATTGCAAGAACTATAGATCTAGTAGGCCAAACCAAACAAATAATTCAAAGAGACTTTCAAGGATATGATACGTCTCCGTCATATCTATAATTTTTTATTGTTCCATGCCAATATTCTACAACTTTCATATACTTTTGGCAACTTTTTATACTATTTTTTGGGACTAACATATTGATCCAGTGCCCACTGCCAGTTCATGTTTGTTGCAAGTTTTTTGTTTCGCAGAATATCCATATCAAACGGAGTCCAAACGGAATAAAAAAGGACGGAGATTTTTTTGGAATATATGTCAATTTTGGGAAGCGGAACCAACATGAGACGATGACGAGTGGACCACGACGCAGGGGGCGCACCGTAAGGCGGTTGATGCCCTTCTTCCGCCGCCAGAAATGTAGTATTCGGATAAAAATCGTGTCAAAAAATCAGCCCAATCGGAGTTACGGATCTCCGGGAATATAAGAAACGGTGAAGGGCCAGAATCTGGGAACGCAGAAACAGAGAGAGACAGAGAGACAGATCCAATCTCGGAGGGGCTCTTGCCCCTCCGCCGCCATGGAGGCCATGGACCAGAGGGGAAACCCTTCTCACACCTAAGGAGAAGGTCAAGGAAGAAGAAGAAGGGGGGGGGCTCTCTCCCCCTCGCTTCCGGTGGCACCGGAGTGCCACCGGGCCATCATCGTGTGACGGCGATCTACACCAACATCTCCGTCATCTACACCAACATCTCCATCACCTTCCCCCATCTATCAACAACAGTCCACTCTCCCGCAACCCATTGTACTCTCTACTTGAACATGGTGCTTTATGCTTCATATTATTATCCAATGATGTGTTGCCATCCTATGATGTCTGAGTAGATTATCATTGTCCTATCGGTGATTGGTGAATTGATATGATTGGTTTAATTTGCTTGTGGTTATGTTGTTGTCCTTTGGTGGCCATCATATGAGCGCGCGCGTGGATCACACCATAGGGTTAGTTGTATGTTGATAGGACTACGTATTGGAGGGCAAGAGTGATAGAAGCTTCAACCTAGCGTAGAAATTGATGCATACGGGATTGAAGGGGGACCAATATATCTTAATGCTAGGGTTGGGTTTTACCTTAATGAACGTTACTAGTTGCGGATGCTTGCTAATAGTTCCAATCATAAGTGCATAGAATTCCCAGTCAGGGATGACATCCTAGCAGTGGCCTCTCCCACATAAATCTTGCTATCGGTCTAGTAACGTAGTCACTTGCTCAAGGGCAATTTCGCAACTCCTACCACCACTTTTCCACACTCGCTATCATTAACTTTATTGTTTCTTTATGTTAACAGCCCCTAGTTTATATTTACGTGCTCTTTATATTCTTGAGAACCTATCCCATAAAAACTACAAAGTACTTCTAGTTTCATACTTGTTCTAGGTAAAGTAAACGTCAAGCGTGCGTAGAGTTGTATCAGTGGTCGATAGGACTTGAGGGAATATTTGTTCTGCCTTTAGCTCCTTGTTGGGTTCGACACTCTTACTTATCGAAAGAGGCTACAACTGATCCCCTACACTTGTGGGTTATCAAGACCTTTTTCTGGCGCCGTTGCCGGGGAGCAATAGCGTGGGGTGAATATTCTCGTGTGTGCTTGTTTGCTTTATCACTAAGTAGATTTTATTTGTTGTTCTAAGTTGTTTTCTATCTTTAGTTATGGGTAGGAAATGCAAAATACCAAAAAAATAGTGGTACCTGTTGAACCAATGGTTGAAGAACCACTCAAAATCTATCACACTCCTGAAGCTTTCTACTTGGATCATCTTCGATCCCTATGTGCTCGGGCTGAAACCCCAACTAGCTTAGTTGAGGGAAAATCTTTATATGAGCATGCTTGTTATGTGCGACACCGCTTGTCTCAAGAAGGGAAACTTTTAATGGATCAAATTCATCGTTTGCAATGCTATGCTTGGAATTTATGTGAAATATATGATTTTACTTGTTGTTCTGAAGACCCTAAAAAACATCTTCCCTACCAATGTGAGTTTAGTGATAATGGAATCGTATCTTCGTATGCTAAGGGTGTTTATAGTTACTATGATGTTCAACAAATTGAAGAATTTGGTGCTTTTAAGGGTGCTTATGAAATTGCTTCTTTGATTGAAAAGTATGATGCTACTCTTTACAAATCTGATAATTTTGCCATATTTAAATATTGTTATGATAATTATGCTTCTAATGCCTATGTTAAACCATATATTGAGGCCTACTCCGCTGTCCAAGAAGAGACTAATATTTTGCAGGAGTCTATGGAAGAAGAAATTAATGACATTTTGGACTCATTGGATGAAAAAGATGAGGAGGAGAGCGAAGGACAAAAGGAGGAAGAGCGGACTGATCACTCGTGCCCACCTTCTAATGAGAGTAACTCTTTATCTCATACATTGTTTAATTTCCCTTCGTGCTTACCGAAGGATGAATACTATGATGATTGTTATGATCCCGTTGATTCTTTTGAAATATTCCTTTTTGATGATGCTTGTGGCCAATATGCCAATATGAATTATGCTTATGGAGATGAACTTTCTGTAGTTCCTTATGTTAAACATGAGATAGTTGCTATTGCACCCACACATGATAGTCCAATTATATTTTTGAATTCTCCAAACTACACTATGTTGGAGAAGTTTGCACTTATTAAGGATTATATTGATGGGTTGCCTTTTTCCGTTACACATGATGATTTTGATGAATATAATATGCATGTGCTGGCTGCTCCTACTTGCAATTATTATGAGAGAGGAACTACATCTCCGCCTCTCTATGTTTCCAACAAGATAAAATTGCAAGAAACTGCTTATACTATGCATGAATTGTTCTTGTATGACATGCCTATGCATAGGAATAGAGCTAGACTTCGTTTTTGCATGACACGTATCACTTTGTGCTAACTACTAAATGCCAAATCATTGCTAATTAAAATTGGCTTTGGTATACCTTGGGATCCGGGTGGATCCATTACTTGAGCACTATATGCCTAGCTTAATGGCTTTAAAGAAAGTGATGCCAGGGAGACAACCCAGAAGTTTTAGAGAGTCATTTATTTATGTTGTGTGCTTTTATAAAGTTTAAAAAAAAAGAGGGGAACCTAAAACTTTTTCAAAAAGAAAAGTGAAAGTAAGAAGGACGAGCACCGTTGAAATGGGGGAGCTCCTTGAACTTTGTTCATGCCCATGGAAACATTGCAAATCTTGAATTACATAACCTTTTCAACAAAAATATTTATCCCCTTTTACAATTCAATTGTATTATAAAAATAATATGTCAAGAGTTTCCTTTAGGATGATTAAAATGCTTGTTGGTTTGTGCGGTGCAAAAATAGAAAATTTGGCTGTAGTGCGATATTTTACATTTTTTTTACTGGAACGTCAAAAGGATCTGAAACTTTCTGCAAAGTATTGCTATACAAATTGTTGATTTTTCCTAATTTGGCCATAATTTTTATAGTTACATAAGTATGGTCAATGTTCATATTACTACAGAATGTCCTGTTTTCACAGATTGCTGCTATAGCTTCATTATTTGCATTTGTTTGAATTCTTGTTGAAGCCTCCTTGACTTGGGGCCATAGAATTGTGATAGCATACTGTGGGTAATATTTGTTCATAATTATACAATAATGTTAGAGCAGTACATGCTGGGATTTTATTGATCATATGCACTAACCCCGCCACTAAAAGTTCGGTTAAGTTTTGTGTGGATGAAGTGTTCGAAGATCGAGGAGGTATCGATATGAGGAGGGGCAAGAGCTCAAGCTTGGGGATGCTCGAGGCACCCCAAGTAAATATTCAAGGAGACTCAAGCGTCTAAGCTTGGGGATGCCTCGGAAGGCATCCCATCTTTCTTCAACAAGTATCGGTATGTTTTCGGATTCGTTTCGTTCACATGATATGCGTAAACTCTTGGAGCGTCGTGTGCTTTTTCTTTTTCTTTTAATAAATGCACCATGCTGGTATGAGATAGTCCTTGTTTGATTTACAGAATGCTCTTTGCAATTCACTTATATCTTTTGAGTATGGCTTTATAGAATGCTTCATGTGCTTCACTTATATCATTTGAAGTTTGGATTGCATGTTTCTCTTCACATAGAAAATCGCCATTTGTAGAATGCTCTTTTGCTTCACTTATAATTGTTAGAGCATGGGCATAAATTTGGTAGAAAGAATTAAAACTCTCTTGCTTCACTTATATCTATTTAGAGAGTTGACACGAATTGGTCATTCACATGGTTAGTCATAAAATCCTACATAAACTTGTAGATCGCCGAGTATGATATGTTTGATTCCTTGCAATAGTTTTGCGATATAAAGATGGTGATGTTAGAGTCATGCTAGTGGGTAGTTGTGGATTGTAGAAATACTTGTGTTGAGGTTTGTGATTCCCGTAGCATGCACGTATGGTGAACCGTTATGTGACGAAGTTGGAGCATGATTTATTTATCGAGTGTCATCCTTTGTGTGGAGGTCGGGGGCGCGCGATGGTTAACTCCTACCAACCTCCCCCCTAGGAGCATGCGTGTAGTACTTGGTTTCGATGGCTAATAAATTTTTGCAATAAGTATGTGAGTTCTTTATGACTAATGTTGAGTCCATGGATTATACGCACTCTCACCCTTCCACCATTGCTAGCCTCTCTTGTACCGCGCAACTTTCGCCGGTACCATACACCCACCATATACCTTCCTCAAAACATCCACCATACCTACCTATTATGGCATTTCCATAGCCATTCCGAGATATATTGCCATGTAACTCCACCATTCCGTTTATTATGACACGCACCATCATTGTCATATTGCCTTGCATGATCGTAAGATAGGTAGCATGATGTTTCCATGGCTTGTCCGTTTTTTGATGTCATTGCTACGCTAGATCATTGCACATGCCGGTACACCGCCGGAGGCATTCACATAGAGTCATATTTTGTTCTAGCTTTGAGTTGTAATCTTTGAGTTGTAAGTAAATAAAAGTGTGATGATCTTCATTATTAGAGCACTGTCCCATGCGAGGAAAGGCCAAATAAAAAAAAGGAAATGGCCTAAAAAATAGAGAGGGGCTAAAAAAGGAGAAAGCCCCTCCAAAAAACAAAAAAAAAAACAAAAAAATGAGAGAAAAGAGAGAAGGGACAATGCTACTATCCTTTTCCACACGTGTGCTTCAAAGTAGCACCATGATCTTCATGATAGAGAGTCTCTTGTTTTGTCACTTTCATATACTAGTGGGAATTTTCATTATAGAACTTGGCTTGCATATTCCAACGTCGGGCTTCCTCAAATGCCCTAGGTCTTCATGAGCAAGAAAGTTGATGCACACCCACTAGTTTTCTTTTTGAGCTTTCATACACTTATAGCTCTAGTGCATCCGTTACATGGCAATCCCTACTCACTCACATTGATATCGATCGATGGACATCTCCATAGTCCATTGATTTGCCTAGTTGATGTGAAACTTTCTCCCTCCTTTTGTCTATCACCACCTTCTATTCCACCCATAGTGCTATGTCCATGGCTCACGCTCATGTATTGTGTGAAAGTTGAAAAGGTTTGAGAATACTAAAGTATGAAACAATTGCTTGGCTAAAACCGGGGTTGTGCATGATTTAAATACTTTGTGTGGTGAAGATGGAGTATAGCCAGACCATATGATTTTGTAGGGATAACTTCCTTTGGCCATGTTATTTCGAAGAGACATGATTGCTTTATTAGTATGCTTGAAGTATTATTGTCCTAATGTCAAATGATACACTATTGCTTTGAACCACTCGTGTCTTAATATTCATGCCATGATTAGATTACATGATCAAGATTATGCTAGGTAGAATTCCACATCAAAAATTATGTTTTTTATCATTTACCTACTCGAGGACGAGCAGGAGTTAAGCTTGGGGATGCTTATATGTCTCCGTCGTATCTATAATTTTTTATTGTTCCATGCCAATTTCTACAACTTTCATATACTTTTGGCAACTTTTTATACTATTTTTTGGGACTAACATATTGATCCAGTGCCTAGTGTCAGTTCCTATTTGTTGCATGTTTTTTGTTTTGCAAAATATCCATATCAAACGGAGTCCAAACAGAATAAAAACTGACGGAGATTATTTTTTGGAATATATGTGAATTTTGGGAAGCGGAACCAACATGAGACGATGCCCGAGTGGGCCACGAGGCAGGGGGCGCGCCTACAATGGGCAGGCGCGCCCTGGGACTCGTGGCCACACCGTAAGGTGGTTGATGCCCTTCTTTCGCCGCAAGAAAGCTAATATCCGGATAAAAATCATGCCAAAAAATCAGCCCAATCGGAGTTACGGATCTCCGGGAATATAAGAAACGGTGAATGGCCAGAATCTGGGAATGCAGAAACAGATAGAGACAGATTTAATCTCGGAGGGGCTCTCGCCCCTCCGCCGCCATGGAGGCCATGGACCAGAGGGGAAACCCTTCTCCCACCTAGGGAGAAGGTCAAGGAAGAAGGAGGGGGGCTCCCCCCCCCACGCTTCCAGTGGCACCGGAGTGCCACCGGGGCCATCATCGTGTGACGGCGATCTACGCCAACACCTTCGTCATCTTCACCAACATCTCCATCACCTTCCCCCATCTATCTACACCGGTCCACTCTCCCGCAACCCGCTGTACTCTCTACTTCAACATGGTGCTTTATGCTTCATATTATTATCCAATGATGTGTTGCCATCCTTTGATGTCTGAGTAGACCATCGTTGCCCTACCGGTGATTGGTGAATTGCTATGATTGGTTTAATTTGCTTGTGATTATGTTGCTGTCCTTTGGTGCCCATCATATGAGCGCGCGCATGGATCACACCATAGGGTTAGTTGTATGTTGATAGGACTACGTATTGGAGGGCAAGAGTGACAAAAGCTTCAACCTAGCGTAGAAATTGATGCATACGGGATTGAAGGGGGTCCAATATATCTTAATGCTAGGGTTGGGTTTTACCTTAATGAATGTTACTAGTTGCGGATGCTTGCTAATAGTTCCAATCATAAGTGCATAGAATTCCAAGTCAGGGATGACATCCTAGGAGTGGCCTCTCCCACATAAAACTTGCTATCGGTCTAGTAACGTAGTCACTTGCTTAGGGGCAATTTCGCAACTCCTACCACCACTTTTCCATACTCGCTATCATTAACTTTATTGTTTCTTTATGTTAACAGCCCCTAGTTTATATTTACGTGCTCTTTATATTCTTGAGAACCTATCCCACAAAACTACAAAGTACTTCTAGTTTCATACTTGTTCTAGGTAAAGTAAACGTCAAGCGTGCGTAGAGTTGTATCGGTGGTCGATAGAACTTGAGGGAATATTTGTTCTGCCTTTAGCTCCTCGTTGGGTTCGACACTCTTACTTATCGAAAGAGGCTACAACTGATCCCCTACACTTGTGGGTTGTCAGGATATTGTAATCATATATAAAAGATTTTAGAAAAGAATCAAATATAGTTCATAGATAATCTTGATCATAAACCCACAATTCATCGGATCTCAACAAACACACCACAAAAAGATTACATCGAATAGATCTCCTCGAAGATCGAGGAGAACTTTCTATTGAGATCCAAAAAGAGAGAATAAGCCATCTAGCTAATAACTATGGACCCGAAGGTCTGTGGTAAACTACTAACAACTCATTGGTGAGGCTATGGTGTTGATGTAGAAGCACTCCGTGGTGGATCCCCCCTCTGGCGAAGCTCCGGAACAGGCCCCAAGATGGGATCTCACGGGAACAGAAGGTTGCGGCGGTGGAATTAGGGTTTTCTATGTTGCCTCGATTTTTCAGGGTACGTGGATATATAGGAGGAAGGAGGGCATCCGAGAAGCTAGAGGGGGCCCACGAGGGTGGGGGGCGTGCCTGCCCCCTGGGCGCGCCCAAGACCCTCGTGGCCGCCTCTCTTGTTCCCTCGCGTGTACTCCAAGTCTTCTGGGTAGATACAGTTCCAAAAATAACTCTCCCGAAGGTTTCATTCCGTTTGGACTCCGTTTGATATTCCTTTTCCGCGAAACATTGAAATAGGCCAAAACAGCAATTTGCACTGGGCCTTGGGTTAGTAGGTTAGTCCCAAAAATAATATAAATGTGTATAATAAAGCCCATTACACATCCAAAACAGAATATATAATAGCATGGAACAATAAAAAATTATAGATACGTTGGATATTATGTATCAACATACAACTAACCCTATGGTGTGATCCACACACACGCTCATATGATGGGCACCAAAGGACAGTAACATAACCACAAGCAAATTAAACCAATCATAGCAATTCACCAGTCGCCGATAGGACAACAAAAATCTACTCAGATGTCATAGGATGGCAACACATCATTGGATATTAATATGAAGCATAAAGCACCATGTTCAAGTAGAGGGTACAGCGGGTCACGGGAGATTGGACATATGTAGATAGATGGGGGAAGATGATGAAGAGGTTGGTGAAGATGATAGAGGTGTTGGTGTAGATCGTCGTCACACGATGATTGCGCCGGCAGCGTTCCGACGCTACCGGGAGAGAGGGGGAGAGAGCCCCCTCCTTTTTCTTCCTTGACCCCCCCCCCCTAGATGGGAGGAGGGTTCCCCCTCTGGTCCATTACCTCCATGGCGGTGGAGGGGTGAGAGCCCCTCTGAGATTAGATCTGTCTCTCTGTTTCGTGACCCCGTTTCTGGCCTTTCATCGTTTCTTCAATTCCCGGAGATACGTAACTCCATTTGGGCTGAAATTTTAACACGATTTTATCCAAATATTCGCTTTCTTGCAACGAAAGAAGGGCACCAAACACCTTACAGGGCCCCCACAAGCCTCCTGGCCGCGCCCAGGGTAGGGGCGCGCCCCTAGGGCTTGTGGGCCCCTCGGGCTTCATCTCGCGTTGATTCTTTTTCCCAAAAATCATAAATATTCCAAAAAAAATCTCCATTAGTGTGTCTCGTGTTTGAACTTGGTTTGATATGGATATTCTGCAAAGCAAAAAGCATGCAACAAATAGGAACTGGCACCAGGCACTAGATCAATATGTTAGTCCAAGAAAATCATATAAATTGTTGCAAAAAGTATGTAAAAGTCATAGAATATTGGCATGGAACAATCAAAATTCTAGATACGACGGAGATGTATCAGCATCCCCAAGCTTAATTCCTGCTCGTCCTTGAGTAGGTAAATGATAAAAAAGATAAGTTTTGATGTGAAATGCTACCTAGCATAATCTTGATCATAAAATCTAATCATGGCATGAATATTAATACACGGGTGATTCAAGGCAATAGTCTATCAATTTGACATCGAAAGAATAATACAAGATATGCATCTAATTCATAATTGCTTTTCATAATAATGGAGCTAAAGGAAAAAGCCTCTATACACTTAATTGTGGTAAGCATGACACACTCAGTTTTCCCTGCATAAAGTATAAATCATGAGCACCTTGGTGCCAAACCAGGCAATTGGATTGTACTTCTAACGCGCTTCAGAATTTTCAACCTCACTCAACACATGAGAGTGAGCGATCGATATAGCACTATGGGTGGAATAGAATGCGATGGTAGGGATCAATAGGAGAAGGAAGAGAGTCTCGCATAAACTAGGCGGATCAACGGGCTATGGAGATGCCCATCAATCGATATCAATGCGAGGAGTAGGGATTGCCATGCAATGGAAGCACTAAGAGCTATAAGTGTATGAAAGCTCAAACTAAAAACTAAGTGAATGTGCATCCAACTTTCTTGCTCATGAAGACCTCGGGCATTTGAGGAAGCCCATCATCGAAATATACAAGCCAAGTTCAATAATAAAAAATTCCCACTAGTATATGAAGGTGATAACTCAAGAGACTCTGTATATGAAGAACATGGTGCTACTCTGAAGCACAACTCTGGTAAAAGATAGTAACATCGCCCCTTCTCTCTTTTTCTCTCTTTTATATTCTATTTTTTGGGCTCTTTGGCCTCATTTTATTATTTTGGGCTCTTTGGTCTCTTTTTTATTATTATTTTGGGCACTTTGGCCTTTTATTTTTTTAAGTCTGAAGTCTCATCCCGGTGTGAGGGAATCATAGACTCCATCATCCTTTCCTCACTCGGGAAATACTCTAATAATGATGGTCATCCAACTTTTATTTACTTGCAACTCAATACTATAACAAAATATGACTCGATATGAATGCCTCTAGTAGTGTACCTGGATGTGCAATGATCTCGTAGAAAATATATCAAAAAAATGGACAAGCCATGAAAATATCATGCTAGATGTATTACGATCATGCAAAGCAATATGACAATAAACGCTCAAGTCATGCATGTGATGATGATGGAAGTTGCATGGCAATATATCTCGGAATGGCTATGGAAATGCCATAATAGGTAGGTATGATGGCTATTTTGAAGAAGGTATAAGGAGGGTTTTTGCACCGACGAAAGTTGCACGGTACCAGAGAGTCTAGCACTGGCGGAAAGGTGAGAGTGCGTATAATCCATGGACTCAACATTAATCATAAAGAACTCATATACTTATTGTGAAAGTTTTATAAGCCCTCGAAGCAAAGTACTACTCGCATGCCCCTAGGGGGGAAGTTGGTAGGAGTTAACCACCGCGCACCCCAGACTCAAACAGCACAAAGGATTTCAATCAAGGGTAAATTATGCTCCGACCTCACCGCTAATGTCAGCAGCCACCACTTTACATGTGTGAGGATTTACTTGCGTAAAGACTTACTTCCCTTCACAATATTATTAATACTCAACTTTAATTCTTTTACTAGCATGCCCCCATATTACCACCTCAACATCGCAAAAACTATTTCAAGGAATCAAACATATCATACTCAGTGATCTACAAGTTTATGTAGGATTTTATGACTAACCATGTGAATGACCGATTCATGTTAACTCTCTAAGTAGATATAAGTGAAGCATGAGAGTTTAGCTCTTTCTACAAAATATATGCCCATGCTCTAACTAATATAAGTGAAGCAAAAGAGCATTCTACAAATGGTGGTTTTTCTACATAAACAAATATGCATCGAACTTCAAATGATATAAGTCAAGCACATGAAGCATTCTATAAAGCCATACTCAAAAGATATAAGTGAAGTGCAAAGAGCATTCTATAAATCAACCCAGGACTATATCATACCAGCATGGTGCATTACTAAAATAAAAATAAAAAGCACACGACGCTCCAAGATTTACGCATATCATGTGACGAATAAAAATATAGCTCCAAGTAAAATTACCGATGGTCGTTAGAAGATAGAGGGGATGCCTTCCGGGGCATCCCCAAGCTTAGTTGCTTGGGAGTCCTCAAATATTACCTTGGGGTGCCTCGAGCATCCCCAAGATTAGGCTCTTGCCACTCCTTATTCCTTCATCCATCGTGATCTCACCCAAAACTTGAAAAGTTCAATCACATAAAACTTAACAAAACCCTCGTGAAATCTGTTAGTATAATAAAGCAATTCATCAGTTTAAATATTAGTGAAAACCCATTCATATTTTATGTTTGCATTATCCCTACAGTATTCTAACTTCTCCAACTCTTATACCAATGATACAGTCCAAGGTTACATCAAAACAAGCAAAAAAATGAATCAAAAATAGAAACTGTCAAAAACAGGACAGTCTATAAAGACTCGAATTACTGTCATACTTATGGAACTCTAAAAATTCTGAAAAATTAGGACGTAATAAAATTTGTATAGCAGTACTGTGTAAAAAAATCAGAATGTTTTGACGTTCCAGTAAAGAATGTTCACGCACTACAGCCAATTTTTTTGTTTCTACACTACACAAACCATACCAACAATCTAAACATCCTAAAGGTAAATTTTGGCACATTATATTTATAATACAATGGATTTGTACAAGGGGATAATTATTTTTGTTGAAAAGTTTATGTAATTCAAGATTTGCAAAGTTTCCATGGGCATGAACAAAGTCGAAGGAGCTCCTCCACTTCAACGGTGCTCGTCCTTCTTACTTTCACTTTTATTTTTGAATTAGTTGTAGGTTCCCCACTTCATTTTTTGTTTTTAAACTTTTTAAAAGCACACAACAAAATAAAAAGATTGTCTAAAACTTCTTGTCTCCTAGACAGCGCTTTCTTTAAAGCCATTAAGCTAGGCATATAGTGCTCAAGTAATGGATCCACCCGTATCCCAAGGTATATCAAAGCCAATTTTAATTAACAATGAGTTGTACTTTAGTAGTGAGCACAAAGTAACATAAACCATGCACCAATTAAGTCTAACTCTCTTCATATGCATCGGCATGTCATAAAAGAACAATTCAGTCACACATAGTAAAGGCCCGTATTGGTAACATAGAGAGGCGGAGATGTAGTTACTCTCTCATAATAATTTCAAGTAGGAGCATCAAGCATATGCATATTATATTTATCAAAGTCATCATGTGCAATAATAGAACGCAACCCATCAATATAATCCTTAATAAGCGCAAACTTCTCTCATATAGTGCAGTTGGGAGAATTCAGAAAGATACTAGGACTATCATGTGTGGGTGTGATACGTCTACAACGCGTCTATAATTTATGGAGTATTCATGCCATGTTTACAACAATTTTATATGGTTTTGGTATGATTTAATTGGAACTAACCTGGACTTACGTTGTTTTCAGCAGAACTAGCGTGGTGTCATTTTTTTGCAGAAATAAAAGTTCTCGGAATGGGCTGAAAATTTACGGTGATTTTTTATGGACCAAAAGAGACCCACGGAGCACCGGAGCCAGGCCAGGAAGTGTATGAGGAGTCCACAAGCCTAGGGGCTGATGTCCCTAGAACTACGTCGGTATTTCCCGAAAGAGGAAGGGATGATGCAACACAACTACGGTAGGTATTTCCCTCAGTGATGAGACCAAGGTTATCGAACCAGTAGGTGAACCATGCAACACTATGTAAATGGTACCTGCACACAAGTAACAAATACTTGCAACCCAACGTGTAAGAGGGGTTGTTAATCCCTCCTAGGTAGTAGATTGGTAAATAAATAGATTGATAATTGCAAATGGAAGCATGGAAAATAAAACGCAACAAGGTATTTTTTGTGTTTTTTACAATATAGATCTGAAAATAAAAGTTGCGAATAAAGGAAAACGCGAATAGCAATATATATCTGAAACTGTATGATGGGAAAATAGACCCGGGGGGCGTAGATTTCACTAGTGGTTTCTCTCGAAAAATAGCAACGGTGGGTGAACAAATTACTGTTGGGCAATTGATAGAAAACAAATAGTTATGACGATATCCAAGGCAATGTTCATGTATATAAGCATCATGTCCAAGATTAGTAGACCGACTCCTGCCTGCATCTACTACTATTACTCCACACATCGACCGCTATCCATCATGCATCTAGTGTATTAAGTTCATGGAAAAACAAAGTAATGCAATAAGAAGGATGACATGATGTAGACAAGATATATTCATGTAGTAATAGACCCCCATCTTTTTATCCTTAATAGCAACGATACATGCATGTCTTGGTGCCCCTTCTTTCACTGGGAAAGGACACTGCAAGATCGTACCAATTATAAAGCACATCTTCCCATTGCAAGATAAATTGATCAAGTTGGCCAAACAAAACCCAAATATCAGAGAAGAAATATGAGTCTATTATAATCTAGAATGGATATTAAATCAAGGAAAATCTGATCATAAACTCAGAATTCATCGGATCCCAACAAACACACGACACAAAGTAATTACATCAAATAGATCTCCAAGAGACCATTGTATTGAGAAACAAAGAGAGAAGAAGCCATCTAGTTACTGCCTATGGACCCGTAGGTCTGAGGTGAACTACTCACGCATCATCGGAGAGGCACCAATGAGGATGATGAACCGCTCCGTGATCGTGTTCCCCTCCGGTGGAGTGCCGGAAAAGGGCTCTAGATTGGATCTCGTGGTTTTGGAACTTGCAGCGGCTGGAATAAAATTTTGCTGAGTCCCCTAGGGTTTCTAGAATATTGGGATATTTGTAGAGCGAAGAGGCGGTGAGGGAGGCCACCGAGGTGGGCACAACCCACTAGTGCGCGCCTGGGGGCCTGGGCGCGCCCTGGTGGGTTGTGCTCGCCTCGGAGCACCCCCCCACGTGTTTCTTTGGCCCATTGGGTGTCTTCTGGCCTAGAAAAATTCTCCAAAAAGTTTCGCTGCATTTGGACTCCGTTTGGTATTGATTTTCTCCGATGTAGAAAACAAGCAAAAAATAACAACTGGCACTGGGCACGATGTCAATAGGTTAGTCCCAAAAAATGATATAAAATGATTGCAAAACACCCAAGAATGATAATATGACATCATGGAACAATCAAAAATTATTGATACGTTGGAGACGTATCAGCACCCCCAAGCTTAATTACTGCTCGTCGTCGAGTAGGTAAAGGGTAAAAACATAATTTTTGATGTGGAATGTTGCCTATCATGTTCATCACATATTCTCTTCTTTATAGCATGGACATTTGGACTTTTATATGGTTCAAAGCAATAGTCTAGTTTTGACATGAAGACTTTAATACTCAAGCATACCAACAAGCAGCCATGTCTTTCAAAATATCATTACTAAAGCAAGTAATCCCTAGCCCATCATGCTCAGTCATCGATCCATTCATGAAACACACTCGCATAATAGCTACAACCAATGCTCAAGTACGATCATAGTGCCCCTTAGTTGGTGCTTTACAAGAGAAGATGGAGACTGAAATAAAAATAAAATTGCATAAAAGTAAAAGGCCCTTCACAGAGGGAAGTAGGGATTTGTAGGTGCCAGAGCTCAAAGCTTAAATTGAGAGATAAAAACTTTTTTGGAGGCATACTTTTCCCGTGAACGAAAACGACTTGGAGTTCCTAATACTTTACATGCTAGATACATCATAGGCGGTTTCCAAACAAAAAATAAAGTTTATTCCTTTTCCACCATTCTTTCACAATCCATTGCTAATCATATCCACTGGTGCCCTCCATACTAACACTTTCCAAGGAATTTATTATTGGACAACATAAAGTAAAAAAAATCATTTTGTGACTGGGCATCCCTAATAACTTTCCCTACTCTCGTGCAATGACAAGTGAATAAGCACTCATCTTGAGAATAACACATCTAGCATGGAAAAATATCGCCCACCCCTCACTGCCTCATGAGCTGTACGGGCACACAAAAGAGAAATTTATTTTGAAATTTAGAGATGGAACATACAAATTTGCTTAGAACAGCAAGGGAATACCGCATATAGGTAGGTATGGTGGACTCATATGGCAAAACTGGGTTTAAGGATTTTGGATGCACAAGTAGTATTTCTACTTAGTACAAGTGGAGGCTAGCACATAGATTGAGAAGCAACCAACCAAGAAACTAAAGATCACATAAGCGAGCATTGAGCATAACTAACACTGAATAATGCACCACAAGGAGGATGTTATTTCATTGCATAACTATTGACTTTCGTGCTTGCATAGGGGATCACAAACCTTAACATCAGTATTCTTACAAAAACATAATTGCCCATTAACATGACTCACATATCATTATCATCATATCTCAAAACTATTACAAAGAATCAAGTTTATTTTTTCCAATGATCTTCATGAAAGTTTTTATTATATCCCTCTTGAATGTCTATCATATTGGGACTAGTTTCATATGTTGCTTTTGATAAGCTCAAACAAATCTAAGTGAAGAACATGAGCATAGAATTTTCTTTCTCCCAAATTAATGTAAGTAAAGCATGAGAGAATTTCATCAAAAATAGTAAATCACACCATGCTCAAAATGATATAAGTGAAGTACTAGAGCAATTCCATAGCTCTAAAAATTTGAAGTGAAGCATAAAGAGCAATTCTAACAAATCATAGCATAATTTTGGCTCTCTCAAATAGGTGTGTCCTACAAGGGTGATTGTGACAAACTAGAAACAAAACAAGCAAAGACTCATATCATACAAGATTCTCCAAGCAAAACTCACAATATGTGACGAATAAAAATATAGTCTCAAGTAAAATGCCGATGGTCCTTAGAAGAAATAGGGTATGCCACTCGGGGGCATACCCAAGATTAATTGCTTGATACTTCTTGAATATTATCTTGGGGTGCCTTGGGCATCCCCAAGCTTAGCCTTTTGCCAATCCTTATTCCTTCGTCCATCGTGATCACACCCAAAACTTGAAAACTTCAATCACACAAAACTCAACAAAACTTCGTCAGATCCGTTAGTATAACAAAACCAATATTTACTTTAAGTAATGTAGCAAACCAATTAATATTTTGTAATTGTATTATATCTACTATATTCTTACTTTTCCATGGCAAAAACTCTTCAAAGGAAACCATAGAATCATCAAAGCAAGCACATAACACAACAAAAACAAAATCTGTCAAAAAGAGAATAGTCTATAAAGATGCAACTTTTTATCATACTTCTGTAACTCTAAAAATTCAGAAAACTTAGGACATCGTGGGCAATTTGTATATTGATAACGTGTAAAAATTTGAAGAATTGATCACGCTCCAGTAGCCATCGACAATCCTGGCACTGGCGCAAAAAGTTTCTGATTTTCAATGCAATCAAATCAACTATACCAAATCATCGCAAAGGCTTTGCTTGGCACAAACACTAATTTAAACCACAAAACACATCTAACCATAGGCATAATTGTGTAAAAATACAATAACAGAAAACAAAAAGCAAAAATTTAATTTATTCCTTGGGTTGCCTCCCACCAAGCTCTTTCTTTATAGCATTAAGATAGGCTTGAGATTTCAATGATGCTCACATGAAATACAAGAATTGGAGCACAAAGAGAGCATCATAAAACATGTGACAAACACATTTAAGCCTAACATACTTCCTATGCATAGGCATTTTGTAGGCAACCAAATTATCAGGACAAGAAATATCCAGCATATGCAAGGGAGAAGAATAAAACATTGACAATCTCAACGTAACGAGAGGTAAATTAATAACATGAAAATTTCTACAACCATATTTTCCTCTCTCAAAATATAGTTATCACATAAAATTTCTATTCATGATCCGCATGTATAAAAGTCTTATAATCTTCCAAGATTGTGGGATTAACATCAACTAAAGTCATGACCTCTCCAAACCCACTTTTATAAAAAAAATAGATAAGATTGATCATTCTCCAAAGTAGTGGCATCATTATTACCTATAGTTGACACTCTTCCAAACCCACTTTAAATATTTTCGCAAACATAATCATCATGAGGCTAATCACCCCAATCATGATCATTGCAATAAGTAGAGGGCATATCAAAATTAACATCCCCAAGCTTGGGGTTTTGTATGTCATTAGCATAATTGACATTAATAGAATTAACTATAAAACCAATGCAATCATGCTTTTTATTCAAGGGGCTATCATGAATCTTCGTGAATTTCTTCTTTTATCACTTCATCACAATTTCAGATTCATGAATCTCAAGCAAAACTTCATAAATATAATCTAGTGCACTCAACTCACTAGAAATTGGTTCAACATAATTGGATATTTTAAAAAGATTGGCAAGTAGATGAGGATACATAAACTTTTTGTTTGCTTTTTTTCAATAAATACACAAATATGCCAAACAAACAAGCAAAGGAACCAAGTAAGACATAAGGGTAAACGGAAAAGGGAAACCAAAAAGAGGGCGAATAAAACGACAATTTTTGTGAAGTGGGGGAGATGAAAACGAGAGGCAAATGGCAAATAATGTAAATTGCAAGGAGATGAGATTTGTGATTAGGAACCTGATAGATGTTGATGATGCCTCCCCGGCAACGGCGCCAGGAATTCCTTTTGATGTCGCTAGAACTACGTCGGTATTTCCCCCAAAGAGGGAGGGATGATGCAACACAACTATGCTAGGTATTTTCCTCAGTGATGAGACCAAGGTTATCGAGCCAGTAGGAGAACCACGCAACACTATGTAAACGGTACCTGCACACAAATAACAAATACTTGCAACCCAACGTGTAAGAGGGGTTGTCAATCCCTCCCGGGTAGTACCTTGGTAAATAGATAGATTGATAATTGCAAATGGAAGAACGGCAAATAAAACCCAACAAGGTATTTTTGTGTTTTTGATAATATAGATCTGAAAATAAAAGTTGCAAATAAAGGAAAATGCAAATAGCAATATAGATCTGAAAGTGTATGATAGGGACATAGACCCGGGTCGTAGATTTTACTAGTGGCTTCTCTTGAAAAATAGCAAAGGTTGGTGAAAAAATTATTGTTGGGAAATTGATAGAAAAGAGAATAGTTATGATGATATCCAAGACAATGATCATGTATATAGGCATCACGTGCAAGATTAGTGGACCGACTCCTGCCTGCATCTACTACTTTTACTCCACACATCGACCACTATCCAACATGCATCTAGTGTATTAACTTCATGGAAAAAACTGAGTAGTGCAATAAGAACGATGACATGATGTAGACAAGATCTATTCATGTAGGAATAGACCCCATCTTTTTATCATTAATAGCAATGATACATGCGTGCCTTGCTGCCCCTTCTGTCATTGGGAAAGGACACCGCAAGATCGAACCCATTGCAAAGCACCTCTTCCCATTGCAAGATAAATAGACCAAGTTGGCCAAACAAAACCTAAATATCGGAGAAGAAATATGAGGCTATAATAATCAAGAAAGGATATTAAATCAAGGCAAATCTGATCATAAACTCACAATTCATCGGATCCCAACAAACACACCGCACGAAGTCATTACATCAAATAGATCTCCAAGAGACCATTGTATTGAGAAACAAAGAGAGAAGAAGCCATCTGGCTACTGCCTACGGACCCATAGGTCTGAGGTGAACTACTCACGCATCATCGGAGAGGCACCAATGAGGATGATGAACCCCTCCGTGATTGTGTTCCCCTCCGGCGGAGTGCCAGAAAAGGGCTCTAGATTTAATCTCGTGGTTCTGGAACTTGCGGCGGCTGGAATAATATTCCGTCGACTCCCCTAGGGTTTCTGGAATATTGGGGTATTTATAGAGAGAAGAGGCAGTGCAGAAGGCCACCAAGGTGGGCACAACCTACTAGGGCGCACCTGGGGGACTGGGCGAGCCCTGGTGGGTTGTGCTCCCCTCGGAGTGCCCCCCCAAGTGCTTCTTTGGCCCATCGGGTGTCTTCTGGCCCAGAAAATCTCCAACAAGTTTCGTTGCATTTGGACTCCGTTTGGTATTGATTTTCTGCGATGTAAAAAACAAGCAGAAAACAGCAACTGGCACTAGGCACTAAGTCAATAGGTCAGTCCCAAAAAATGGTTTAAAATGATTACAAAAAAATCCAAGAATAATAATATAATAGCATGGAATAATAAAAAATTATAGATACGTTGGAGGCGTATCAGGGGCGTGCCCTACCCCCAGGGCGCGCCCCAACGGCTTGTGGGCCCCTTGAGCGCCCCCTTGACATGAGACCGACGCAAAAAATTCCTATAAATCCCAAAACCCCTAGAAAGAAACCTAGATTGGAAGTTCTGCCGCCGCAAGCCTCTGTAGCCACGAAAAACCTCTCGGGACCCCGTTCCGGCACCCTGCGGATTCCCGTGGTGACATTGGGGTAATCTATGCATAGGGGTTGGTACGCGTTTACGTATTCCTTTCTCCGATAGAAATCTTGGGGTACACTTGAAGTTCTTTGTGTTGGATTGAAAATTATGAATCTGAGATTGTGTGATGTGATACGTCCAAAATGCATCACTATTTTATATTATAATTTATCCTTATTCATTGATATATTCCACGCTATGATGATGTTCTTATGTTGTTTTGGTCTATTTTACACAGTTTGCAACTTTCCGATGCCGAAACAGCAGACACAGGATTCAGCAGGAAAAAGTGGATACTGAGTTGTTGAAGAAGAACACCTCCAAATTACCTGAAAATTGACGGGACGTGTTTTTCAGAAGAATAACAAAGACACACAAAAGGGGAGTCAGAGGGGGGCCACAGGGTGCCCAGGCGGCCTGGGGGCGCCCCCCTTGGCCGCGCCGGGGGGGCGCCTGGAGCCCCTGGCCCACCTCTGGCCGCCCCCTTTTGCATATATGCTCTCCGTCTCCCGAAAACCCTAGGCACGGGACTTTTTACGGAGTTCCGCCGCCGCTTCGAGGCGGAAACCTACAGAGAAGAAAAGGGCATCTCCGGCGGGTAGATTCCGCCGGGGAGATCACCTCCCGGAAGGGGAGATCGTCGCCATCGTCATCACCATCATCACGGGCATCATCGAGATCATCATCAACATCATCCCCAACACCAGCACCATCTCCATCTTAATCCAAATCTCATCTTTCCATCGCAACTCGTGTTGTAACTTGTACTACCTATCCTCTCTACTCCATCGGTGTTGATTACTACTTTGTGGTGAATGCTATTGAGTTTTGTTGGAGAAATATTATTATGTCCAGATTGTTTATCACATATTTATCCCCTCTGATCATGATCTCTTTAATGTCTTGTGAGTAGTTACCTTAGTTCTTGAGGACATGGGGAAAGTCTTGTTGTTAGTAGTCATATGCTGTTGAAGTAATATGTGTTGTTTGATACTTAAGTTGTGTTGTCATTCTACTAGTGGTGTTGTGTGAGTCGAACACCCAACACTTCGCCTTATTAAGGACCTAGGGGAATGCATTGTGTATAAAGAATGCTTATGGTGGGTTGCCGGAGTGACAGAAACCTGAACCCCAGTTCGCACGCTTTTGCATAAGGGAATAATGGATCCTCGATCGTATTGCTATGGTTAGGCTTTTGCCTTAAATTCTATCTTGTATTTGCGGATGCTTGCAAGGTGTTTAATCATAAGAGTGCATTCATCTTAGTCTAGAGAGTGCACTAGCATAGATCCACCCACCAACACTTATCTACACATAACATAGTATCGATACGGAATATGACGAAAGCACATGACTGCCTCTCCCGTGTGTCCTCAAGAACGCTTTAGTCTTTATAAGTTCAGTTGCTAGGCCTCTCCTTTGCTAAGAAAGGATTGGGCCACTTGTTACTTTCAGTACCTTTTACATTACTCGCCATTACATTCATGTTGCTTATATCGAGAAAACCCCTAAAAGTTATCTTTCAGTGCTTGCAGTAATTTCTTGCTCAGAATCGCTTATCAATACCTTCTGCTCCTCGTTGGGTTCGACACTCTTACTTATCGAAAATGCTGCAACAGATCCCTTACGGTTGAGGGTGATCAAGTACCGTTTTCTGGTGCCGTTGCCGGGGAGCGTAGCGCTATTGGTAAAGTGAAACTGGTAAGAAAGTATTTTTATAATTCTGTTTTTTATTTTTATTGCTACCCTCTATCCTTATGGATAACCCTATTATTGGAGCATTGCTTGCGGGAAGACACCCCACACCTGTGGTGGTTGATCCTCCCCTACTGAAATTGTGCCTTATAAAATACCAGCTGGCATTATCGATTATGTTTTGACTAATCGTTATGCAGGAGACAGACATCCCGGTGAACACTTGCTGTATTTGTCACGACTATGTTCATTATTTAAGCTTGCAGGTGTATCGAGGGAGTTTGTCATGAGGAAATTGTTTGTCGTATCCCTTACAGATAAAGCTTCAGATTGGTATGGGCTTCTTGATAACCCACACTTGCTGGACTGGTAGGAGCTTATGTCTCTCTTTTATACTAAATTTTATCCTCTTCACGAAATTCATCGAGACAGGAATTATATCTATAACTTTAGGTCTCGTGACGGAGAAAGCATTGCTCAAGCTTGGGGGAGATTGAAGTCTCTAATGCTCAAATGCCCTATTCATAGGCTCCCCAAGGAAATTATACTTACAAATTTTTATGCCAGGCTTTCTCGTCAGGATAAGGAGATGCTGGATACCTCCTCTAGTGGGGTGTTTCAGAAGAAGAGTGTTGAAGAAAGGTGGGATCTCCTTGAAAGAATCCAGAGGAATACCGCAGATTGGGAAATTGATAAAGGTATTGAACCAGCTATAAATTATGAACATGATTATATTGAGAGCTATGTAGAAACTGATTACTTCAATACTTTTTGCTCTAAGATTGGTCTTGATTCCCACCTAGTGATTGACTTGTGTAAGAATTTTGCCTCTCACGTTGATTCTTTTAAGAAGAATAGAGACCAGCACCATGCACCTTTTAAAGAAAAACCTATTGATATTTATGTTGCTGAGCCTATTTTGCCCGCAGTCATATATGAAAAGCCTCCTTTTCCCACGAGGATAAAGGAACACTCTCTTGTAACAGGCATAATAATTAAAAGTGAGAGAAGAGTTGATGAACCTGAGGACCAGATCAGGGTCGATCCTCGAGTTGCATTGATTAAAGACCTTGTTACTGATGATGTTTTGGATTCCAATATAACTTTTTGTGCTGTTTCCACTAACCTTGTCACAGCCAAGAACAAAGGCCCAATTTCAGGTACTCCGGTATCTGTTAAAATAGGAGATCACAATTATTATGGGCTATGCGATTTGGGATCGAGTGCAAGTGCTATTCCTTATTCACTTTATGAAGAAATCATCGGTGAGATTTCCCCTTGTGAACTTGAAGAAGTTGATGTTACTATTCATCTTGCAAATAGATCAACTATCTCTCCTATCGGAATTGTGAGGGACGTTGAAGTCCTATGTGGAAAGGTAAAATACCCTACCGACTTTTTGGTACTTGGTTCAGCGAGGGACGATTTTTGTCCCATCATTTTTGGTAGACCTTTTCTTAGAACTTGTGGAGCTATAATAGATTGCAAGAAAGGTAAAGTTTCTGTTGAATTCAATGGTGAGCCATATGAATTTAATTTTTCTAAGTCTCTAAGCAGCCTCGTGGTACTAATTTACCTAGTGATGATAAAATTATTGAAAGTATTGCCTCTATTGCTATTCCTCCTGATGATCCTTTGCAGCAATACATGGAGGACCATGAGAATGATTTACATATGCAGGAAAGAAATGAACTAGATGAAGTATTCTTGAGGCAGCCTGCTATCCTGAAGCACAACCTTCCGGTTGAACCTTTGGGAATTTTATCAAAACCAAAAGAAGACCCGGTGTTCGATCTTAAACCTCTTCCCGATATGCTCAAGTATGCTTATTTAGATGAAAAGAAAGTATATCCCATTATTATCAATTCTAACCTTTCAGGATATGAAGAAGAGCGATTATTGGAAGTACTTCGTAAACACCGAGGCGCAATTGGCTATACCCTTGATGACCTTAAGGGGATTAGTCCATCTATCTGTCAACATACTATCAACCTTGAGCCCGATGCTAAACTAGTTGTTGATCATCAACGACGGTTGAACCCAAAGATGATGGATGTCGTGAGAACTGAGATTCTCAAGCTTCTAGCCGCAGGTATTATCAACCCTATAGCTGATAGTAAGTGGGTAAGTCCTATACATTGTGTTCCTAAGAAAGGAGGTACAACTGTGGTTCCTAATGATAAAAATGATCCAATACCTCAGACAATTATTATTGGATATAGAATGTGTATTGATTACATGAAGTTGAACAAGGCAACCAGGAAGGATCACTACCCGTTGCCGTTCATCAACCAAATGCTTGAAAGGTTATCCAAAAACACCCACTTTTGTTATCTCGATGGTTATTCTGGCTTCTCTCAAATTCATGTTAACACTGTTGATCAAGAGAAGACCACTTTTACTTGTCCTTTTGGTACTTATGCTTACAGACGTATGCCTTTTGGTTTATGTAATGCCCCTGCTACTTTTCAAAGGTGTATGTCTGCTATCTTTCATGGTTTCTGCGGGGATATTATGGAAGTCTTCATGGACGATTTCTCCGTCTATGGAACTTCATTTGACCATTGTCTTCACAACCTTAATAAAGTTTTGCAGAGATGCGAGGAGACAAATTTAGTACTCAACTAGGAGAAGTGCCACTTTATGGTTAATGAAGGAATTGTTCTTGGTCACAATATTTCCGAAAGGGGAATTGAAGTGGACAAAGCCAAGATCGAAGCTATTGAAAGGATGCCCTATCCAAGGGACGTCAAAGGTATTCGCAGTTTTCTCGGTCATGCAGGTTTTTATAGAAGATTTATTAAAGACTTTTCTAAAACCTCGAGACCCCTCACTAATCTTCTCCAGAAGGATGTTCCTTTTGCATTTGATGAAAATTGTAAGGAAGCTTTTGAAATCCTTAAGAAAGCTTTAATAACTGCTCCTATAGTACAACCACCTGACTGGAATTTACCTTTTGAGATTATGTGTGATGCAAGTGATTTTGCTGTTGGAGCTGTTTTAGGACAAAGGGTTGATAAGAAATTGAATGTTATACACTATGCTAGTAAGACCCTTGATAGTGCTCAAAGAAATTATGCTACTACTGAGAAGGAGTTCTTAGCTGTAGTTTTTGCTTGTGATAAGTTTAGGCAGTACATTGTTGATTCCAAAGTTATTATTCATACTGATCATGCTGCCATTAAATATCTTATGACAAAAAAGGATGCCAAGCCAAGGCTTATCAGATGGGTACTCCTTCTCCAAGAATTTGATTTGCAGATTGTTGATAGGAAAGGAGAAGACAATCCGGTAGCGGATAATCTTTCAAGAATGGAAGATATACCGCATGATCCCATCCCAGTTAACGATAGTTTTCCAGACGAGCAACTTGCCGTTGTAAAAGTACAACCTCTCTCCGATCCTTGGTATGCAGATTATGCTAATTTTATTGTTGCAAAGTATTTGCCTCCAGGTCTAACATTTCAGCAAAGGAAGAAGTTCTTTCATGATTTGAGGCACTACTTTTGGGATGACCCACATCTTTTCAAAGAAGGCCCCGACGGGATCGTGAGAAGATGCATTCCGGAACATGAGCAGAAGGACGTTCTCATACGGTGCCATGACAGTCCCTATGGAGGACAACATGCCGGTGAGAGGACTGCACACAAGGTTCTTCAATCAGGTTTTTATTGGCCCACTCTCTTTAAAGATGCTAGAAATTATGTTTTAGCTTGTGATAAATGTCAGAGAGTTGGTAACATAAGTAGAAGGAATGAGATGCCTATGAATTACTCACTAGTGATTGAACCTTTCGATTGTTGAGGTTTTGATTTTATGGGTCCTTTTCCTTCTTCGCACAAGTACACTCACATTTTAGTAGCTGTTGATTATGTGACCAAGTGGGTTGAAGCAATCTGCACTGAAAGTGCTGACCACAAAACATCCCTGAAAATGCTTAAGGATGTAATATTTCCTAGGTTTGGTGTACCAAGGTACCTCATGACCGATGGATGATCACACTTCACGCACGGAGCTTTTAGAAAAGCTTTGGCTAAATACGATGTTAATCATAGAATTGCTTCACCTTATCATCCTCAAACTAGTGGGCAAGTTGAGCTCACCAATAGAGAGATTAAGTTGATCTTGCAGAAAACAGTAAATAGAAATAGGAAGGATTGGTCAAATAAATTGGGAGATGCTTTGTGGGCATATAGAACTGCTTACAAAAACCCCATGGGCATGTCTCCCTATAAGATGGTGTATGGCAAGGCATGCCATTTGCCATTAGAGCTAGAGCACAAAGCTTTCTGGGCTATTAGAGAGCTTAACGCTGACCCAAAACTAGCTGGTGAGAAGCGTCTCATGAACTTGACTTCTCTAGATGAATGGAGAAGTGAAGCTTACGAGAGCGCTAAAATGTTCAAAGAAAAGCTAAAAAGGTGGCATGATAGGAAGATTCTGAAACGTGAATTTAATGTTGGTGATAAGGTTTTGTTGTTTAGATCCCGTTTCAGGTTTTCTCCAGGTAAACTACTTTCCAGGTGGGAAGGACCATTTCATATTGAAGAAGTTTATCGGTCTGGTGCAATTAAGATTAATAATTTTGAAGGCACCAAACCTCAAGTTGTGAATGGGCAAAGACTTAAGCATTACATAGAAGGAGACCCTGTCGATGTTGATGTGAATATAATATACACAACAACCCATGAAGAACATGTTGCAGCCCTGTTTCAGACGCCAGCAGAGGCAGAATGAAGAAAAGGTACGTAGTACGGTAAGAAAACACCGCAAAACATCATAAAAGTTCCGTATTACGCGTTTTTAAAAAATTAGTAAAATTCCGAGTCAAAGTGGAGCCGGAGACGACCACCAGGGAGTCCAGGCGCCCCCTGGCGCGCCCCCCCTGGGCCGCGCCGGCAGGCCGCCTGGACACCCTGGTGCCCGACTCCGACCCCGCTTTGATCCGTTACCTTCCTTTCTGTGCATAAATTTTTCCTATATATTTGCCCGGGTTGTTCCGGCAACGTATCTTGCGATTTCGCGTGTTTTCTCTTCGATCTGTTTCTGCCAGGAAATCTTTCAGCTAAATTTAGGTGCCATGGCTTCTCCAAGTTCCCCCAAGGACATGTTCGTCGTCAACGTCATCAACCCTTACCTCGCTGAGGTGAAGAAGCACCCTCAGGTGGTTCAGATGAAGGAAGGCGTCCTTCATCAAGAAGATCTGAAGGGACCTATCAAGGAGGGGAGCGTCCAGGCCAGGCTGGAAGAAGTGGAGCAGGAAGTCTTCAAGTACAAGAAGATGACCGAGCGTGGTGTCGAAGCTAACTTTGACATCACCAACGAGCTGAAGAACTACTTCCTAAAGGAGATGAAGGAGATGTGGGAAAGAATCGCCGCGTCTGAAGACAGAATCATAGAACTCCAAGGGCAAATTAACGATCTACATAACCAGAACTGTGAGTATGAACTAAGGTTTCTACACATGGGTTTGGGTGCTAATGCAGGATCCAGGAGACGAGCTTCTCCTACGAGACTGGAGAACCCCTTCCATGGAAGAGTTTCGCCAAGAACTACTTGATCAACGCTAACAAAGATGATGAGTGAAACCTCCGTGGTAATGGCATTCCCTTGGCTTGTTCCATGCTTGGGGGAGTGCCCGGTATCTTTATCTTTTACCTTGTGTCTTGCAGGAGTCAAGTAGAGTCGTATCATGTCTAGGGAAGTTATTATATGAGATAGGTGTGTGCATTGAGGTCTATCGCCCCCTTGGTGAAGAATTGTATCCGTGTGTGTGGAGTCGTCTATGATGGAATATTAATGAGAAGTTTATCGGTTCCTTTTTGCTGCACTCGGTATTCTCTTCATGCAATCGACCTTATATGATGATTCTTATGGGGAGTATTGACCTTATGTCAGGTATGGCTATGAAACTTTATTTAATCTTGGCAAACATAGCTTTGGTCATAACAACAAGCATGATTCTCTTAGAGTATCAACATAGCCAAAACCTTTATGTTATTATACTTGAAGTGTTATGTTGACAAGGAAGACAACTTGATGTGTTATGCTTATTTCAATGTTCATGCTTTATATTGCTTTGCATCTTAGTCATCATCGATTGTCTGCTCTCTCAAAACCTTTGCTAGCCTAACTCTGTACTAAGCGGAATTCTGCGTGTGCATCCATACCCTTAAGCCAATACCTTCCATATGAGTCCACCATACCTACCTACTCGTGGTACTACACTACCACCTCCTAAAAGTATATAATTTATGTGTTATCCTTAAATGTTCAAAATCTTTTATTTTGTGCCTCTTCTTTAGCTCATGAGGAAGTAGTAGCTAATTCATGACCTTTTTGAGTTGGACAAGCTTCACCCCGGGATTGCATGTATAATGTGCAAACCCATAATACGAACAGGAACTGGCATTGAGTGCGCCCGGCTTAAAAATAATATAACAAACAAACCCTTCTTCACGCTTTGTTCATGAGAAATCAGAAAACTTTGGCAGTGATAAACAAAGGAGAATAAGAGGATGTTATCGTCCTCATACGGGAGCCGTTCCTCGAAACTTGTCCAGTTCATGAAGCAATTGAGTTATCTATTAGCATTCGTTGACAAATCATGCACCTCTCAAAAATTTGTTTTCATTCTGTTTGATTTGAGGATAGCACATGAGTTTTCCCTACTACCCTAGAGCAGGGCCTATCTTTTAATTTTAAGTTGAGTCAGTTATTCCTACTTCCTTCTATTTCTCAAAGAGAGCAAACGTTTGATGTTGATAAGGATTCATGCATATAAAGCTGCATTAAGATTTGTCATATCATATCCTTGTTGACATTATCATTTGATAAGCAAGTTGTTTGTCATGCCCAGCTAAGACAAATATCTTCCTTTGTGTTAACACTTTCACTTCTTGCTTATTAACTTGTTATTTCAAAAAGCTTCAATTTAATCCCATTAAAAGCAAAAGTTAAAATTATTTGTTGTTCCTTGACCAAAGGACATGTTTGCCATGATATAATGAGTTTCTATTGGTCCTACTTTTGAAGATAAGTGTTGACACTCTTTCATAAAAGCCTTATGAGTTGAAGATTGTTGCTGAGGATATTTGAGTTGGTGAAGAGACTATGATGCTTCTTGTCCGTATTCTATTTATCGACACTTCACTCTCTAAACTTGTGGACAGGTTTACCGAGTTCATTTTCGCTTGGGGACAAGCGAGGTCTAAGCTTGGGGGTGTTGATACGTCCAAAATGCATCACTATTTTATATTATAATTTATCCTAATTCATTGATATATTCCACGTTATGATGATGTTCTTATGTTGTTTTGGTCTATTTTACACAGTTTGCAACTTTCCGATGCCGAAACAGCAGACGCAGGATTCAGCAGGAAAAAGTGGATACTGAGTTGCTGAAGAAGAACACCTCCAAATTACCTGAAAATTGACGGGACGTGTTTTTCAGAAGAATAACAAAGACACGCAAAAGGGGAGTCATAGGGGGGCCACAGGGTGCCCAGGCAGCCTGGGGGCGCCCCCCCTGGCCGCGCCGGGGGGCGCCTGGAGCCCCTGGCCCACCTCTGGCCGCCCCCTTTTGCATATATGCTCTCCGTCTCCCGAAAACCCTAGGCACGGGACTTTTTACGGAGTTCCGCCACCGCTTCGAGGCGGAAACCTACAGAGAAGAAAAGGGCATCTCCGGCGGGCAGATTCCGCCGGGGAGATCACCTCCCGGAAGGGGAGATCGTCGCCATCGTCATCACCATCATCACGGGCATCATCGAGATCATCATCAACATCATCCCCAACACCAGCACCATCTCCATCTTCATCCAAATCTCATCTTTCCATCGCAACTCGTGTTGTAACTTGTACTACCTATCCTCTCTACTCCATCGATGTTGATTACTACTTTGTGGTGAATGCTATTGAGTTTTGTTGGAGAAATATTATTATGTCCAGATTGTTTATCACATATGTATCCCCTCTGATCATGATCTCTTTTATGTCTTGTGAGTAGTTACCTTAGTTCTTGAGGACATGGGGAAAGTCTTGTTGTTAGTAGTCATATGCTGTTGAAGTAATATGTGTTGTTTGATACTTAAGTTGTGTTGTCATTCTACTAGTGGTGTTGTGTGAGTCGAACACCCAACACTTCGCCTTATTAAGGACCTAGGGGAATGCATTGTGTATAAAGAATGCTTATGGTGGGTTGCCGGAGTGACAGAAACCTGAACCCCAGTTCGCACGCTTTTGCATAAGGGAATAATGGATCCTCGATCGTATTGCTATGGTTAGGCTTTTGCCTTAAATTATATCTTGTATTTGCGGATGCTTGCAAGGTGTTTAATCATATGAGTGCATTCATCTTAGTCTAGAGAGTGCACTAGCATAGATCCACCCACCAACACTTATCAACACATAACATAGTATCGATACGGAATATGACGAAAGCACATGACTGCCTCTCCCGTGTGTCCTCAAGAACGCTTTAGTCTTTATAAGTTCAGTTGCTAGGCCCCTCCTTTGCTAAGAAAGGATTGGGCCACTTGTTACTTTCAGTACCTTTTACATTACTCGCCATTACATTCATGTTGCTTATATCGAGAAAACCCCTAAAAGTTATCTTTCAGTGCTTGCAGTAATTTCTTGCTCAGAATCGCTTATCAATACCTTCTGCTCCTCGTTGGGTTCGACACTCTTACTTATCGAAAATGCTGCAACAAATCCCTTACGGTGGAGGTTCATCATGATGCATATCGTATAATTGACCCACGGATACTTGTGGTGACATTGGAGTATCTAGGTGACATTAGGGCTGACTGATGTTTATCATATGGTGTTATTTTAGTACGAACTTTAGGGCTGTTTGTGAGACTTATAGGAATAGCCCAATAGATTGATTAGAAAGAATAACTTTGAGGTGGTTTCTATAAGTGCATCTAGTGCCACCCCTAGTTGGTTTTGGGGTATTGACGACAAACCTGGTTGAGGGACTAATGTGTTTGTGAGAATTGCAGGATAACATAGGTAGTAGTCCCTCATTGATTCGGTTTACCTACCGGAGACGACCCCTAAAAATGTATGAAGACATTGACATCAGTGGTGGTATATGAAGATAATCCTATTGAAGACTATGACAAGAGAAGACATTGTGTGAAGACTATGGAGAGCGAAGACTTAGATGTTTCGTTGTTTCCTTTTCTTCTTTGTTGAGTCATAGTAACCACCGTACTGTTAAGTGGGGTCCAAGTGATCTAAGTCAGAGTGACTGAAGTGATGCTCAACCAAATCCTATGTCTTCGAGCGAAGACAATGAGAGCAAATCTTATCCAGAGTTGGATGAGTCAGCCTTGTAGCCCAAGTAAAGTTGCTGTGTGAGTGTTTGAAATTTGACCGTTGGAACATGTGTCAGTTCCTTAGTGACCCAGGGTCACTCGGACAAATCAGGTCGGGTTGCCCAGTGGCTATAAATAGCCCACCCCCTACACCATAAATTGGTGGCTTCTCAGAGTTATTACACGGCTTTTGGCATTTGAGAGCAACCCACCTCCGAAGCTTTTGAGAGAGAAATCCTTGCGAGGATAAAGCCAAAACACCCAGAGCCAAAGAGTGTTAAGCATCACTGAAGTCTTTCTATCTGTGTAACCTAAAGACTTATTACACTTGAGGACTGTGTTTCCTCCAGCCGGTTAGGCGTCGCGTTCTGAGCATCCAAGAGTCATTGTGGATCGCCGGTGAACGAAGTCTGTGAAGGTTTGGAAGTCTACCTTGAAGGCTTACCAGAGTGATTGGGCGAGGACTAGGTGTCCCTAGCTCAAGGGGAATAAGGTGAAGACGCGGTCTTCTGAGTAAAATCTCAGCCTCCCTAACTAGACGTACAGTTGTCACAGCAACTAGAACTGGTCTAACAAATCACTGTCTTCCCCGAGCTACTGGTTCTATCCTTTCCTTCCCTTTACTTACTGTCTTACGTTGTGAAGTCATTGCATGCCTGCCTTATCTGATTGACTTCACTGTGTGACTACTTGTTGTGATTGGCTTCATTCCTTCTTCCATCTTGATCCCTACTGCCTAGCTGCTATTAGTCTTCGTGCTTTCACTTCATTGAATACATGACTATGGCTTGTCTAGGGTAGTCTACTTTCCGCTGCATACTAATAGGATTGAGTTTATCTTTTGTCTTCAAAACTATCATGTTTTGAAGCATTTCATAAAAATCGCCTATTCACCCCCCCTCTAGTCGATATACTGTACTTTCAATTGGTATTAGAGCAAGGTACTCCCTTGTTCTGTGTGATTCAGTTTAACCACCTGGAGTTTTAGCTATGTCGACCGTAGGGATAATTAAAGTCTCCGCTGCGTGCCCAGTCTTCGATGGCACCGAATATCCCTACTGGAAGAACAATATGCGCATGCACCTTGAAGCCATTGACGTGGACCTCTGGTTTGTCGTCAAGAACGGCGTTCCCAAGACTGGTGAAGGTATCACCCCTGCTGATGTCAAGAGGCTCGTTCAACTGGATTCAACGGCCAAGAACATCATCTGTGGTCATCTGACCAAAGGACAATACGGTCGTGTAAGTGCTCTGGAAACGTCAAAGGAAGTCTGGGACTGGCTCTCAAAGGTCAACGAAGGAGTCTCAACCCAGAGAGATCAAAGGATCAGCGTCCTTTGCAATCTCTTCAATCGCTTCAAGAGATATGACAATGAAAATGTCCAACACACATTCGATTGTCTCACTGACATCACTAATGAGCTTCAAGCACTTGGCGCCACTGAGATCACCAAGCATGAAATCGTCAAGACCCTCCTGAGATCACTTGACAGCTCATTTGATATCCTTGCCCTGATGATTCAAGAACGCCCTGACTTCAAGACTCTCGATCCGTCTGACATACTTGAGAGGCTCAACACACATGAGTTCCAGCTATCTGAGAAACGTGACATCTATGGTCCCAACTATGGTAGATCTCGCGCCTTAAAGGCAAAGGCTGTTTCTTCATCTGAAGAAGAATCTGACTGTAGTTCTGATGATCCTGAAGACATTGGAAAGGAGCTTGCCATGCTTGTGAAGAAGTTCCAGAAATTCACTAGGAGGAAAGGCTTCAGAAAGTCTTCACGATCCATCTCAAGAAATGATGAAGCTTCTACCCATAACTACAAGAGAACATGTCATAAGTGCAAGAAACCTGGTCACTACATCTCTGAGTGTCCTCAGTGGGACAATGAGAAGACGAAGAAGAAGAGCAAGGAATATGATTCTGATGACAAGAAAAAGAAGAAATACTCAAAGTCTTCTTCCAAGTCTTCATCAAAGTATTCATCACACAAGAAGAATTCATCTGGCAAGGCTCGCGCGTTTGTTGGCAAGGAGATGGATTCAGAGGAGGAGTCTGCTTCTGATGAGGCGGAGGTGCAGTCTGAGCAGGAGTCTGATTCTGGTGCTGCGAGTCTGGCTCTAGCCACTGCCTACGTAGCCAAGTCCATCTTCAACACTGAAGACAATGGCCCCGTCCCCAACATTGTTGATGAGGACGATGATTCTGCTCCCACCTACTGCTTCATGGCACGCGGTGGCAAGGTAAAATCACGCGATGCTTACTTTCAAACATCTAGTGAAGATGACTCTGATTGTGAATCAAAACCTAGCTACAAAACACTTGCTAAAATTGCCACTGAACAGCAGAAAGCCATGGAACATATTCAAAAACTGTTAGACAAAAGCGATGACCTGTTGGACGCAGAAATGATCCGTTCTCAGTCCTTAATTGAAGACATAAAAACTCTTCATGTTGAGTACAAGGAACTTGAAGGTCTTTATGAATCACTCTCGAAAACTCATGAAAAGCTTTCCCATGATTACATTCAAAGGAAGCGAGAACTTGAGAAATTGAAAGTGGCTCATGAAGATCTTCAAAAAGAAAATGAGTCACTCCGCGCACAACTGATCAGCTCCACTCACGAAGAGTTTGAACCACCATGTCTAAAATGCATTAAGCGTGATAACGCTACATCTGTTGCTGAATGTTCTACTGCTGCCACTGTTGCGATATCTTCAACTATTGATGTGGTAACTAACCCCTCTGCTGAGGATACCACTACTATTGCTGATGAAAATGCTAGGTTGAAGACTTTGCTTGAAACAGGGATGTACAAAAGCCTCAAAGGGCATCAGACTCTATGTGATGTCCTCAAAAAGCAGATACTGAACCGAAACCCTAGGAAAGAGGGTGTTGGCTTCGATAGGAAAATGAATGTTGATGGTTCATACTGGAAGCCTGAGCAGTATCCCAAAACCACATGGGTTGCTGCAAAGGAACCTTCAGTGGATCCGTCTACCCTATCTGGCTTCACTTGTGCTAATCCTCTTATCATTGATGAATCCTTTGATGCAAACTATAAACTGTTTAAGAATCAAAATGGTGAAGTGTTTGCCAGGTACATTGGTACTAACTGCAGGAACGGGCCACCTATGAAGAAGATCTGGGTACCGAAAGGTTGTCTTGAGAAACTTCCAGCAAACGTCATCATGACACCTCTTGGGAAGAAGACAAACCCCAGACCAAAGGCTTCATATGGTCCTAAGGCTTCATACAGACAAAGGACTCACCTGAGTCACCCTAACGCGAATGTTTTGCAGGGAAACCATACTCAGACCCATGAATATGAGCGTATTTCTTCAAACCGCTATATTCATAAAACAAAGAATTTTTCTGCCTATTCTTATGAGTATTACTCTCCTCCTGCAAGATTATTTGCTAGGGCTCCAAAGCCAAAATTCTCAGATGCTGCTCTTAGACTCATTGCTTCTAAGCCACCCCTGAAGATGTGGGTGGTTAAGAAGAACTAACTTTCTCTTACAGGGAAAGGTCTCCAGCCGAAAATCAAAGGCGTCTGATGCTATTGCTGGGGACCTAAAACACTTGTAGGGCACAAGATCAAATGCCCAAATGACTTACTGCTCATACTGCTCATGAATCACTTGCTAAACATCTTATCAGTCCTAACTTGGGTCTAAGCTTTCATAATCCACTTATACGTCGAATGTTTATGCTTGATAATGGCTTTTGGTGAAGCCTATCCTCCTAACTACATTGTAGGGAGTGACACCAAAGTCTTCACAATGGATTATGGACAACGGATGCACAAACCATATGACTGGAGATCGAAATCTTCTCATGGACTCAACCTTACGTCCATCTAAGAAGAGTCACATCACATTTGCTGATACTGGTAAAAGCAAAGTGTTGGGTCTAGGTAGAGTTGCAATCTCAAGAGATCAGCACATGGATAAAGTCATGCTTGTTGAATCTCTTGGCTTCAACTTAATGTCTGTCTCAATGCTTTGTGACTTAAACATGATTGTGATCTTTGGTAGATTTCGTTGCCTTGTATTAATGGAATCTGACAAGTCTTTAGTATTTGAAGGATACAGAAAAGGTGATCTGTATATGGTAGATTTCTTAGTCGGACCGCAGATGGCCGTATGTCTTCTAGCAAAAGCTTCAGAGTGCTGGCTCTGGCATCGGAAGCTAGGACATGCCGGCATGAGGAACTTGCACACTCTCGCAAAGAAGAAGCATGTCGTAGGCATCGAGGAAGTCAAGTTCAAGAAAGATCATCTATGTGGTGCCTGTGAAGCTGGGAAGATGACTAGAGCCAAGCATCCCTCGAAGACAATCATGACGACATCCAAACCCTTCGAGCTGCTTCACATGGACTTATTTGGCCCTACTCACTACTCCACGTTCTCTACCACATCCTGTCTCTATGGCTTCGTCATTGTTGATGATTATTCAAGATACACATGGGTGCACATAATACTCTACAAGACTGAAGTGCAAGATGTCTTCAGACGCTTCGCCAACCGTGACATGAACAACTATGGCGTCAAGATCAAGCATATCAGAAGTGACAATGGCACTGAGTTCAAGAACACTAGCCTTGATGTTTATTTGGATACAATGGGAATCACTCATGAATTCTCAGCCCCGTATACACCTCAGCAAAACGGGATCGTTGAGCGCAAGAACAGAACTCTAATTGAGATGGCTCGAACGATGCTCGATGAATACAAGACACCAAGGAGGTTCTGGCCCGAAGCTATTGATACTGAATGCCATATCATCAACCGTGTTTATCTTCACAAGCTTCTGAAGAAAACATCCTATGAACTCCTCACTCGGAAGAAGCCTAACGTAAGTTACTTCAAAGTATTTGGAGCTAAGTGCTCGATCAAGGATCCACATCACAAGTCAAAGTTTGCACCGAAAGCACATGAAGGCTTCATGCTTGATGACGACATGACTACCTTAGATACGACCAAAAATATTGCATACATGTATATTTGTGAGGTGATTTCTAATGCAAACTATGGAACAATTTATTTATGTCATCCAGGACAAAAATACTTCACAGACTTTTGTGCCATGTCTAATTCCATGTGTATGAGACATTTGTACAATCCACATATGAAGATAAGGGACAAAGAGAAGTTTAGGTGCTGTTCAAAAAGTTCTCTCACGTCACTTTTGGGCCAAGAGAAGATATAGTCCAAGTCTCTCACGTTCTGCATCCAGATTCGGACTACACAGACATACCTGACTCAAAACGGCAACAACTCCTTCATACGGACTCCGAATTGGGTGATTCTTTTTTTGTTGGAAACTAGATTTCGTACACTTTCCAATCCAATCAGATTCACCTTCAAATTCGTCCGGAGCGTTGAGATACCGACGAAACAATCTGACACTGTAGCAGAATCCGAGTCAAACTACAAGTCCAAAGGTGTTACATCACCTCCACTTGGGCCCATGAGCCTTGTACGACCTAGGATTAGTTTTAGGATGCCTTGGGACGTCCTTCCACCTCCTTGGCCGCCACCCCTTGCTCCTATATAAGTAGATCCATCTAGTAGCTTTTTCTTTGGGGGATTTGTTTAGTCAAAAGTTAGCCACTGCAACTTCGTGTACTTCGTTTGTGTACAACGACCAGACTAAGACCGCTTACGGATCCCCACATTTCTCAATATTTCATTTATATTTGCAATATTCAGATTGCTTTATCATATTCTTGCTTGTTCTTCGATTGCATGCAGAAATAGACCTTCGTGGTCAGGCTGATCGTGCTTCTGGCATCGTCAGTAACCCCTGGAGATTGGTTTAGCGATTACTAAGGCGCAACATCGTGCATGTTTGTAGTCGGATCGTCAAAGCCGTCTCCACCAAATTGATAGTTACCATCTCATCGAAAGATCGGGCCCCTCGCCTCTATCAAGACGACGTTGCGCCTTAGCAATCGCTAAACCAATCTCCAGGGGTTACTGACACTTCCAGAAGCACGAACAGCCTGACCACGAAGGTCTATTCCTGCATGCAGTCGAAGAACAAGCAAGAATATGATAAAGCAATATGAATATTGCAAATATAGATGAAGTATTAATAAAGGTGGGGATCCGTAAGTGGTCTTGGTCTGGTCGTTGGACACAAACGAAGTACACGAAGTTGCAATGGCTAACTTTTAACTAAACAAATCCCCAAAGAAAAAGCTACTAGATGGATCAACTTATATAGGAGCAAGGGGTGGCGGCCAAAGAGGTGGAAGGACGTCCCAAGGCAGCCTAAAACTAACCCTAGGTCGTACAAGGCTCATGGGCCCAAGTTTCGGTGATGTAACACCTTTAGACTTGTAGTTTGACTCGGATTCTGCTGCAGCGTCAGATTGTTTCGTCGGTATCTCAACGCCCCGGACGAATTTGAAGGTGAATCCAATTGGGTTGGAAAGTGTACGAAATCTAGTTTCCAACAAAGAAAGAATCACCCAATTCGGAGTCCGTATGAAGGAGTTCTTGCCATTTTGAGTCAGGTATGTCTGTGTAGTCCGAATCTGGATGCAGAACGTGAGAGACTTGGACTCTATCTTCTCTTGCCCCAAAAGTGATGTGAGAGAACTTTTTGAACAGCACCTAAACTTCTCTTTTTCCCTTATCTTCATATGTGGATTGTACAAATGTCTCATACACCTGGAATTAGACATGGCACAAAAGTCTGTGAAGTATTTTTGTCCTGGATGACATAAATAAATTGTTGCATAGTTTGCATTAGAAATCACCTCACAAATATACATATATGCAATATTTTTGGTCGTATGCAAGGTAGTCATGTCCTCATCATCCTCCATTTCTTGAAAATAAAGCCGTCCTTGGCGTTGCTTAATCTGAAATTTGGGTAAGAAAATAGACAAGGTGTACATGTTGTATACGTATATATCATCCATTTTTACTTCCCTTAATTTTTTCACATATGACACATATATAGATGAGTAACTTTCGTAGTTCATAAAATATAAAGCCGAAATATTATCACAAGAAGTAGAAGGAATGAAAATATTGCAACTCAGTTTGCACAAATAAGTGAAGCTCTTATTCATATCAAAAGATTGACAATGTTCATCAATAAACCATCCCAACATTGGTGAATAAACCTTACTTGCATGAAATTCACAGGCTACAACATTCCTAAATAAGCAAACATGCAATAAGTCATTTGACATAGAATCGTCACCA
>LR738715.1:429092819-429290586 GCA_902687465.1 Secale cereale | reverse complement strand
ACGAATTTGAAGGTGAATCCAATTGGGTTGGAAAGTGTACGAAATCTAGTTTCCAACAAAGAAAGAATCACCCAATTCGGAGTCCGTATGAAGGAGTTCTTGCCATTTTGAGTCAGGTATGTCTGTGTAGTCCGAATCTGGATGCAGAACGTGAGAGACTTGGACTCTATCTTCTCTTGCCCCAAAAGTGACGTGAGAGAACTTTTTGAACAGCACCTAAACTTCTCTTTTTCCCTTATCTTCATATGTGGATTGTACAAATGTCTCATACACCTGGAATTAGACATGGCACAAAAGTCTGTGAAGTATTTTTGTCCTGGATGACATAAATAAATTGTTGCATAGTTTGCATTAGAAATCACCTCACAAATATACATATATGCAATATTTTTGGTCGTATGCAAGGTAGTCATGTCCTCATCATCCTCCATTTCTTGAAAATAAAGCCGTCCTTGGCGTTGCTTAATCTGAAATTTGGGTAAGAAAATAGACAAGGTGTACATGTTGTATACGTATATATCATCCATTTTTACTTCCCTTAATTTTTTCACATATGACACATATATAGATGAGTAACTTTCGTAGTTCATAAAATATAAAGCCGAAATATTATCACAAGAAGTAGAAGGAATGAAAATATTGCAACTCAGTTTGCACAAATAAGTGAAGCTCTTATTCATATCAAAAGATTGACAATGTTCATCAATAAACCATCCCAACATTGGTGAATAAACCTTACTTGCATGAAATTCACAGGCTACAACATTCCTAAATAAGCAAACATGCAATAAGTCATTTGACATAGAATCGTCACCAGGATTAGAGGTCATATCAAAACGATTAAACATTGGCACAATAATTTTCAAATTTATTTTATCCAAATCTGATTTATTCTCTAATTCACATGATTCTTTTGCATCAACAGTTAATTCAATGGGTGCACTCAAAATTGTTGGTATTTTAGTTGTTTGATCACATGACGCATTCATGACAGTAACATGATTATATAAACTAGGTGGTGTGCTCAAATCAACAGGTAATTCAATACATGATGTATTCAAGTTAACTAGATATGCATCATCCTCATGTGAAGTTATATCATCATTGGTTTTACTGTTACCTTGTCGCAAAGACGTAGCTGATGTAGGTACGGACGATGACAATGTACCATACACTTTAGATGATGTCACGCTCACAATTGGAGGGGTGGCTGCTCTAGTAGGTGCATTGGCGGAGGAACCAACCAGTGGTGGTGAGCAGGAACTGGAATAGTAGTTGTTGTAGTCACACAATGCATCCTCCTGTATTTGTCTCTCAAAGGTACAAGCATGAACATACATACCAATAATGCAACGAGGAATATACAGAAATCTTGCACGAATATCATGGTTCAAACCACCAAAAAAATATATTCATTGTATCATCCTCAGATTCTTCTATGTCACAATGATGCATATAAGATTTGAACTCTTGGTAGTAAGCATGAATAGTGTTACTGCCTTGTTTTAATTGTTCCAATTTACGAAGCAATTCACGGCGATAGTAAGGAGGAAAAAAATGTTTTCTCATTACATCCTTCAAATCTTTCCAAGTTGTGGGTTGGTTATCAATATTTTTCTTACAATGCACACTGCACCAAACAGAAGCAAAACCAGTAAATACTCTAGTGGCAGCTCGGACTCCCTCAAGTTCAGAAAAATGATGGTGACTAAAAACTTTTTCTACTTCAAGCTCCCAAGCTAGATAAATAGCAGGATTAAATCTACCCTCAAATGAAGGTAAAGAAATAACTTGACCATGTGCTTGTGTGTGCTGTCCCACGTCTCGTGATGGTGAAGATGTATCCGTCGTCCAAGAACTTCTGTCTCCGGTACCTGTCATGATTAGTAGAAACAAGAAACAAAATTCGAGAATAATGTTCCTATGAACTACTAGGATGTGGTGGTAAAGTGCTCACAGTAAAGCAAATATCAATATCTTACAAGTTCTTACCATGCAGCAGGTGGTGATAGGCAACCAGCGGTGTCAAATAACTCCAAAGATTGAGTAAAGAGATTGCCAGGTGAACGTAAATATGCACGGTGTAGAAATATGTGGAGCTGGGTTGGCCATATATGGTAGCAAAAGATTAGCAATAATCAATTCAGAGATGCAATGTTGAATAAACGCTCAACGACGGTATAGTGCTGGTCCTATGCTAGAGCGGACTAGAGACGCGAGCCTAGAACACTAATGAGGTCACGGTGTAGCACAACTAGCATCAATAAAGGATACGAAGTGGCTCTGGACAGCAAGATATAAGTGAAGATCACAACGGAAGTAAAGATAATGATAAAAACAACTGCCAAGCAGAATATACAACAACACTCTCTCCAACTTTCTTTTCCTTCTTTTTCTTTTTCTTTTTTCTCACAATTTTTTCTTTTTCTTTCTCTCCTCTTTTTTAACTTTTTTTTTCTCTGTCTTTTTTTTCTTTCTCTCTCTTTCCAAGACAAACTAGATAAGATGCAGATTGGATCAAGCAAAGATGCGAACGACATCAACTATGATTGTGACAATGAACGATGGGTTGCACGAGGTGGAAATTGATGGATGAGGTGGTGGACAGCGGAAGGGATAACGATACAGCAGCGACGTGACTAATGTGAACAGAACTCGAAACTCTAACGAACTAGACACTAAGACCAGCAACTCGACACGACGATGCAACCGATAATTCAATAATGCAAACAATGAAAAGAAAATTGCAAAGGCTCAGACTGGCTTGGACAAAGGATGAATAGATCTAACTATTTTTGGACTTTTTCTTGGACAATAGGTAAGAAAATAAATCTAATCTAGGAATAACTGGAAATTCTCACCGAGCAACCTGAAAATTGATACGGCTTGATAGAGGCGAGGGGCCCGATCTTTCGATGAGATGGTAACTATCAATTTGGTGGAGATGGCTTTGACGATCCGACTACAAACATGCACGATGTTGCGCCTTAGCAATCGCTAAACCAATCTCCACGGGTTACTGACAATGCCAGAAGCACGATCAGCCTGACCACGAAGGTCTATTCCTGCATGCAATTGAAGAACAAGAAAGAATATGATAAAGCAATCCGAATATTGCAAATATAGATGAAGTATTGATAAAGGTGGGGATCCGTAAGCAGTCTTGGTCTGGTCGTTGGACACAAACGAAGTACACGAAGTTGCAATGGCTAACTTTTGACTAAACAAATTCCCAAAGAAAAAGCTACTAGATGGATCTGCTTATATAGGAGCAAGGGGTGGCGGCCAAGGAGGTGGAAGGACATCCCAAGGCAGCCTAAAACTAAGCCTAGGTCGTACAAGCCTCATGGGCCCAAGTGGAGGTGATGTAACACCTTTGGACTTGTAGTTTGACTCGGATTCTGCTGCAGCGTCAGATTGTTTCGTCGGTATCTCAACGCTCCAGACGAATTTGAAGGTGAATCCAATTGAGTTGGAAAATGTACGAAATCTAGTTTCCAACAAAAAAAGAATCACCCAATTCGGAGTCCGTATGAAGGAGTTCTTGCCGTTTTGAGTCAGGTATGTCTGTGCAGTCCGAATCTGGATGCAGAACGTGAGAGATTTGGACTCTATCTTCTCTTGGCCCAAAAGTGACGTGAGAGAACTTTTTGAACAACACCTAAACTTTCTTTTTCCCTTATCTTCATATGTGGATTGTACAAATGTCTCATACACCTGGAATTAGACATGGCACAAAAGTCTGTGAAGTATTTTTGTCCTGGATGACATAAATAAATTGTTGCATAGTTTGCATTAGAAATCACCTCACAAATATACATGTATGCAATATTTTTAGTCGTATCCAAGGTAGTCATGTCCTCATCAATGCTCGGATATGGAAAGGACTCACACTCCTACAGAGTCTTCAACATCTTTCTCTATAAAACTGTTGAAACTGTGGATCTGCGGTTTGATGAGACAAATGGTTCACAAAGAGAGATCCTACCAAATGTGCTAGATGAGGCTTCACCAAATGGATCTATCGCAACAAACAAGATGAGCATGGTCAAGTGGTCAGAAACAAAGCTCGTCTCGTTGCTCAAGGATACACTCAAGTCGAAGGGATTGACTTCGATGAAACATTTGCTCCTGTGGCTAGACTTGAAGCTATTCGTATACTGCTAGCCTATGCAAATCATCACAACATACTTCTGTATCAAATGGATGTAAAGAGTGCCTTTCTCAATGGAAGGATTGAAGAAGAGGTGTATATTGCACAACCACCTGGCTTTGAAGATCCAAAACATCCTGATATGGTATACAAACTCAACAAGGCACTATATGGCCTCAAACAAGCGCCTCGTGCTTGGTATGACACACTCAAAGACTTCTTGAAGAGCAAAGGCTTCAAACCTGGATCCCTAGATCCCACACTCTTCACGAAGACATATGATGATGAACTATTTGTCTGCCAAATCTATGTGGACGACATTATCTTCGGCTGCACTGACAAAAGATACAGTGATGAGTTTGGTCACATGATGCAAGAACAATATCAGATGTCCATGATGGGTGAGCTGAAGTTCTTCCTTGGTCTTCAAATTCATCAGCAAAGCAACGGTATCTTCATATCTCAAGAAAAGTACCTTAAAGACTTCCTGAAGAAGTTTGGAATGCAAGACTGCAAAGGGTACTCGACGCCTATGCCTGCTAAACACCATCTGGGTCCGACGCCAATGGTAAAGAGTTTGATCAACAGGTATACCGCTCCATTATTGGTTCTTTGCTTTATTTATGTGCATCTAGGCCAGATATTATGCTTAGTGTTTGCATGTGTGCTCGATATCAAGCGGCACCAAAGGAGTCGCATCACTTAGCTGTGAAGCGAATACTTCGATATTTGGCTTACACCCCAACACTAGGATTATGGTATCCAAAGGGCTCAGAGTTTGATCTAGTTGGACTCTCAGATGCTGATTATGCTGGTGACAAAGTTGATCGCAAGTCTACATCAGGCACATGTCACTTTCTAGGACGATCTCTTGTCTGTTGGTCTTCAAAGAAGCAGAACTGTGTATCACTCTCCACTGCTGAATCTGAATACATTGCTGGTGGATCTTGTTGCGCTCAGCTTCTCTGGGTGAAGCAAACGCTCAAGGACTATGGCGTCCATTTGAAGCTTGTGCCACTCTATTGCGATAATGAAAGCGCTATCAAGATTGCCAACAACCCAGTTCAGCACTCGAAGACAAAGCACATTGAAATTCGTCATCACTTTCTCAGAGATCATGTCATGAAGGAAGATATTGATATCATACACGTCAACACTGAAGAGAAACTAGCAGATATCTTCACAAAGCCCTTGGATGAGAAAAGGTTTTGCAAGTTGCGATGTGAGCTAAATATCTTAGAATCCTCAAATGTCATGTAATCAGGAACACATCCTAACACTTGTGCAAATTGATGACTTAGATGTGCAACACATGAAGTAAAGTATATCTTCAATCAATGAAGACTTACATTCTAAGTGTGAATACATTAACATGGAATTTGACTTCGGAGCGCCACGATAATTGTGCGCCGTGTCTGGGTCTAATACTTCCTATACGGTGGGTAACGCCACCACCAAATCTTTGTTTGAAGTGTTTCTCGTGGCGTTACATTTGCAAAGTCTTCGCACTTGGTTTATCTTCATATAGGATATATATATATATATATATATATATATATATATATATATATATATATATATATATATATATATATATATATATATATATATATATATATATATATATATATATATATATAGAGAGAGAGAGAGAGAGAGAGAGAGAGTTGTGTTCTGTCCTCTATGTTGGGTAACGAAGCATAATTCAAAAAATTCTACGTCTTCACCAAGATCCAACTATGGAGACATCTAGCAACGAGCAAGTAAGAGTGCATCTACATACCGTTATGTAGATCGCGTGCGGAAGCTTTCAACGAAGTGTGGATGAAGTAGTCGAACTCTTCACGTTCTTCGTCACCGATGATCTAGCGCCAAACGGACGGCACCTCCGCGTTCAACACACATACAGTGCAGAAACGTCACCACCTTCTTGATCCAGCAAGGGGGGAGGAGAAGTCGTCAGAGATCCGGCAGCACGACGGCGTGATGACGGATGCAGTGGAGATCGCAGCAGGGCTTCGCCGGGCGCCCTGCGTTGGGAGTATGGAGGTGTGACGGGAGGGGGAGAGGCGCCAGGGCTTGGGTTGGGCTGCCCTCTCCCCCCCCCACATATATATAGGGGGCCAGGGGGGCGCCAGGACCCCCTGCAGATCCAATCTGCAAGGGGGCGGCGGCCAGGGGGGGTTCCTTGCCCCCCAAGGCAAGTGGAGCCCCCCTCCCCCTTAGGGTTTTAACCCTAGGCGCATGGGGAGGTGGGCCCCCTAGTGGTGCGCCAGCCCTGAGGGCTAGACACTTCCCCTTGCGGCCTAGGAGCCCCACCGGGATGGGTGACCCCACCCGGTGGACCCCCGGGGCCCCTCCGGTGGTCCCGGGACGCTCCCGGTGACCCCGGAGATCACCCGTTGGCCGAAACTGGACTTCCTATATATCAATCTTTACCTCCGGACCATTCCGGAACTCCTCGTGACGTCCGGGATCTCATCTGGGACTCCGAACAACTTTCGGGTTTCCGCGTGCATTTATCTCTACGACCCTAGCGTTACCGAACCTTAAGTGTGTAGACCCTACGGGTTCGGGAGACACGTAGACATGACCGAGACCACTCTCCGGTCAATAACCAACAGCTGGATCTGGATACCCATGTTGGTTCCTACGTGTTCCTCGATGATCTTAATCGGATGAACCACCGTGTCAAGGATTCACTCAATCCCATATGTTATTCCCTTTGTCCATCGGTACGGTACTTGCCCGAGATTCGATCGTCGGTATTCCCGATACCTTGTTCAATCTCGTTATGGCAAGTCTCTTTACTCGATCCGTAATCCATCATCCCGTGACTAACTACTTAGTCACATTGAGCTCATTATGATGATGTCTTACCGAGTGGGCCCAAAGGTACCTCTCCGTCATACGGAGTGACAACATCCCAGTCTCGGTTCGTACCAACTCAACAGACACTTTCGGAGATACCCGATGCGTACCTTTATAGCCACCCAGTTACGTTGTGACGGTTGGGCACCCAAAGTACTCCTACGGCATCCGGGAGTTGTACAACCCCATGGTCTAAGGAATAAATACTTGACACCGAAAAGCTTATGCATTACGAACTAAACGATCTCGTGTTATGCTCAAGTTTGGGTCTTGTCCATCACATCATTCTCCTAATGATGTGATCCCGTTATCACTGACATCTCATGTCCATGGTCAGGAAACCGTGACCATCTGTTGATCAACGAGCTGGTAACTAGAGGCCTACCAGGGACTCATTGTGGTCTGTGTATTCACACATGTATCGTTGTTTTCGTACAATACAATTCAAGCATGAATAACAGACAATTATCATGAACAAGGAGATATAATAATAATGCTTTTATTATTGCCTCTAGGGCATATCTCCAACAGTCTCCCACTTGCACTAGAGTCAATAATCTAGTTACATTGTGATGAATCGAACACCCATAGAGTTCTGGTGTTGATCATGTTTTGCCCGTGAAAGAGGTTTAGTCAACGGGTCTGCGACATTCAGATCCGTATGCACTTTACAAATATCTATGTCTCCATCCTGAACATAATTCCGGATGGAGTTGAAACGGCGCTTGATGTGCTTGGTCTTCTTGTGAAACCTGGGCTCCTTGGTAATAGCAATAGCACCAGTGTTGTCACAGAAGAGAGTCATCGGGCTTGACGCGCTTGGAATGACTCCTAGGTCGGTGATGAACTCTTTCATCCAGACTCCTTCCTGCGCTGCTTTAGAAGCAGCTATGTACTCCGCTTCACATGTAGATGCTGCCACCACGCTTTGCTTGCAACTGCACCAGCTGACTGCCCCTCCATTCAAAATATACATGTATCCGGTTTGTGACTTAGAGTCATCCAGATCTGTGTCGAAGCTAGCATCGACGTAACCCTTTACGACGAGCTCTTCGTCACCTCCATAAACGAGAAACATATCCTTAGTCCTTTTCAGGTACTTCAGGATGTTCTTGACCGCTGTCCAGTGTTCCGTACCGGGATCACTTTGGTACCTCCCTACCAAACTTATGGCAAGGTTCACATCAGGTCTGGTACACAGCATGGCATACATGATAGAACCTATGGCCGAGGCATAGGGAATGACACTCATCTTTTCTCTATCTTCTGCCGTGGTCGGCGACTGAGCTTTGCTCAATCTCATACCCTGCAAAACAGGCAAGAATCCTTTCTTTGACTGGTCCATATTGAACTTCTTCAATATTTTGTCAAGGTATGTACTTTGTGAAAGACCAATGAGGCGTCTTGATCTATCTCTATAGATTTTGATGCCTAATATGTAAGCAGCTTCTCCAAGGTCCTTCATTGAAAAACTTTTATTCAAGTAGGCCTTTACATTTTCTAAGAATTCTATATCATTTCCCATCAGCAATATGTCATCCACATATAATATGAGAAATGCCACAGAGCTCCCACTCACTTTCTTGTAAATACAGGCTTCTCCATAAGTCTGTATAAATCCAAACGCTTTGATCACTTCATCAAAGCGAATATTCCAACTCCGAGATGCTTGCACCAGCCCGTAAATCGAGCGCTGGAGCTTGCATACCTTGTCAGCGTTCTCCGGATCGACAAAACCTTCCGGTTGCATCATATACAACTCTTCCTTGAGGAAGCCGTTAAGGAATGATGTTTTGACGTCCATTTGCCATATCTCATAATCATAGAATGCGGCAATAGCTAACATGATTCTGACTGACTTCAGCATCGCTACGGGAGAGAAAGTCTCGTCGTAGTCAATCCCTTGAACTTGTTGATAACCCTTAGCGACAAGCCGAGCCTTATAGATGGTCACATTACCATCCGCGTCTGTCTTCTTCTTAAATATCCATTTGTTTTCTATGGCGTGCCTGTCATCAGGCAAGTCCACCAAAGTCCATACTTTGTTTTCATACATGGATTCTATCACGGATTTCATGGCTCCAAGCCATTTATTGGAATCTGGGCCCGCCATCGCTTCTTCATAGTTCGAAGGTTCACCGTTGTCTAACAACATGATTTCCAGGACAGGGTTGCCGTACCACTCTGGTGCGGAACGTGCCCTTGTGGACCTTCGAAGTTCAGTAGTAACTTGATCTGTTTCTTCATGATCATTATCATTAACTTCCTCCCTTGTCGGTGCAGGCACCTCAAGAACAGTTTCCTGCGCTGCGCTACTTTCCGGTACAGGAGGGGTGACTGTCACCTCATCAAGTTCTACTTTCCTCCCACTCACTTCTTTCGAGAGAAACTCTTTCTCCAGAAAGCATCCATTCTTGGCAACAAAGACTTTGCCTTCGGATCTGTGGTAGAAGGTGTACCCAATTGTTTCCTTTGGGTATCCTATGAAGACGCATTTTTCCGATTTGGGTTCGAGCTTTTCAGGTTGAAGTTTCTTGACATAAGCATCGCAACCCCAAACTTTTAGAAACGACAGCATCGGTTTCTTGCCAAACCAAAGTTCATACGGAGTCGTCTCAACGGATTTCGACGGAGCCCTATTTAAAGTGAATGCGGCAGTCTCTAAAGCATAACCCCAAAAAGATAGCGGTAAATCGGTGAGGGACATCATAGATCGCACCATGTCCAACAGAGTACGATTTCGACGTTCGGACACACCGTTACGTTGAGGTGTTCCGGGCGGTGTCAATTGTGAAACAATTCCACAGCTTCTAAGGTGTGTGCCAAATTCATGACTTAAATATTCACCCCCACGATCTGATCGTAAGAACTTTATTTTTCTGTCACGTTGATTCTCAACCTCATTCTGAAATTCCTTGAACTTTTCAAAGGTCTCAGACTTGTGTTTCATCAAATAGATATACCCATATCTACTCAAGTCATCTATGAGGGTGAGAACATAACGGTAGCCTCCGCGAGCCTCAACACTCATTGGACCACACACATCGGAATGTATGATTTCCAACAAGTTGGTTGCTCGCTCCATTGTTCCGAAGAACGGAGTCTTGGTCATCTTGCCCAAGAGGCATGGTTCGCACGTGTCAAATGATTCATAATCAAGAGACTCTATAAGTCCATCCGAATGGAGCTTCTTCATACGTTTGACACCAATATGACCAAGGCGGCAATGCCACAAGTAAGTGGGACTATCATTATCAACTTTACATCTTTTGGCATCTACACTATGAATATGTGTATCACTACGTTCGAGATTCATCAAAAATAAACCGTTGACCAGCGGGGCATGACCATAAAACATATCTCTCAAATAAATAGAACAACCATTATTCTCCGATTTGAAAGAATATCCATCTCGCATAAGACGAGATCTAGAAACAATGTTCATGCTCAAAGCTGGTACTAAATAACAATTATTGAGGTTTAAAACTAATCCCGAGGGTAGATGTAGAGGCAGCGTGCCGACGGCAATCACATCGACCTTGGAACCATTCCCGACGCGCATCGTCACCTCATCCTTCGCCAGTCTCCGTTTATTCCGCAGCTCCTGCTTTGAGTTACAAATGTGAGCAACTGCGCCGGTATCGAATACCCAGGAGCTACTACGAGTGCTGGTAAGGTACACATCAATAACATGTATATCATATATACCTTTGACGTTGCCGGCCTTCTTGTCTGCTAAGTATTTGGGGCAGTTCCGCTTCCAGTGACCCGTTCCCTTGCAATAAAAGCACTCTGTTTCAGGCTTGGGTCCATACTTTGGCTTCTTCCCGGCAACAGGCTTGCCAGGCGCGGCAACTCTCTTGCCGTCCTTCTTGAAGTTCTTCTTACCCTTGCCTTTCTTGAACTTAGTGGTTTTATTGACCATCAACACTTGATGTTCTTTCTTGATGTCTACCTCCGCTGATTTCAGCATCGAATACACCTCGGGAATGGACTTCTCCATCCCCTGCATATTGAAGTTCAACACGAAGCTCTTGAAGCTTGGTGGGAGCGACTGGAGGATTCTGTCAACGACCGCTTCATCTGGGAGATTCATTCCCAGCTGAGACAAGCGGTTGTGCAATCCTGAAATCTTGAGGATGTGCTCACTGACAGAACTGTTTTCCTCCATCTTACAGCTGTAGAATGCGTCGGAGACATCATATCTCTCGACTCGGGCATGAGCTTGGAAAACCATTTTCAGCTCTTCGAACATCTCATATGCTCCATGGTGCTCAAAACGTTTTTGGAGCCCCGATTCTAAACTGTAAAGCATGCCACACTGAACCAGGGAGTAATCATCACTACGCGACTGCCAGGCGTTCATAACGTCTTGAGTCGCTGGGAAAACGGGTGCATCACCTAGCGGTGCTTCTAGGACATAAGTTCTCTTGGCAGCTATGAGGATAATCCTCAGGTTACGGACCCAATCCGTATAGTTGCTACCATCGTCTTTCAGCTTGGTTTTCTCTAGGAACGCATTGAAGTTGAGGGAAACTGGAGCGTGGGCCATTTGATCTACAAGAGATATTGTAAAGAATTTAGACTAAGTTCATGATAATTAAGTTCATCTTAATCAAATTATAATGAACTCCCACTCAGAATGACATCTCTCTAGTCATCTAAGTAATACACGATCCGAATCGAGTAGTCCGTGTCCGATCATCACGTGAGACGGACTAGTCATCAACGGTGAACATCTTCATGTTGATCGTATCTTCTATACGACTTGTGTTCGACCTTTCGGTCTTCCGTGTTCCGAGGCCATGTCTGTACATGCTAGGCTCGTCAAGTGAACCCTAAGTGTATCGCGTGTGTTAATCTGTCTTACACCCGTTGTATGCGAACGTTAGAACCTATCACACCCGATCATCACGTGGTGCTTCGGAGCAACGAGCTTTAGCAACGGTGCACAGTTAGGGGAAACACAATACTTGAAATTTTAGTGAGAGATCATCTTATTTACTACCGTCGTTCTAAGTAAACAAGATGCATAAACATGATAAACATCACATGCAATCAATTAAAGTGACATGATATGGCCAATATCATCTTGCTCCTTGGATCTCCATCTTCGGGGCACCATGATCATCTTGTCACCGGCTCGACACCATGATCTTCATCATCATGAACTCCATCATCGTGTCTTGAAGAAGTCGTCACGCCAACTATTACTTTTACTACTATAGCTAACGTTTAGCAATGAAGTAAAGTAATTACATGGCGTTATTCAGTGACACGCAGGTCATACAATAATAAAGACAACTCCTATAGCTCCTGCTGGTTGTCAAGTTCATCGACATGCAAGTCGTGATTCCCTATTACAAAAACATGATCAATCTCATACATCACATATATCATTCATCACATCTTCGTTCTTGGCCATACCACGTCACATAGCACATGCTGCAAAAACAAGTTAGACGTCCTCTAATTGTTGTTGCAAGTTTTACGTGGCTTCTATAGGATTTCTAGCAAGAACGTTTCTTACCTACGCCAAAACCACAACGTGATTTGTCAACTTCTATTTACCCTTCATAAGGACCCTTTTCATCGAATCCGATCCGACTAAAGTAGGAGAGACAGACACCCGCCAGCCACCTTATGTATCTAGTGCATATCTGTCGGTGGAACCAATCTCACGTAAGCGTACGTCTAAGGTCGGTCCGGGCCGCTTCATCCCACAATACCGCCGAATCAAGATTGACTAGTAACGGTAAGAAAGTTGAACAAGATCATACGCCCACAACTGCTTTGTGTTCTACTCGTGCAAGATGCTACGCATAAAACCTAGGCTCAGATGCCACTGTTGGGTAACGTAGCATAATTCAAAAAAATTCTACGTCTTCACCAAGATCCAACTATGGAGACATCTAGCAACGAGCAAGTAAGAGTGCATCTACATACCGTTATGTAGATCACGTGCGGAAGCTTTCAACGAAGTGTGGATGAAGTAGTCGAACTCTTCACGTTCTTTGTCACCGATGATCTAGCGCCGAACGGACGGCACCTCCGCGTTCAACACACGTACGGTGCAGCAACGTCACCACCTTCTTGATCCAGCAAGGGGGGAGGAGAAGTCGTCAGAGATCCGGCAGCACGACGGCGTGATGACGGATGCAGTGGAGATCGCAGCAGGGCTTCGCCGGGCGCCCTGCGTTGGGAGTATGGAGGTGTGACGGGAGGGGGAGAGGTGCCAGGGCTTGGGTTGGGCTGCCCTCTCCCCCCCACATATATATAGGGGGCCAGGGGGGCGCCAAGACCCCCTGCAGATCCAATCTGCAAGGGGGCGGCGGCCAGGGGGGGGTTCCTTGCCCCCCAAGGCAAGTGGAGCCCCCCTCCCCCTTAGGGTTTTAACCCTAGGCACATGGGGAGGTGGGCCCCCTAGTGGTGCACCAGCCCTGAGGGCTGGACACTTCCCCTTGCGGCCTAGGGGCCCCACCGGGATGGGTGGCCCCACCCGGTGGACCCCCGGGGCACCTCCGGTGGTCCCGGGACGCTCCCGGTGACCCCGGAGATCACCCGTTGGCCGAAACTGGACTTCCTATATATCAATCTTTACCTCCGGACCATTACGGAACTCCTCGTGACGTCCGGGATCTCATCCGGGACTCCGAACAACTTTCGGGTTTCCACGTGCATTTATCTCTACGACCCTAGCGTTACCGAACCTTAAGTGTGTAGACCCTACGGGTTCGGGAGACACGTAGACATGACCGAGACCACTCTCCGGTCAATAACCAACAGCGGGATCTGGATACCCATGTTGGTTCCTATGTGTTCCTCGATGATCTTCATCGGATGAACCACCGTGTCAAGGATTCACTCAATCCCGTATGTTATTCCCTTTGTCCATCGGTACGGTACTTGCCCGAGATTCGATCGTCGGTATTCCCGATACCTTGTTCAATCTCGTTATGGCAAGTCTCTTTACTCGATCCGTAATCCATCATCCCGTGACTAACTACTTAGTCACATTGAGCTCATTATGATGATGTCTTACCGAGTGGGCCCAGAGGTACCTCTCCGTCATACGGAGTGACAACATCCCAGTCTCGGTTCGTACCAACTCAACAGACACTTTCGGAGATACCCGATGCGTACCTTTATAGCCACCCAGTTACGTTGTGATGGTTGGCACACCCAAAGTACTCCTACGGCATCCGGGAGTTGTACAACCTCATGGTCTAAGGAATAAATACTTGACACCAAAAAGCTTATGCATTACGAACTAAACGATCTCATGTTATGCTCAAGTTTGGGTCTTGTCCATCACATCATTCTCCTAATGATGTGATCCCGTTATCACTGACATCTCATGTCCATGGTCAGGAAACCATGACCATCTATTGATCAACGAGCTGGTAACTAGAGGCCTACCAGGGACTCATTGTGGTCTGTGTATTCACACATGTATCGCTGTTTCCGTACAATACAATTCAAGCATGAATAACAGACAATTATCATGAACAAGGAGATATAATAATAATGCTTTTATTATTGCCTCTAGGGCATATCTCCAACACTGTACAGCATTCACTTATAGCTATGTCTTCTTATTTGAATCTTTTGAACTAAGTGAATGTGATCAGACCCTAACCTCTCTATGCTTTCTCATCTCACTTTGTCTGTCCAAATCATATGCATTCTGTTGGAACAGTCGAATATCTTCTCTGCGTCCTTGCCAGCAGAAGATACGGAGACAAACTTTAAATTTGATTTTAATGCTCCATCCTTTATGCATGAAATCCGGAGAAGCCGGAACGACCACTCCGACAGTCGTGGTGTACGTGGGATCGTGGGACAACTCCCAATGCGTTACATGACCGCCACGTGTCCCTCGTATGTGAACCGCTAGGGGCACCTGCGTAATTGCGCTGTGCCGTCTCCCATGCTTAGAACTGCACGTCCCATCACGGTCAAAAGTTCTTCTACCACCTCTCCACCTCGACCAACCCTAGCGCCTCCGCTAGCTCTCGACGACGCTGGCGACGAAGCGCTTCGCTACCGCAACCTCGTCGACGCCGTCCTCACGCCGGTCGCGGACATCGTCTACTCCGCCATCGCCGTAGCTGTCCTCCGTTGCCAAGTTAGGGCACAGAAGATCGAACTGTTGGGCATCAAACTCCTCTCCGTCTAAGCAGTTCATCGTGTGGTAAATAAAACTTTCCTTTTACCATCTTCTTGATCCATAAAGATTCATCACCTTTACCACAAGAGGTTTCTGCCTACACAAATATATAGATCTATCCTGTCTGCATCTCATATCTTGCCTAGTACATTCACATATGCTTCAAACATAGTAAGATTCCTCACTTGTACCTATTCGTGGATTCGTACAAATCTGGAACCAACTCTCAACAAAAAAGTGAGTGTCTTCTCGCTATGAGGTCAAAGTCTTTAAAACTGTTTTATCTTCAAAAACTTCTGAGAATGCATATGACCTCTTCCCCTTCCCTCGCATCTCTAATGCTGTCACAGGTACATGTCCGTGGGAGAATCCCTTGGTTCTCATAGTCTGCATTCATTTGCAGAATTCTTGCAGCGTCACATTCACTCCCCTGAGGACAGTTCCTGTCTGACCAGCAGACCGAAGCATTTGCTAGTGTTGAAGCCATTCAATTTGAAGCCCTTTAGATTGAAGCCAATGGCAACTAACAAGACAGTTGGAAAGGGTGGCAGACAGCGCCGTGGCAACACCTCCAAAGATTTGCCTCCTGATCTAAGTGAAATGTACAAGACTGATCCAGAGGAGGATTATAATCAGAGGAAGACATGAATCCAATGGATTCGAAGATATTGGGCTGAACAGTGGTTCAAGTACAGGTTCGTGACCCAAGAGTATGCTGAAAAGAACACCATCAAGCATCCATGGGGAGATATTACCTACAAAAATCTTCCACCCAAGACTCGTGCTGAAGCCATTGCTCAAGGCTTCTACCCGTGGATGGTCAGAGGGCCTCAACCTGCTGATGCTGATCCTACCTCTCTGCTCTGGTGTCGCGACGACAATTTTTTCAAGCGAAATCTTTAATATGCCAAGAACTCAGCCAAAGAGAACAAGAAGAATTAGGGATTAGACTTTAATCCTGGCCCCTCTACGCCCCGCGCTGATGGCACGCGCGAAGCTGAACCAAACCTGGTTGGGCCCTTCTACAACTTAGAAGACCTCATCAGTCACATCAGGGTTCAAGGGCCGGATGAGGATCAATCTGCAGATGACGCTGATTCTGAAGAAGCGCCTGCAACCCCGAAGCCCAAGAAGAAGAAATCCAAGGCTTCGAAGATCACTCCACCAATTGCTTCTAGAGTGAAGCCTTTGGCCACTGCTCCACCAGCACCAAGTGTGCAGTCTGAGGAGCACTCTCGCATCTCCAAGAGCAGACAGCTGAGGAAGAAGCCCTCGCACAACCCCAGTCCAGCTCTCACTCCTGACGATGTTATGAAGACTGCCAATGAAGCCCTTGATCTCTCGAGCGATGAGGATCTTGGTGACAATGCTTTGGAGCAACTGATTAAGAGCAAGCAAGATGCTGAAATCTTCAATGATTTGCCGCTCTTCGACGTGGAAGTGCTCAACAATTTCATTGATGAATGGTTTGACACCCCCAACCTTAGCTTCGACGATCTGCAACTTCCAGTTGGTCTCAGCGTCTCCTTCCATGGCGCCATTGCTTCTGAGCTAGCTCTGGCTCAGAGAATTGTTGAGCTGAAGCAAAAGATCGATTATGAAAAGGCTCAGTTCAAGAAGCATGTGGACAAGCTCAGCGTCCAAGAGATTCAGAACTTCAAAGTCATGATGCATGAGCTCAAGGAAGCCTTTCGCCAGAGGCGTGATGAAGCTAAAGGTTCTCATGAGCGAATCAAGGACTTGGCTGCCAAATGCTTTCAAGCTTTCAATGAAGCTGAAAAGCGCAAGGCCCTTGGGCATCCTGGCATTGACCAAAGGATGGCTGCCAAGAAAAAGAAGAAGCAACCTGTGCCCGAAGCTGAAGAATCCAGGCAGGAAATGCCTCGCATAGTCTTTCCTGCCAGCATGACTGGCACAAAGCCTAAGGTCACCCCAACTGCTTCGGAACTCAAGAAGACAAAGGTGGCTGAAGCAGAAGCTCGCAAGCGCAAGCAAACTACTGATGAAGCTCCACCCACCAAGAAGCGCAAGACAAAGAAGGATAAGGCTGCTTCCAAAGAGCCTATCTTTGTCGAGCCCATATCAGTTGCTCGCCCTGCATCTGCCCACAGAGAACATCGCATGACAGTCCATGAGCCTGCTCCCACAGAGGATGAAGACATTCCAGCTGTTGACCCCACTGCAGCTGAAGACATTGGTCCTCATGACAATGTTGAAGATAATGAAGTCCTTCCTCAGATCGAGTACAACATTGAATCTTCGCCTGTTCTTACGAACAGCGAACGCATCAGCATTGGTCGTCCATTGACACCAATTGCATAGGATGACTCGTGGGCTGATCACCCACAAGATACACCAGCCACACCTCAACCAACTCAAGACACCAGTTCGGTGCTTGAAGATGAAGACTTTGAGGCCCAACAACCTCCATCCCCTCAGGCGTCGCTAGCATCGCAAGCTTCGCAAAGGACCAAGGCCTTAAGTCGTCACCCGAAGTGTTCCAGAAGGAGAAGAGCAACAATCTGTACCTGACGCTGCTCCTATTGTGAACCCCTCAGAATATGAAGCCAAAGCGGCTGAAGATATTCCGGCTGCATCAGCCGAAGAAGAACCACCCCAAGAAGAAGAACAACCCCAAGCAGAAGAAGCACGTACTGCCACACCCCCTGTTCTCGAGGAGAACGTGTCCGACCCTCCAGCTCCTGAAGTGGAGGTTAAAAACTCAGAGGATGCCACCACCAACACTGAAGCCAATGACGTGGTCATGGCTGAAGCTAATGTGGCACCTGAAGTCATAGTGGTGCCTGAAGTAATGGCTCCTGAAGCAAGTGCTGCACCTGAAGCAAATCAGCGGCCTGAAGCCAATGCCTCTGCTCCTGTTCGGCCTCCAAGGCCCCATACAATTGAGCAAGCATACAACCAAGATGATCAGCTCATTACTGTCCGGTGGCCCATTTTGACTCCACCACCTACTACTGGACCGCATGCTGCTGGTCCTCAGTTTGATCATCATGTTGAGCACAGGCCTCAAGTTCAAAAGCCTAAGCCAAGACTGCCAAGGTTTCCAGGTATTGCCACCTCTCAAGGGTCATTCAATGCCAATAGCTTCACTACGCACAACATATTCTTTGACAGCGCCAAGAACCCATATTCCAAGCCAAGAATATCATCAGATAGGTTCTGGAGCCATCAGCAGCGCAGTTATTACTCAAGAGTACTCTATGATCAAGGGCGCATTTTCCCTCATATGCTTCTTGACACTGAAGCTATTGCTGGTCTGCCCTGTCTGGAGGAAGCTCTTGATTGCTTCCGTGATGCTGGCCTGCTAAATTTTGTGACTGACAAGGAGCATTGGAATGAAGAGTTGCTTCTGCAATTCTATGCAACCCTCCACATTCGAGGCTACGGCAGGGATCCGAAGACATGGGTCCTTGAGTGGATGACAGGCAATGTCCATCATGAAGCCAAAGCCTTTGATCTCATTGAGCTTACTGGCCTGCCCACTCCAGGAGACCTGTATGAACCTGGCTGTCAACTGCACAATGAAGCCTTGGAGAGTATCTTTCAGAAGCGCAAGCCCAACATGAGCCAAATGCTAAGCATGATGAAGCCTCTGCCAAGTGATGCCGAATATCCTAAGGAATTCTTTGTTGAAGACCTAGAGTACCTGCCATGCACCATCTATCATATCATCAGGCGTACTCTATGGCCCGTCAAAGGACATTCTTCATCGGCCAAGCTTGAAGGCACCATGAAGACATTGGTCTTCTATATCTTCAATGGCATCAGCTTCAATGCTCAAGATTTCTCTGGCTATGTCTGGCTCTGATCTGTTTGGTCTGAAGTTCTATGCCCCATGGATTATGCACCTCATCAAGATTCATTCAGCTATCACCTATCACCCCTCTGCTTGCAATCATCATATATTCTTGCCTAAGGTTGATATGTCAGCTGAAGCTATATACCAAGAGCCGGCCAAAGAGCCTGTTAATCTTCACAACGCTGATCCCCAGAGCTTCACTCAGCAAATTGAAGGAGTTCCAGCAGTCTGACACATTTATCCTCTGGCTGGCCGTACTCGTCTACCTCGACACGCTGAAACCGAAGCTACTGAGAGCACCATTGCCCAAAGGCCTTAGAAGCGATCTCGTGTTCTCAATAACCGAGAGCTTCTGGTTGCCCTCCATCAGAAACAGGATAAGTATCACTATTGGCTAAAGCGTCAGATGCAAAGCCTCTTGGTGGACGTCAATCACATTCGCAATCTTGCCACCAAGAATGCCTTTGTTGTTCATGAAACCTGTCGGAGGTCATGGAAGAGTTTAACCTTGCTGAGTGCTGAAGCGGATCTTCAAGACGATGGCTTCACAAAGAGATTTAAGTTTGACCACACTCCTCCAAGGAATGTTGTTATGCGTCGAACTCCGTCTCTTGAAGATTCTGAATACTCCTCCTCCGCTGCAACAATTGACGCCAGGGTGATAGATGATCAAGATGATGCTACCTCACCTCCTCCTACTTCAGCGCGTATAGACACTGCACCAACTACTTCTGCACCACCAAACACCAACGTCGACCCTGCATCCTCCCCTTCTCCAACTGGGAACGAGTAGAGGCTCTATGTCTTCAAACCTTTTTGGTCCTTACTGACAAAAGGGGGAGAAGCATATGAGTTGATAGTCTTCAAGCGGGTCCATATGGGCGGGTGCTTTATATTTTGCCTAGTTATTACAACTCTCGTTTTTGCTACATTTGGTTCTTTGAGTTGTAACACTTAAACTGATTGTCGTCTGCTGCTTTTTCTGCTACTCTGTAATGCGATGATAAATTCCGCATCTGTTGCCTTATATTCCGCACTTAGTCATTATTGCAGACGTCCATTTTACATTATGCATGTCATTATATTCGACATATCAATTGTGCATGATGAATTGTCTTCATAAGTCGAAGAGGATCTCCACAAGTACAAGCTGCCATGTGCATTTGCATTCAAAGGCAAATCAACTATATGCACATCTTTAGGGGGAGCCTTTTGATACTTACGAAGACAATACCTTTGTCCTTTACAATTTCACATACCTTTTATCCCCGTTGAAAACTTCAACCAGTTTGTCATCAATCACCAAAAAGGGGGAGATTGTAAGTGCATCTAGTGCCACCCCTAGTTGGTTTTGGAGTATTGATGACAAACCTAGTTGAGGGACTAATGTGTTTGTGAGAATTGTTGGATAACACAGGTAGTAGTCCCTCATTGATTCGGTTTACCTACCGAAGATGACCCCTAAAAATGTATGAAGACATTGACATCAGTGGTGGTATATGAAGATAATCCTATTGAAGACTATGACAAGAGAAGACATTGTGTGAAGACTATGGAGAGCGAAGACTTAGATGTTTCGTTGTTTCCTTTACTTCTTTGTTGAGTCATAGGAACCGCCGTACTGTTAAGTGGGGTCCAAGTGATCTAACTCAGAGTGACTGAAGTAATGCTCAACCAAATCATGTGTCTTCGAGCAAAGACAATGAGAGCAAATCTTATCCAGAGTTGGATGAGTCAGCCTTACTTGTAGCCCAAGTAAAGTTGTCGTGTGAGTATTTGAAATCTGACCGTTGGAACACGTGTCAGTTCCTTAGTGACCCAGGGTCACTTCGGACAAATCAGGTCGGGTTGCCCAGTGGCTATAAATAGCCCACCCCCTGCACCATAAATTGGTGGCTGCTCAGAGTTATTACACGGCTTTTGTCGTTTGAGAGCAACCCACCTTCGAAGCTTCTGAGAGAGAAATCCTTGCGAGGATAAAGCCAAAACACCAATAGCCAAAGAGTGTTAGGCATCACTGAAGTCTTTCTATCTGTGTGACCTGAAGACTTAGTACACTTGAGGACTGTGTTTCCTCTAGCCGGTTAGGTGTCGCGTTCTAAGCATCCAAGAGTCATTGTGGATCGCCGGTGAACGAAGTCTGTGAAGGTTTGGAAGTCTACCTTGAAGACTTACCAGAGTGATTGGGCGAGGACTAGGTGTCCTTAGCTCAAGGGGAATAATGTGAAGATGCGGTCTTCTGAGTTAAATCTCAGCCTCCCTAACCAGACGTACAGTTGTCACAGCAACTGGAACTGGTCTAACAAATCACTGTCTTCCCCGAGCTACTAGTTCTATCCTTTCCTTCCCTTTACTTACTGTCTTACGTTGTGAAGTCATTGCCTGCCTGCCTTATCTGATTGACTTCACTGTGTGACTACTTGTTGTGATTGGCTTCATTCATTCTTCCATCTTGATCCCTACTGCCTAGCTGCTATTAGTCTTCGTGCTTTCACTTCATTGAATACATGACTATGGCTTGTCTAGGGTAGTCTACTTTCCGCTGCATACTAATAGGATTTATTTTATCTTTTGTCTTCAAAACTATCATGTTTTGAAGCATTTCATAAAAATCGCTTATTCACCCCCCCTCTAGTCGATATACTGCACTTTCAGTTTCATACCCTACAATTAATTTCATCTTATGTTCTCTGCGATAGGAACTTTGGAGTGATTCTTTGTTACATGTCGAGGGATTGTTATATGATCCAGTTATGTTGTCATTGTTGAGAGATTTTGCTCTAGTGAAAGTATGAACCCTAGGCCTTGTTTTCACGCATTGCAATACCGTTTTTACTCCCGTTTCCTACTTGCTACCTTGCTGTATTTATACTTTCAGATTACAAAAACCTATATCTACTATCCGTATTACACTTGTATCACCATCTCTTCGCCGAACTAGTGCACCTATACAATTTACCATTGTATTGGGTGTGTTGGGGACACAAGAGACTCTTTGTTATTTGGTTGCAGGGCTGTTTGAGAGAGACCATCTTCATCATATGCGTACTACGGATTAATAAACGCTAGGTCATCCACTTGAGGGAAAATTTCTATTGTCCTACAAAACTCTATGGTTGGAGGCCCAACACGAGTCTACAAGAAGAAGGTTGCGTAGTAGACATCAAGCTCTTTTCTGGCATCGTTGCCGGGGAGGTGGATGCTTGAAGATATAGCTTTAGATCTTGCAATTGAATATTTTAGTTTCTTGTTTTATCACTAGTTTAGTCTATAAAGAAAACTACAAAAAATTGAATTGAGGTTGCCTCATATTATTCATCTTTTTAATGTCTTTCATCAAAATGATGGAAAGGAAAATTGTGTTCAATTGATAGAAGAAGAAGTCAATAAAATGTTTGGCATACAATATTTGAATGATGAGCATGATTGCAATGTTGTTAGCATGAATTCTATGAATATCCATTATGCTAATGATAAGTAAAGCCATAAGCTTGGGGATGCTATGTTTGATGAAGATGATATTTTTAGTCCCCCAAGATTTGATGTGCAAAATTGTTATAATGGTAGCTTGCCTCCTATTTATGATGATTATGATGATGACATGTATGCTTTAGAGAATAATGACAACCATGAAACTTGTCATCATGATTTTAATGCTCAAATTGATTATGCCAATCAAGTGTCACATGATAGTTATTTTGTTGAGTTTGCTCCCACCACTATTCATGAGAATAAATTTGCTTATGTGGAGAGTAGCAAAATTTCTATGCTTATGCATAATGAAAAGAGTGCTTTATGTGATAGCTACATTGGTGAATTTATTCATGATGCCACTAAAAATTATTATGAGAGAGGAACATATGCTTGTAGGCTTCTCAATAATATCAAGTTTCCTCTCTTTATGTTGAAAGTTTTGAAGTATTGCTTGTTTTGCCTTCCTATGTTAGTTAATTATTTTTCCCATAAATTGTTTGCTCATAAAATCCCTAGAAATAGGAAGTGGGTTAGGCATAAATGTGCTAGTCAATAGCTTCATGTGCTCTCTTTGTGTTTCAATTCGTATCCTTTATGTGAGCATCATTGAAATCATCATGCCTAGCTAAAAAGGCGTTAAAGAAAAGCGCTTGTTGGGAGATAACCCAATACTTTTACCTACTATTTTTGTGTGTCCACATGATTAGGCTACTATATTAATCATGTTTTATAGCTTTTGTTTCAATAATGTGCCAAGTAAAGCCTTTGGGGTAGTGTGCATGATAGTGTTATGTGCAAAAACAGAAACTTTTGCATCAAGTGCAGAAAATTCAATAAATCACTGGAACGTGATAATTATCTGAAATTTTTACACATGATTGATATACAAATTTCCTACATTTTCATAATTTTTCAGAATTGTTACAGTTGCAGAAGTATGGTGGTTGTCCAGATCATTACAGACTGTTCTGTTTTTCACATATTCTATTTTGAATGCTTAGTTTGCTTGTTTTAGTGTTTCCATAGCTTATATTAAGTGATATAAATTGTGGAAATGATAAGGTAAAGTAAGCATTATGTGATAAAAATTATGAATCTTGTCTTTTACAGTACCCAAGTGAATGATTTGCTTTATTATACTAATGCATCTCACGAAGTTCTGTTAAGTTTTGTGTGATTGAAGTTTTCAAGTTTTGGGTGAGATATCGATACGAGGAGAATAAGGAGTGCCAAGACCCTAAGATTTTGGATTACCAAGGCACCCCAAGGTAATATTCAAGGAATATCAAAGCAACTAAGTTTGGGGATGCCCCGAAAGGCATCCCCTCTTTCGTCTTCAACATTATTGGTAACCTCACTTGGAGTAATACTTTTATTCGTCACATGATATGAGTTTTGCTTGGAGCGTCATTTTATTTTGTTTTTATTTGCTTTATGTTATTTAGAATAGTGTTTTGCATCTTTTATTTCGATAAAAAGACAAGTATAGCCTTTCCAATGCCTATTTTGCAAGTCTATATGTTGCTGTTTGAAAACAGAAAGTATTCTATTATTGTATGAATTCTTCTGGAAAGACAGAATGTGATAAAATCTTGAAATTTTTACATAGTAAGTATGAATAAGTTCACTGCAATGTGGTAATTTTTCAGAATTTTTTGATCCAGGGAAATATAAGTAATATTGCACTCTTTATAGACTGTCCTGTTTAGACATATTGTTGTTATGTTTGCATATGTGTGCATGTTCAATGATTCTATTTGAGGGTAGGAGTATTAAATACGCAGAGGCATTTAGTATGCAATGTTAAATTATAATTTTAGTGATTTCCTACAGTACGGAATTATAAAGGTTTTGAGTTGATTTATACTAACTTATCTCACGAGTTCTTGTTGAGTTTTGTGTGGGTGAAGTTTTTGAGATTTAGGGAAACCGTGATATGAGAGGAATTAACGATACACAAAAGCTCAAGCTTGGGGAAGCCCAAGGCATACCCAGTTAATATTTCAAGAAGTCTCAAGCATCTAAGCTTGGGGATGCCCCGGTAGGCATCCCACCTTTCTTCATCAACAATTATCGGTTAGTTTTGGTTGAACCTAAGTTTTAGCTTCTTCACATGATACATGCTATCCTTGTAATGTCATTTTATTTTGTTTTTCTTGCTGTTTGAATAATATCCCAAGATCTGTAATTTTTAAATGAGAGAGAGTCTACATATAGCTACATAATTATTCAACTACCCATTGATCTTCACATATATCTTTTGGAATAGTTTGTCATTTACTCTCGTGGTTCACTTATATCTTTTTGAGAGTCTGAGAAATAGTAATGGTAACATGCATGTGTTATGAAATTGGTCCCAATATGATAAATATTCAAGAAGGATGTAATAAAAACTTTCATAAATAGCATTGAAAATATGAGAAGTTTGATTCCTTGAATTTATTTTGAGATATGAAGATGGTTATATTAGAGTCATGCTAGTAGTGAATTGTGGGATAAAATAAATAATTGTGTTAAGGTTGGTGATTCACATAGCATGCATGTATGGTCTTCTAATTATGTGAAGAAGTTGGAGCACAATTTATCCTTGATTGTCTATCTTTGCGTGAAAGTCGGGGGCGCGCGATGGTTAACTTCTACCAACCTCCCCCCTAGGAGCATGCGTAGTAGTACTTTCGTTCGAGGGATAATAAACTCTTTGCAATAAGTATGTGAGTTCTTAATGACTAATGTTGAGTCCATGGATCATACGCACTCTCACCCTTCCACCTTTTCTAGCCTCTCTAGTGTCGCGAAACTTTCGCCGGTGCACTAAACCCACCTTATACCCTTCCTCAAAACAGCCACCATACCTACCTATTATGGCATTTCAATAGCCATTCCGAGATATATTGCCATGCAACTTCCACCGTTCCATTTATTATGACACATACCATCATTGCCATATTTCTTTGCATGATCACATAGCCTACATGTCATTTGTTGCTAGGCCATCGTTCTTCATGATACATGCTATGTTTTGATCATTGCACATCCTGGTACACCGCCAGAGGCATTCGTATAGAGTCATATCTTTGTTCTAGTAACGATTTGTAATTCTTGAGTTGTAAGTAAATAAAAGTGTGATGACCATCATTATTAGAACATTGTCCCATGTGAGGTTATAAAAAAAGAGGGGCCAAAAGAGTCTCCAAAAAAAGAGGCCAAATAGCCCAAAATAAAAAAAATGAGAGAAGGGACAATGTTACTATCCTTTTCCACACTTGTGCTTCAAAGTAGCACCATGTTCTTCATGATAGAGAGTCTCCTATTATGTCACTTTCATATACTAGTGGGAATTTTTAATTATAGAACTTGGCTTGTATATTCCAACGATGGGCTTCCTCAAATTGCCCTAGGTCTTCATGAGCAAGCAAGTTGGATGTACACGCACTTAGTTTTCTTTTGAGTTGTCATACACTTATAGTCTAGTGCATCCGTTGCGTGGCAATCCCTACTCACTCACATTTATATCAATTGATGAACATCTCCATAGTTCACTAATTTGCCTAGTTGATGCGAGACTTTCTCCCTTCTTTTGTCTACTACCACCTTCTATTCCACCCATAGTGCTATGTCCATGGCTCACGCTCATGTATTACATGAAGAGTTGAAATTTTTTGAGAATGTAGAAGTATGAATACAATTGCTTGGCTAGCACCGGGGTGAGCATGATTATACTTTGTGCTAAGAAGAGGGAGCATAACAAGACTATATGATTTTGTGGGGATAACTTTCTTTAGCCATGTTATTTTTTAAGTTTCAATTTGATAAACCTCACATTAATTATAAACACCCTAAGCATAAGAAGATAGAATTCCATTATCACTCAACTCACATTGGTAGGGAAGGTGTTTCTTAGGGTCTTCAGAACAACAAGTAAAATCATGTATTTCGCATAAATTCCAAGCATAACAATGCATAGCATTAATATGATGTCATAAAAGTTTCCCTTTTTGAGATAAGCGGTATCGCACATAATAAGCATGCTCATCTAGTGATTTTCCTTCAACTAAGCTAGTTGGGGTTGTAAGCACGAGCACCAGGGATCAAAGATGATCCAAGTAGAAAGCTTCAAAAGTGTGATAGATTTTGGGTGGTTCTTCAACCATTGGTGTAGTAGGTGCAAATAATTTTTTTGGTATTTTGCGTTTCCTACCCATAACTAAAGATAGAAAACAAGAGCACAAAAATAAAATCTACTTAGTGCTAAAGCAAACAAGCACACACGAGAATATTCACCCCACGCTATTGATCCCCGGCAACAGCGCCAGAAAAAGGTCTTGATAACCCACAAGTATAGGGGATCAGTTGTAGCCTCTTTCAACAAGTAAGAGTGTCGAATCCAACGAGAAGCTAAAGGTAGAACAAATATTCCCTCAAGTTTCTCGACGACAGATACAACTCTACGCACGCTTAACGTTCGCTTTACCTAGAACAAGTATGAAACTAGAAGTACTTTGTAGGTGTGGTATGATAGGTTTGCAGGATAATAAAGGACGTGAAAATAAGAGTTATGTGTTGTTTAAATAAAGAAACAATTAACTTAGTATAACGAGTATGGACAAGTGGTGGTGGGAGTTGCGTAATTGTCCCTAAGCAATTGACTACCTTACTAGACCGATAGCAAGTTTTTATGTGGAAGAGGTCACTGCTAGCATGACATACCTTACTTGGAATTCTATGCACTTATGATTGGAACTGCAACAAGCATCCACAACTATTGTCATTCATTGAAGTAAAACCCAACCATAGCCTTAATGTATATTGGTCCCCCTTCAATCCCATATGCATCAATTTCTATGGTAGGCTAAAGCTTCTATCACCCTTACCCTCCAATACATAGTCCTATCAACATACAACTAACCCTGTGGTGTGATCCACACGCGCGCTCATATGATGGGCACTAAGGAACAGCAACATACCCACAAGAAAATTAAACCAATCATAGCAATTAAACAATCACCGATAGGACAACAAAAATCTACTCAGGCATCATAGGATGGCAACACATCATTGGATAATAATATGAAGCATAAAGCACCATGTTCAAGTAGAGGGTAGAACGGGTTGTGGGAGAGTGGACCGCTATAGATATACGGGGGAGGTGATCAAGATGTTGGTGAAGATGACGGAGGTGTTGGTGTAGATCAACGTCACATGATGATTGCCCCGGCAGCGTTCTTACGCCACCGGGATAGATGGGGAGAGAGCCCCCCTCCTTCTTCATCTTCCTTGGCCTCCCCCTAGATGGGAGGATGGTTTCCCCTCTGGTCCATGGCCTCCATGCCGGCGGAGGGGTCAGAGCCCCACCCAGATTGAATATGTCTCTCTGTTTCTATTCTATTTCGCGACCCTGTTTCTAGCCTTTCATTGTTTCTTAAATTAACGAAGATCCGTAACTCCGATTGGGCTGAAATTTTAACACGATTTGTTATCCAGATATTAGCTTTCTTACGGTGAAAGAAGGGCACCAACCGGCTTACAGGGGCCCCACAAACCTCCTGGCCCCTGATAGGGGACGCGCCCCTAGGGCTTGTTGGCCCCTTGGGCATCGTCTTGTGTTGATTCTTTTTCCCAAAAATCATGAATATTCAAAAAAAATGTAAGTTTTTATTGCGTTTGGACTTTGTTTGATATGGAAATTCTGCGAAACAAAAAACATGCATCAAACAAGAACCGGCACTGGGCACTGGATCAATATGTTAGTCCGAGAAAATCATATAAAATGTTGCCAAAAGTATTTAGAAGTTGTAGAAGATTGGCATCGAACAATCAAAAATCATAGATACGACAGAGACGTATCAAGAACCATTGATAGGCTATCCATGGGCGAACTCTTCATTGAGCCTATAACATAATATTAGTACCCAAAGTGTACTCCAATCTGATATAAAATTTATGTGCAGAAATGAAAAATGCAGCTTATGATTACAAAAGGTGTAGATGATAACATATTAACATACAGTACATGAATAAATGTGGAGCCAAACACCATCCTGTGATCATTAAACGAATGATGAATTACACCCAAGGTCTCCAATTTAGGCGCACAGACGACAGTTATTTGCGAAGGTATATAACAATGATCAAGGAGGGACCTTTCAAGTGAATGGGCATCTTCGATGATGAGTTGTTGTCCTTCAAAACTAATTCCAATGCTTTTAAGGTGAGGTGACTTTATTTAGAGACAATCGATATAGTTTTCTATTCCCAAAATAAGTAGCAAGCGCTCCAGGGCAGGGCAACTGGAGTGGGTGATGATGTGCAGTGAGGCCTCCGATGGATCAACCACCACAAGCGAAAAAATATTAGTGGTGGGAGTCGAAGAATTTGTACTAGATTGTCTTGTATATGGCACCAGGCGGAGGTGGCGGTGTGGAGATAAGAGGAAAACAACAAGATGAACAATAGTGGTGCGGGCACAAATACACGACATTCGTTTCGTGGTATGTGATTTCCGTAGTAATGGTAGAACTCAAGTTGCTGGAGTTTTTCGAATTCACGAGATGTCACCAAGGCGTCCACCATGCAGGGTATGGAGAGCAGGCAGCATGTCGGGATGCAGAGGCATTGAATGGAGCCCAGATGGTAGGAGATGATGGCTCTAAGGAGTTCAAAATCATGAACGACAGATAGCTGACGACAGTCGAGATTAAGAGGTGTGGTGCACCAGAGAGTGCGCCATCATATGCGAGGACTTGTGTGTGGCAGCCATCCTTGGTGGGGAGAAGGGAGATGATCTCTCCAAGGATGGCGACCGGGAGATCGCTGATACGGTCCACCCGAGATTCTACGGGTTCCTTAGGTCCGCGACAGCCAGCCGACTCCATTTTCCTTGCGGGTGTCGCATTGATCTCACGGGTTTATCAGAGCAGCGAGAGATGAGCCTAGTGGCAGTGCGAGAAGAAGGTGAGGGTGTTTTCGGTACCAGTGAGGAAGAAGGTGAGCGAGGGTTTTCTTTACCGGTGAGGAAGAAGGGGAGCAGGGGGAATTGGGGGCAACATTGGATAGTCTAGCGAGATGCAGTAAGTGGAGGCGAGGAGGAAGTAGGTTTTTTGGGGAGTGCACCTCTTCAAGATATATGGGATTTTCATAGGAAAAAAACAAATGCCTTTTAAGATGGATTGTCTTTTGTATCGGAGGCTGTCGTGTTCCATCCTTGACAGTCTTAACACTACAGGCAGCCGATTAGAGACACTCTCCAGCTCTCCAGCTTATTGCCATTCGAAACAAAAAAGAGACGCCCTACTCCTCATCGGTAAAAAAAATCAAATTTAAAAAAAATTATGGCTCCTTCTCGGTCCCGCTTGGCATCCATCAAATTAGAGGATGTGGTAATTCATGCAGACACTCACACTGGTCATAGCACGCGGAAAAATGAGGGGTCAAATAACAGGCCCACAACATAGATTGTAAAGGTTCACACGCTAGTGAACATTCACATCAAACTAACATTCAGAAGCTCATAAGTTCAGCATGTTTATGCATCTCAATGATTCACCAGATAGACTATAACAAAGACAAATATGTGACAAGGTGTAGAAATAAAGAAAAAGGGATCGATGCTTCTTTGAGAAAAGGGCATCTCTATGCACGCATTAATTTTGTGGGCATGTTTCTTTCTACTCAATGTTGCGTGCACTTTGAGCATGTTGGTAACTCCACAGCTAGCTTGCTACCTCATCTTGCAATTGATGCTGACACATTGCAGCACTCGTGTAAGGCCCATAGGTTAAATTGAGAACAAGTACACATATGTTAATTTGACAGACATGACTTATAAGTCGACGAAGTCATATCACATTTTTTGGAAACATGTTGTAAAGTAATGAGATAGATCTTCTTCTTCAAGCCAATCAACAAGTGTTCAAAAAACAATTGTCAAAAAGTAACACAGTAGACCTTCTTTAATATGTGTTAAAAAACAAAAAACAAAATCAAGATTTGCAAAACAAGGACCTCGAGGTTGATTTAACTAATAAGATGGATCATAATGTACATTTAAGCTAATTAAATGTCCAATATGATCCATCCCATCAGTTAATTTAACATCAAGACAACTTCCCATCTGGTCACCCATCTAATGGCTACTCCAGCCTGAGCACAGTTAACTTGGGAGTTCTTAGATGAGCTATCGGTAGAAAAGTTGGTCCTTGCTGAGATAGGATGCCTCTTCGCATCCTTTATGGCGTACCCGGATGACCGCCCGTGGCCCAATGGCCAATGCAACGCCCCCTGCAAATGTAGAAGCTCCCCCCCCCCTCGTCTAGCTGCTTCCCATGTTTCCCCCTGTTTTTTCCGCCTGCCCACCTATAGAATCACCTCGAGCCGGCCAATTCCTCTCCAAACCCCTAGCGAGGTGGTTGAAGCAAACAAGTCTGGACTTGTTTCTAGTGGATTCGTTGACGTGGTACCGGAAGGGTGTGATAGCTAACTCTGACAAAATAATTGACTACCACGTTGGCATACATGAGCGTGGGGCCCACTTGTCAGCATGCTGGATGGAGGAAGGGTGCGCGGAAGGGTGCGAATCGATTGGCTCACGTGTGATGACCACTGGAGCAATCCACTCAGATTGTACATAAACAAATTCATGCAAGCACAGCCAGATTTCATATAAACATGACGGATTTCATTACATTTACATCAAATAAGCGGTGCTGGTTCGGAGCTAAAGGTAAAATTAATATACCTAATCTAAATAGTTGCCAGCCGATCTCTTTGTCTTCCTCATGTTCAGCTGCCCAATCACCAGACTGCCAACAGCCTCGGAGGTATATGCTTTAGCGCAAAGGGCGGTTCGCTTCCCTGCCGGTCATCAGAGTGGAACCCCCGACTAATGCTTCAGCCGGAGGGGAAGGGGGTAGCTCCGCTTCTGTGCAGCCCATGCAGGGTCGACGATGGTCTTTGCTGAAGAAGAATCATGCAAGACATAGGATGTATACGCCGGTGTCACCTCGGCGGTGGCCTTCATAGGATACAAGAAGTGGCGGCCTCCCGTGTTCTACTTCTCCTCGAAGATGGCCACGAACATGCTAGCTGTAACCTCATCGACATCTATTTAGATGGCTTCCTTCTCTGCCTACATGGCGCGGTTATGCGGACGTCGACGACGGATGGTGCGGTCGCAAGCACTCGAGGAGTAGTACGACACGACCTCGTTGATGGCTCCTATGATGCCCATGCCGCCGTGCTCCCAGCCATGCCGGTGTGGAGCAACTCACCACTCCTCCTCCAGCTAGATTGTAGCCACTAGTTGCGGAACCACGCGTGGGCTTAGGCCGGAAACTGGCTCCGTCGGGCTAGGCGAGGAAGGTGGAGCAGCAAGCTACCTCGATCGTAACCGCCGGGCTAGACGGGCCACCCAGCCGGCTTTTATGCCTGAGAAATGCTCTTTGTGCTCGTCGGATGCCTATCAAAAGAGTGGAGAATATGGTGGAGGAACGGGAAGCTTGGCCGGTGTCCCGCTTCTGAACATGTGGCCGGAGTAGATTTCTTGGATTCCATGCGGGTTTAATGTAAGGCATTTGAATACAGCGAGGAGGCTCGTTCAGCAAGGCCTGCAACAGGCGGCGCCCTCGACCAGCGCGCCGCTTCAATGGCGGACGCAGTGAGAGGTTGTGTCCGCCTGTGCCGCCTTGACAGTGGAACTTTGGTCATTTGATTCATACTCCCTCCGTCCTGGTTTATGGTATCCCGGCCAGAACACAGGTTACCATGCATGATTTACCTGCATGCAGCCTAGGCTCAGTTGATAATTTCCATGTCGCTTTGGAACCAGGTGCTAGCTTGCGCATGCTCGCCACTGCATGTCACATGCATGCCCAATAAAAGATGATTAGAAGAGCCTACACTGGCTGGCTGGGAGACTAGGAGGAGTACGCTCAATGTACAGCAGGCTTCGTGTTTATCCGACTAGTAAATGATTGCGCTCCGGAATATGAACTATGGCCAGGGAGATCGAGAAAGAAATGGTGTTTAATTTGCTTTTGGCAGCTGGATCAACGAAGGGGCCTAATAAGAGCGGGCGCGCTCCCTCCTACCACAGGCCCAATAAACCGAGACGGATGAAGCAGGATTGAATCCTATAGGATTTTTTACTATGGAATCACGTGTATTACTACATTTCATTGGAAATTTAGCATCCAATCCAACTTTTTCTTTTCACTACCTTTGTTTTCCTGTGAGATCAAACACTAAGTGCTAATCCTATGGGATTCAAATGGACATGCAACTCGAATCCTTTATTTTTCCTATTCCGGAGTTGTAAGAATCCTAGTACCACGAATCAAAGAAAATAAACGGAGGGGGTATTTGCTCCAAATGATGTGCCACAAGAATAGAGCTAGCAGCCGGATATACTACTAACTAGGTGACCTTGCACTTGGCTCTTCGCCTCTTCCGGATGTCGACCAATGATGATAGTACTACAATACCTTTGTACACTTCTGGCAATCTCACACCGAATGAACAGGTTTACGTACACGCGTGTATAAGACTACTATTGTAAGCACAAGCGTCTCCTCGTCGTGCGAGCTACCGCGCGTGTGGGCAATGGAGAGGGCGTACTAAGGAAGCTTCTCCTGTTCTGCGAGTAGACGGGACACACCAAAAAAGTACGACCATGTCCATGTCTACCATCCATCCATGTGGGGCGAGGGAGAGTACGTGCACGATTCACGTTCCATTGAAAATATAATTTTGGGTACGTGTCATCGAAGATAATAACTTAATTTGTAAATAACGTGCCGCTTCATGGTCGAACTTCGATTCATTCACGAGTGGTGGTTCCCGACCCTCCACTAAATGAACAACTAGTATAGTCATCAAATTATCACGTGACCTGCCTCTTTGTATAGAAATGAGCTCACCGTATAGCCGCGCGTGAGTGTTAAGGAAAGAGGCAAAGAGTACCGGCATCGGTGCGTGCACCTCTTCTCTTCGTGCACGTACTCCTTTTTCGGGTGATTCCTGCATGTACTACTTTTTTGGGGGGTGCTTCGTGCACGTACTCAACCTAGGTTCGTGACCATTGGTGAGTCTCTCCTACTCCATTTTCTTGCATGACACGTGGACCTAGATGCTAGATGTCCCACATGTCGGCAAAAGGAAGAAGAAAGCTTTCCGATGATCGAGAAGGAGCAAGGAACCTCCATTTTTCTGCCTCTTAATATTTTATACCAGAAGAGTTCAAAACACGGAAGCCCGGTGTAGTTACATTATACATGGCCCACCTCACGCTATCACCATATTTCTCGGCCTCCATGCGACACCTATCTCGACTAAATGCACCAGCCTGTATCGCTTCTCGCTCCTCGTCTCTCTCATAGTGCGGTGGGTTGTTGGTTTTGCTGTCTATTCAGGTCGGTTTACTCACACTCCCTCCCACATGTAAAGAGCATTGTAAAACAATACTCTAGTCATATGCCAAGAGGAAGCGCTTTGATCGACAAACCAAACTAGCATGTTCTAGCTTCAAAAAATACATTTTACTCCCTCTATCCATCTTGTATATAGGGCCTAATGCATTTTTAAGGCTAACTTTGACCACGTGCTAGAACAATAATGTGTAACATGCAACTTACACAAAGCATACTGTCAAAATCATATCTGAAAGGAACTTTAAATTATGTAATTTTCACATTATACATCTCATACACTATTAAGCTTATCAATAATCAAAGACAATCTCAAAGAATACATTAGGCCCTATATATATGGATGGATGGAGTACATTTTATAGTGAGCAGCTGGCTATTAACCAAGCAGAGGGACTACCATTTTGTCAATCTTAATTTAATTGGTCACATTCACATGTTTAGATTTCAAAGTGTGATAGAGGCGAGGAGCCCGATCTTTCGATGAGATGATAACTATCGATTTGGTGGAGTCGACTTTGACGATCCGACTACGAACGTGCACGACGTTGCGCCTTAGCAATCGCTAAACCAATCTCCTGGGGTTACTGATGATGCCAGAAGCACAATCAGCCTGACCACAAAGTTCTATTCCTGCATGCAATCGAAGAACAAGAAAGAATATGATAAAGCAATCTCAATATTGCAAACATAGATGAAGTATTGATAAAGGCGGGGATCCGTAAGCGGTCTTGGTCTGGTCGTTGGACACAAACGAAGTACACGAAGTTACAATGGCTAACATTTGACTAAACAAATCCCAAGGAAAAAGCTACTAGATGGATCTACTTATATAGAAGCAAGGGGTGGCAGCCAAGGAGGTGGGAGGACGTCCCAAGGCAGCCTAAAACTAACCCTAGGTCGTACAAGGCTCATGGGACCAAGTGGAGGTGACCCAACACCTTTGGACTTGTAGTTTGACTCGGATTCTGCTGCAGCGTCAGATTGTTTCGCCGATATCTCAACGCTCCAGACGAATTTGAAGGTAAATCCAATTGGGCTGGAAAGAGCATGAAATCTACTTTCCAACAAAAAAGAATCACCCAATTCGGAGTCCGTATGAAGGAGTTCTTGCCGTTTTGAGTCAGGTATTTCTGTGCAGTCCGAATCTAAATGCAGAACGTGAGAGGCTTGGACTCTATCTTCTCTTGGCCGAAAAGTGACGTGAAAGGGCTTTTTGAACAACACCTAAACTTCTCTTTTTCCCTTATCTTCATATGTAGATTGTACAAATGTCCCATACACCTGCAATTAGACATGGCACAAAAGTCTATGAAGTATTTTTGTCCTGGATGACATAAATAAATTATTGCATAGTTTGCATTAGAAATCACCTCACAAATATACATGTATGCAATAGTTTTGGTCGTATCCAAGATGGTCATGTCCTCATCATCCTCCCTTTCTTGAAAACAAGCTGTCCTCGGCGTTGCTTAATCTGAAATGTGGGTAAGAAAATAGACAAGGCGAACATGTTGTATATGTATATGTCATCCATTTTTACTTCCCTTGATTTTCGCACATATGACAAATGTATAGATGAGTAACTTCCGTAGTTCATAAAATATAAAGCCAAAATATTATTACAAGAAGTAGATGGCATGAAAATATTGCTAATCAGTTTGTACAAATAAGTGAAGCTCTTATTCATATCAAAAGATTGACAATGTTCATCATTAAACCATCCCAACATTGGTGAATAAACCTTACTTGCATGAAATTCACAGGCTACAACATGCTTAAATAAGGAAAGATGCAATAAGTCATTTGACGTAGAATCATCACCAACATTAGAGGTCATATCAAAATGATTAAACATTGGCACAATTATTTTCAAATGTATTTTATCCAAATTTGATTTATTCTTTGATTCACATGGTTCTTTTGCATCAACAGTTAATTCAATGGGTGCACTCAAAATTGTTGGTATTTCAGTTGTTTGATCACATGACGCATTCATCACAGTAACATGATTATCTAAACCAGGTGGCGTGCTCAAATCAACAGGTAATTCAATAAATGATGTATTCAAGTTAACTAGATATGCATCATCCTCTTGTGAAGTTATATCATCAATGTTTTTACTATTACCTTGTCGCAAAGACGTAGCTGATGTAGGTACGGACGATGACAATGTACCATACACTTTAGATGATGTCGCGCTCACAATCGGAGGTGTGGCTGCTCTAGTAGGTGCAATGGTGGAGGAACCAATCGGTGGTGGTGAGCATGAACTGGAATAGTAGTTGTTGTAGTCACACAATCCATCCTCCTGTATTTGTCTCTCAAAGATACAAGCACGAACATACATACCAGTGATGCAACGAGGAATATACTGAAATCGTGCGTGAATATCATGGTTCAAACCACCAAAAAATCTGTTCATTGTATCATCCTCAGATTCTTCTATGTCACAATGATGCATATAATATTTGAACTCTTAGTAGTAAGCATGAATAGTGTTACGACCCTATTTTAGTTGCTCGAATTTGCGAAGCAATTCACGGCAATAGTAAGGAGGAAAAAATTGTTGTCTCATTACAGCTTTCAAATCTTTCCATGTTGTCGGTTGGTTATCAATGTTTTTCTTAAAGTGTACACTCCACCAAACAGAAGAAAAATCAGTAAATGCTCTAGTGACAGCTCGTACTCTCTCAAGTTCAGAAAAATCATGGCTAGCAAAATTAGTTCTACCTCAAACTCCCAAGCAAGATAAATAGCTGGACTGAATCTACCCTCAAATGAAGGTAAAGAGATAACCTGACCGTGTGCTTGTGTGTGTTATCCCACGTCTCATGATGGTGAAGATGTATCCGTCGTCCAAGAACTTCTGTCTCCGGTACGTGTCATGATTAGTAGAAACAAGAAACAAAATTTGAGAATAATGGTACTATGAACTACTAGTATGTGGTGGTAAAGCGCTCACAGTAAACCAAAATATCTTACAAGTTCATACCATGCAGTAGGTGGTGACAGGCAACCAGCTGTGTCAAATAACTCCAAAGATTGAGTAAAGCGATTGCCAGGGGAATGTACGTATACAAGGTGTGCAAATATGTGGAGCTTGGAAGGATTAAATATATGGTAGCAAAAGATTAGCAATAATCAATTCAGAGATGCAATGCTGAATAAACGCTCAACGACGGTAATGTGCTGGTCCTAGGCTAGACCGTGCTAGAGACGCGAGCCTAGAACACTAATGAGGTCACGGCGTAGCACAACGAGCATCAATAAAGGATATGAAGTAGCTCTGGACAGCAAGATATAAGTGAAGATCACAACGACAGTAAAGATAATGATGAAAAACAACCGCCAAGCAGGATATACAACAACTCTCTCTCCAACTTTCCTCTTGAAAAGTTTAAGCCAGTTTTATGATATTTTTTCTACAGAATGCTACTGACTCAAACATTCAAACGTAAAAAGAACCGCTCAATTCTAAATTGATATGAGGTGTCAAAAAATTCTAAAACTGGCCTGAAAAACTGGAACAAGCTGTGTTCGCGAACTTCGGAGGGCAAAAATACCTATTTAGAAGCTGATTGTGATGTGCAAAATAATGAACTAGCTCCTACAATTATTCATATGTGGCTCGTCACTAGCTTTAATTTGAGTACTTGTAGAGCCAAAACGGATTTCGTATGAAAGAGATATGACTTTTTTACTGAACAGGGTACAAAACAGATTCCAATTCAAATTCAGCTACGGGATTGAGTCTAAATAGATCCGAGTTTTCTTTTTTTCACTTTTTTTCTTTTTTCTTTCTCTCCTTTTTTTCTCTGACCTTTTTTCCCTATCTTTTTTTTCTCTATCTCTTTTCAAAACAAACTGGATAAGATGCAGATTGGATCAAGCGAAGATGTGATACGACCTCAACTATGATTATGACAATGAATGGTGGATAGCACGTGGTGGAAATCGATGGATGGGAAGGTGGACAATTGAAGGAATAATGATGTAGCGGCGGGGTGACTAATGTGAACAGAACTCGAAACTCTAAACGAACTAGACACTAAGACCAGCAACTCGACACGACGATGCAACCGATAATTCAACAATGCAAACAATGAAAAGAAAATTGCAAAGGTTCAGACTCGCTAGGACAAAGGTAGAATAGATCTAACTTTTTTGTGACTTTTTTCTTGGACAATAGGTAAGAAAATAAATCTAATCTAGGGATAACTGGAAATTCTCACCGAGCAACCTGAAAACTGATACCACTTGATAGAGGCGAGGGGCCCGATCTTTCGATGAGATGATAACTATCGATTTGGTGGAGTTGACTTTGACGATCCGATTATGAACATGCACGACATTGCGCCTTAGCAATCGCTAAATCAATCTCCTGGGGTTACTGATGATGCCAGAAGCACGATCAGCCTGACCACGAAGGTCTATTCCTGCATGCAATTGAATAACAAGCAAGAATGTGATAAAGCAATCTGAATATTGCAAATATAGATGAAGTATTGATAAAGGTGGGGATCCGTAAGCGGTCTTGGTCTGGTCGCTGGACACAAACGAAGTACACGAAGTTGCAATGGCTAACTTTTGACTAAACAAATCCCAAGGAAAAAGCTACTAGATGGATCTAGTTATATAGAAGCAAGGGGTGGTGGCCAAGGAGGTGGGAGGACGTCCCAAGGCAGCCTAAAACTAACCCTAGGTCATACAAGGCTCATGGGCCCAAGTGGAGGTGACACAACACCTTTGGACTTATAGTTTGACACGGATTATGTTACAGCGTCAGATTGTTTCATCGATATCTGAACGCTCCAGACAAATTTGAAGGAGAACCCAATTGGCCCGGAAAGAGAACGAAATCTAATTTCCAATAAAAAAGGAATCACCCAATTGGGAGTCCGTATGAAGGAGTTCTTGTTGTTTTGAGTCAGGTATGTCAATGCAGTCCGAATCTGAATGCAGAACGTCAGAGGCTTGGACTCTATCTTCTCTTGGCCCAAAAGTGACGTGAAAGGACTTTTTGAACAACACCTAAACTTCTCTTTTTCCATTATCTTCATATGTGGATTGTACAAATGTCCCATACACCTGCAATTAGACATGGCACAAAAGTCTGTGAAGTATTTTTGTCCTGGATGACATAAATAAATTATTGCATAGTTTGCATTAGAAATCACCTCACAAATATACATGTATGCAATAGTTTAGGTCGTATCCAAGGTGGTCATGTCCTCATCAAAGTGTATTAAATTGTTGCTTGCAATGATTAAGAGAAAAATAACCAATGCATGTAAATGTTCTTGGACATTGTACTCCTCGCGCATGCATGTGTTGCGATAATACTACATGAGATACTACTAGAAAACGCCCATCATCTAGTAGTTCATTGGTTGGTTTCGATTTTTGAATTGAGTCTCACAAACCAATACTAGTACTACACTTGATATTGTGTTTCTACCATCCGATATTCGCGTGTGGTGGTCTGTAGAGAAAAAATGAGGTGCTTACTGTGGGAAAGGTGAAGTGATGGTTGCATCATCTTAGCAATTTACTCTAGGAAAATTGGAGTACGGGTGGATTCAACGAAGTGTGAAATGATGGTTGCTTCGTTCGACCAATGTACTATAGCAAAGGTGGGGGCTCTATGATTTGACTACTCACTAGTCATTATTATTACGGTGCTACAACCGGGGTGAATCTTCCCTGCAGTTGTGCACTCAATATTCCTGCATGGCAGGTGGACCCGGATGCTGGATGTCCCACATGTCGGTGAAACGTGGTTGAATGGTTCTTGGCATTGCTATCAACCTTTCATGATTTGTTTATATGTATGTGTAATGAAATTGTATTGTAATGTTACTGGAATGTATGCATAATGAAGGTTTCAACTTTGGTTCCCACAAAAAAAGGTTTCAACTTTGGTTTCATGTGTCCTCTTGCCTCGAAGGTTGTCTTGTTACAACATTCCATCAATAATAAATGAAAGTATTAACATGGATCCTAATGCTTGGCAACTAGTTTCATGCAACACTGTAGCCAATAAAGATATTTGTGGAGGACATGACAATCTGATCATCTTGTGCATGTCCACTAAAATCGAGTTGATCATCCATATTTGTAAAGTTATTGAATAAGTATGATTAGCATAATAGTGGCAGTAGTTGATGAAACATATACACACAAATAGAAGCCGGTCACCTTTGAAGTCTTTCATAAGACTAACTACCTGTTGGAGAAGATTAGTCTCTGAGTTGGATGAGGAAGATAACAAAACCAATCTCCCTTTGTGCAGTCCCACTGAAATGTAGAGACGTTGCCCGTGTGACATTTTAGTAGAACTGCACAACACACTCTTAAGAAAAAGTGATTTGTGCAGTTCATCAAAAGGTCGCAATAGCAACAAGGTGAAATGGATGGCCCTGTTTGCAAAAAGAGGTTGAGAGGAACTAATTACTGACCAATAACAGTTGATGACACATACAACGATAAAAAGAGGTAGAGAGGAAACAATTACTGGCCAATAATAGTTGATGACACATACGACGAGAAAAAATAGCATATTCCTTGGCCTAAAAGGGAAGATAGCAGCACAACTATTTATATAAAATGGTGTGAGGACAAGGTTGCAACATGGAAAGTATGCCGGTGGAGCTATGTTTTAGGCAAAGAACTAGGGAAGATCCAAATGCAGTATTTTCCACATGCAGCGACATGGGAAGATGGGAAGAGTGGAGCAAGACCAGAGGGAAGGAAGCTATACCAGGGTGTCGGGGAAACAATACCTATGGGATCCCGGGGACCCCTTTGCTATGGTTGCGGGGCGTAGAGTTGTGCAAAGAGCAGGTCTAGACGATCAACACGTGGGAATTTTTACCCAGGTTCGGGATGCAAGATGATGCGTAAACCCCTAGTCCTGCTTGTCTGTGTATATTTGGTGTTCTTGACCTCTTGAACTGGCCTCTATGTGTGGTTGTCCAAAAAGTCTGAATCCTCTCTCTATATGCCTCGGTCCTCCTTTTATATGTCAAAGGGGTTGCCACAGCAACACACAGGAGGTGTAAAGTTACTACAGTGTACAAGGTTATCTCCTGACATCTTAGGACAAATGTATTTAATGCGCCGCCTATGTGTCCTCTAGCTTTATCCGGGACGGCAAGGAAGCTTGTCCCGCCCATTGCCGCCTCACCTCGCTCCGACACGCGTCCAGGCTGATGAGGCATGCGGCGCCATGCTGGCTGCTGGCTGCTATGGTGGCAGGGTCTTCACGAAGATATGCATGCCACCACGGAGGTGCTTGTAGTTGCCTTAGGAGCCGCATGCTGCCCCGCGGGTACTTGTCCAGTTGGCGAGTCGTTCGTCGCGTAGGAGTGGCCGCGGGGTGGCGAAACCTTGGCGGGCACGGGCCCAGCTGTGGACCCGCAGATGCCCCCGCCAAGGAGTCTTGTCGGGGTCTTGTGGTCGTCCCCTGCAAGGATCTTGCCGAGGGTCTTCGGTCGTCCCCAGCAAGTCTCATGTCGAGGGTCTTCGTCTTCTGGTCCCTTGTCTAGGTTTTCAGGCCCCCTATCCCTACAAGAATCTGCATGCCAATGCGGGTGCCCCTTGAATCTTGGCCTTGACGTTGTCGATGGTGTCAGAGCTCTCAGAGCTAAGGGTGGTGGCTTTGTCGGTGTTTGGGCGAGCTGCCCCCGGCAAGGCTCTTGCCGGGGTCATGTAGGCCACCCGGGCAAGGGCGTTGCCGGGGGAGGAGTCCACCTCACCCCTTCATACGTCTCCAACATATCTATAATTTTTTATTGTTACATGCTATTATATATTCTATTTTGGATGTTTAATGGGCTTTATTATACACTTTTATATTATTTTTGGGACTAACCTACTAACCCAAGGCCCAGTGCACATTGTTGTTTTTTGGCCTATTTCAGGGTTTCGCAGAAAAGGAATATCAAATGGAGTCCAAATGGAATGAATCTTCGCGAGAGTTATTTTTGGAACTGTATCTACCCAGAAGACTTGGAGTACACGCGAGGGAACAAAGGAGGCAGCCACGAGGGTCCAGGGCGTGTCCCCTCGCGCGCCCCCACCCTTGTGGGCCCCCTCTGGCTCCCCTGATGCCCTCCTTCCTCCTATATAAATCTGCTACTTCTCGAGCTTGCGTTGTATTCCCTCGAAGAGGAAAGGGTGATGCAGCACAGTAGCGTAAGTATTTCCCTCAGTTTTTGAGAACCAAGGTATCAATCCAGTTGGAGACCACTCGCGAGTCCCTCGCACCTGCACAAACAAATAAGAACTTTGCAGCCAACACGATAAGGGGTTGCCAATCCCTTTACGGTCACTTACGAAAGTGAGGTCTGATAGATAGGATAGTATGATATTCTTGGTATTTTTGGATATAAGAACAGAAAGTAAATAAAGCAAAGTAAAGTAGATTGGGATATTAATATGTTGAGAATAGACCCAGGGGCCATAGGTTTCACTAGTGGCTTCTCTCATGATAGCAGAATTCTATGGTGGGTGAACAAATTACTGTCGAGCAATTGATAGAAAAGTGCATAGTTATGATAATATCTAGGCATGATCATTATATATAGGCATCACGTCCGTGACAAGTAGACCGAAACGATTATGTATCTACTACTATTACTCCACACATCGACCGCTATCCAGCATGCATCTAGAGTATTAAGTTCATCCGAACGGAGTAATGCTTTAAGCAAGATGACATGATGTAGAGGGATAAACTCAAGCAATATGATATAAACCCCATATTTTTATCCTCAATGGGAACAATACAATACGTGCCTTGATGCCCCTGTTGTCACTGGGAAAGGACACCGCAAGATTGAACCCAAAGCCAAGCACTTCTCCCATTGCAAGAACTATAGATCTAGTACTCCAAACCAAACCGATAATTCGAAGAGACTTGCAAGGATATTATAATCATACATAAAAGAATTCAAAAAAGAACCTAATATTTCTCGTAGATATTCTTGATCATAAACCCACAATTCATCGGATCTCGACAAACACACCTCAAAAAGATTACATCGAATAGATCTCCTCGAAGACCGATGAGAACTTGGTATTGAGATCCAAAAAGAGAGAAGAAGCCATATAGCTAATAACAATGGACCCCGAAGGTCTGGGGTAAACTACTCACAACTTATGGTGATGCAATGGTGTTGATGTAGAAGCACTCCGTGGAAGATCCCCCCTCCGGCGGAGCTCCGGAACAGGCCCCTAGATGGGATCTGATGCGGGGTCAACCCGATTCTAGGCCGATCTTTCACGAAATGGAGGGATCCCGCGAGGAACACGATGAACACGGGGACGAACAAGGAGAAATCACAAGGGAAAACACTCAAAAACAAGTCCAATCACACATCCACTAGAAAATCAAACACACAAGATCATAAGGTACATGAACAACAAAGGGAAAGATACAAGGTAAAGTTCATCTCCGTGAGGAGGTCTTTAATCCGCGAAGGATCTTCTCGTTTACGGGTCTTGAATCCATCGTGGATCTTCTCCGTAAAGGGGCCGCAGTCTCTCCTAGGAGTAGAACCACTAAGATGAGCAAAGATCTAGTCTAAAATGAGCTATCACATTTGCTAACCCTAAAATGGTGGAGGTGGAGGAGTATATATAGTTCTAGTGCAAGTGGGGGCAAAGGGAAAGGGATACATGGGCCTCTGGCCCGGTCAGGCACGCGCAGGTGCCGGACGTCCGGGTTGGCGGCCGGATGTCCGGGGCTTCGGGGCGAGCCAGATGTCCGGGGTCACGGCCGGATGTCCGGGCTGGCTCGGTCCAGCTTCTGTGGAGGAGGGTCTGGATTTCCGGGCCGAAGGCCGGATGTCCAGCATTTGGCCCGGATGTCCGGCTGCTGTAGCTTCCACAGCTCCGTCTTCTTCCGTCGTCGCTTCCAAGCTTCCCTCGCGGATGGTGTAGTTGTTCCTTGGCGCTTGCACTCCTCGTCGTCGTCCGTGAAGCTCCGACAATACCTATGCATGCACACGAGTGGAGTGTCAAGTAGTATACCATCCTCGAAGGGGTCAAGTGAACACGTGTAAAGGAGATGATTCACCTTTATGTATGAGAAGTAGAGGTCGCACGTGTCACTTGCCAAACGGACTCTTGACATGGTGATGTCCTTAGGATGCTCTGCATCATCCCCTCCCCCTTGGAAAAGATCCGACCTCGGATGGAAAGCCAAATCACCATGGGAAAGAGATGGCGTCGCCATGTCGAAGCTGTCGATCACCAAGCACTCATCATCTTGAAGCTCGAAATGGGCACTCTCCAATGTCGCACCGTCTAGTGATTCCTTCAAAAGGAGCAAGGATAACAAACACTTGGAACAACAAATGTGGTTAGCGTTAGTGCAAAACCAAGCATTCAAGAGGTGATTCACCCAACAAGTGTTGTCATCAAGCATAGCATAGGGTGTGACAAAGGGTTGTGGCATGGCATTTAAGCACATCAATTGAGCACAAGCAAGGTCACGCATAAAGCGCTCAATGAAAGGTCCATGGTAGGTATATGAATCATTCACAACACCAAAGAAAATGAAGTGTCTAAACACAATGGTCCAGTGCAAGACAATCCAAGCATAATGCGCATAGGGTGTAGTGAAAATCGAGTGGCACTCAACACAATAGAAATAGCAATTGTTCATCATGTGTGAGGCAAACAAGTCAATCATGTGACAAGCAATGGGACATGGCATATGTGAAGAGATGATATTGTTGCAACCAAGCAAATGATAGGAGCAAGTAATCCACAAGTCGGATGCAACACACAAGGCATATATATCATGAAGCATGGCAATGTGGCAATGGCAAGTCGAAGAAAGATCTCTAGCATGTGTGCAAAGAGTCATGTTGCAAGCAACACAACTAGTATGATCCACAATGTTCATGCTCATGGATTGTAGTTTCTCAAAAGAGAAGGATATCACCTCAAAAATGTGTCCTTGTGCATCCTTCACAATGCCAAAGCACAAGCAAGTGCGATGTAGAAGCGTCGTGGTAGAAAGTGGTTCGCTCTCAAGATCTCGAATGGTCAACTCACGTGAAGTGGAAGTCGACACGAAGTCCAAGTATCCTACACATGCACACAACAAAACAAAGAATGTATGCGCATGGTAGATAAACACATCATCCATCATGATGGTTCTCTTCTCTTGCACATAACCATTAGAAGCAAAAGTGCATGAATAAGATGATGCAACACTGGCTATATTCATGGCACTAGGCATATGGTGCAAAGAGGTAAGACAAGCATGCTTCACAAGAAATATGTCAAAATCTGCAAATAAATGCGAGAATGCTATGGGGGCAATCTCATTGGCAAGACTAAAATCATGGTTGCGCTCAATGCATGGACAATCATATAGCATGAGAGAGGCAACATGTGGAGACATATGACAACAGGCAATATCAATCATGTGCAAAGCATGGCAATGGTTGACATCAACCGCTTGAAAGGAGCAAGTATAAATCATCGGTGATGCAACATAAGCAAGCATATCAATCATGTCGTGCAAACTAGTGTAGAGAAGATGCAACACACTAGATGAGTTCATAGCAATCATGTCATGTGAGCAAATAGTAGGCATAAGCAATGCAGACGACATATCACAAGCACGAGCACATAGCATGAACAAGGTATCATCATAGGCATTTGGCACAAAGAAAACATGGCAATAACAAGCAATATCTCCACCAAGCTTGCAAATACACATACAAGTGTGAGAATCAATCATCATGTGTAATGCGAAGCATGGGTCACAAATGCATGGCAAAGGCATATAAATTGGCGTATCATGCAATGTGAACATGGCAAGGTGGGCATAAGAGATATAATGGACAATAACCCATAACCATGTGAGTGCCATGTAGAAGGAATGTGCGAAGTGTTTGCGCAAAAGGAGCGGTGGGAAAGACAATCCACGATATCCCAAGTTATCGTTGCTCTCTAGAGCTCTTTTCGTCAACTCGTGCATTTGTGAAGTTGACGAGTATGGATGGGTACCTACACAAAAGAGACACAAACCAAAGAAATTGTGCGCATGGTAAATGTACACATCATCCATCATGATGTGTATGTGCATGTGTGAGTTAGCACAAGATAAGCATCGCTCAAAGAAATTTGATGCATGGTATAAGAACATGTCATCCATCATGAATGAATAGTTATTGTGTATAGCATGATGTGGATTCAAATTGAGCATACAAGTATGGGGATCATGCAATGGATGGGATGGACCAAAATCTCCTAAAATGTATGAGGAAACTATGGGGGTCTCCTCATGAGCAATATCGAAAGCATAATATGGAGAAGTGTAACAACATCCAAAACAATGCATGTCGGAAGCTAGGTAATCATGGCATGGCATGGCATATGATGGATATGATGCAAAGGAAGCATGTCAATATCATCACAAGAAAAAGAAATGCCAATAACCATGGGCTTGTCATCTATGCCATATGTGCAAACTGGGTTTATCTTAATGGCATATGCATAGTTACTACGATGAGATTGCAAATATGACATATTGTTGATCTCATGCATAGCATATGACAAGTCAAGTGGATTGTCAAACATGATGTGGCCGAGAGAATTATCACAAGAAATCCTATGCAACATGGCATCACAACTAATAGACTCCACATGGCAATCATCAAACTCATCATAAATGGGTAAATCATCGCATGGGGAAATCATACTAGAATGAAGCATGGCAATAGGTGGATCAACATCATGCAAGTGGTCAATGTTAACATAGTCCACTAGTGGGACGAGTTCATCACCTTCACCTTTGTTACCTTTCTCATGCCACTCATGTGGTGTAGGGAGGTGGAAAAGACCAAATGGTGGTCATCATCATCATCTTGATGGAACCATGTGGGGGGTGCATCATATTCCACCATGGCCATCGCCTTGTCCAATGGAAGGACGAAGTCGTCGAGGATCGGCGCGTCATCATAAATGGGACCTAGTACCAAATGAGAAGACACAATAGAGGTAGAGGTCAAGTCGTTAGTGTTGAAAGTGGCCTCAGATGACCTATCAACTATCTCACTCTCTCTATGTGGTGGCTCACTCACTCCCTCAAGGTAGGTGCACTCAATGTCACATATGGTGGAGTCACTCATCTCACTCAAGTGGTGGGAGTTGTGGCTCTCCTCACATGGGAATTGGGGCAACTCGTCATATATGGGGCTAGTGGTGAACTCGCTCTCACTCTCAATATGGTGGCACAAGTCACTCAAGTCATCATACGGCGCCGTGGTCGAAGGGAAAATCCCATGCTCAACCATCTCGTCACCGTCGCCGTGGATGAAGGCCGAAGATGGCACATCATCACTCTCGCCTCCTAAGATGGAAGCATCATCCTCGCTCGCCACCTTGTCGCTCGCCTCCAAAGCTTGGTCCTCGAATGGCTCCGTAGTCATAGTCGTCGCCGCGCCATCTTGAAAAAGAGTCAAAGTAGACTCGGCATCATGAATGTCACAAAGAGGAATGGCGACGAAGTCGAACTTTGGAACGTCGTCTTGGAGCTCGTTGGGCTTGGACATCATGGTGGTACTAGCCTCATGCTCGTCGTCTTGGAGCTTGGTCTTCGAGAAGTTTGCTTGCGGTGGAGAAGCCTTGGCCTTCATTAGTTCTTGTTCCGCCTTGAGAGCACCAATGTAGTTGTCGTCGAGGGACTTGTAGTTCTCGAGGATGATAGTCTTGTAGATGTCGTTGTGCAATCCCATCATGAAGTGGAGCTTCATCGAAATGGGGTCGGCCACGCCGGCTCGTCGCAAGGCCATCTTCATCTCGTTGAAGTAGTTGTCGATGGACTTGGATCCTTGAATGGTGTTCTCCAATTGGCGTAGAAGATGTTCCGTGTAAGTGGGAGGTACGAACTCTTGCCGCAAAGCTTTCTTCGTCTTGGGCCAACTCATGTCATACTCCTCCGAAGGTGTGTGAAACCACCATGTCGATGCGAAGTCATGGAAGTTTCTTGTGGCGCACATCACTTGATCTTGGGGAGGAACTTGAAATAGCATGAGGTCGTCGTCCATCAAGCGTTCCCACTCGAGATACTCCTCGGGTTCTTGAGTCCCATAGAAAGGAATCTCATGGTCGTTGTCGAGGTCGTAGTAGCTCGTGGAAGTCGCGGACTTGAGCTTGGGGAGCTTCTCTTGATCATAACCTTGAGGTGCTTGTGGGCGAAGATGCCGTATGTCCAAAGGCGAAGATGCCTTGAAGTCGCTTGGCGAAGATGCCAAGGTACATGGTGAAGTCGTTGAGCGGTTGTTGGTGTTGAGCTCATGACCTTCACATTCTTGTCGTTGATGTTGTCGATGCCGATGTGATCTCGCCGAAGATGGCAGCTCGGAAGGATGTGCACTAGAGCGTCTTCTCGAAGATGAGGGAGACCTCTTGCGGTTCTTGATGAGGGCTTTGAGCTCCTCCATTTGAGCATTCATGTTGGCGCACAAGTTGTTCATCATGGCATCGAACTTGTCGTTGTTGGTGTAGACCGAAGTAGAAGAAATGCTCTGCCTATCCATCACAAGACTCGAGCAAAGGTGAGTAGGAGATGAGATAAATAATACCAAGTTACCTTTTCCCAACGTTGAGGATGTATCCCGTTTCACTAAATGTGAAATGAATGAATAGTGGAATTGGTACCGGACTTGTTCACTCACACCTATCAAGTAAAGCTTATCGAGTGGCTTGGTTAGGATAAGTGGCACAAAAATTTGATGCAAAATGTTAGAAAGAGTCAATAATGTTGAAAGAGATCCACAAATTCGCAAATGTAACAAATAGACCAATAGCAATATGTAACACACACACGGATAGATAGATGGGGTCGTGCAACCAATGAATGAGCACAGAATGTGGAGTCCATGGAAAACGCTCGTGTTGCACAACTCTAGAGAGACGCTAGCACGATTGCTCTATAGGCGGATACGACACTTGTGCACAACCTATAAGATGCAAAATGTATGAACTTTCTATCCCAAGTATGCTGTGTGTATGATGTTCTGGTGCATTGAGCACAAGATGATCCAAGATGATCAAGTGTGATATGATATTTTGTGATGTTATGGCTCTTGCTTACAAGCTTCTTTGTGGCTCTTTTGCTTAAAAGCTTATTCTCTTTTTTTTATATGGCCACGATGCACAAACTAAGATAGAAATTGTGTATATGCGGGAACAATCTTGTGACACAAGAGATGATATGATGATACCAAGATGATATGGTAGGTATGCAATGGAAGGGCGGATCGATGATCACTAATGTGCACAAGTAACATTGCCGGCAATACTCAAAGGCTAGTCTCGATAGGCAAGTGACGCAAAATGGGCCAGGGGTTAACAATGCAATTGCAAGGGGAATATACAATGATGTCGTCGAGGTTACCGTCCGTGTCGATGATGAGAGGTGGTGCTCTTGATGTAGACCCGTTCCTAATTAGCTAAAACACCTTAGGAAACGGAAAAACCACAACTCAAAATCTCAAGGGCAAATGTCAATTGGTGGTAGCGGACAAGCGGTGGTGGTTGCGGAAATGTTGGTGGAAACCCGGTCAAAATGGGTTATGGTGGTGGAAGTGTAAGATGGGCTATACACGGTGTCGGAGTTGAAGTCACGGTCCCTAAGTAGCCGAAACACCTTAGGAGACCCGAGCCACAACTCAAACAAGCTCACACAAAATTGGGTTAAGTTTGGTTGGCTATGTATAGTGGGCAATGGGTATGCGGAAGTGGTAGTGGTGGTTGATGAAGAAGCAATTGTCCCTAAGTATCCTAAACACCTTAGGAGACTCAAATCACTACTCAAGCAACCACAAATGGTATGGGAACAAAATTGGTTAGGTTGCGGAACTCGGTGGTGGTTATGCGGATGATATGGTGGAAGCCCTAGGCAAAGATGCCAAAATCCACAAAATATGATGGAGTCAAATGATGATGGTGGTATTTTTATGTTGTGGGGGATGTCAAGAGCTTCAAAACGAGCTCAAGAACGTCAAAATCGGAGTTCGGATGAATTAGTTATGGACAAAACAGTGAAACACGGGTGGCTGAAATCCCAGGGGCCGGACATCCGGGGCCGGGTCCGGATTTCCGGGACCTGATGTCCAGAAACTTGCGCGATTTTTCCCTCCAAGAGCCGGATGTCCGGCCCGTTGGCCCGGATGTCCGGCCAGTGGCCCGGATGTCCAAACTCGTTTGGGGGCGGAATTTGATGATTTTGGTGGCAAAATTTGACGGATTCTATGGAGAAAAGATGGGGAAACTTGGGGAAACGCTAGATCCACTTGAAACCAAGCAAATCCATGGATCAAAATCAACAAAATCTTATCAAACCAACAGATCACAAAAAACTTTGGGGCTATTTTTGGTGGGGAATTTTTTAAATTGGGGAAGAACACGACAAAAACAAGCTAGAAAACGGTGGAGGGGGCTCCAAATTCGTGAGAAACCGTGGCTCTTGATACCATATGATGCGGGGTCAACCCGATTCTAGGCCGATCTTTCACGAAATGGAGGGATCCCGCGAGGAACACGATGAACACGGGGACGAACAAGGAGAAATCACAAGGGAAAACACTCAAAAACAAGTCCAATCACACATCCACTAGACAATCAAACACACAAGATCATAAGGTACATGAACAACAAAGGGAAAGATACAAGGTAAAGTTCATCTCCGTGAGGAGGTCTTTAATCCGCGAAGGATCTTCCCATTTAGGGGTCTTGAATCCGTCGTGGATCTTCTCCGTAGAGGGGCCGCAGTCTCTCCTAGGAGTAGAACCACTAAGATGAGCAAAGGTCTAGTCTAAAATGAGCTATCACATTTGCTAACCCTAAAATGGTGGAGGTGGAGGAGTATATATAGTTCTAGTGCAAGTGGGAGCAAAGGGAAAGGGATACATGGGCCTCTAGCCCGGTTAGGCACGCGCAGGTGCCGGACGTCCGGGTTGGCGGCCGGATGTCCGGGGCTTCGGGGCGAGCCGGATGTCCGGGGTCACGGCCGGATGTCCGGGCTGGCTCGGTCCAGCTTCTGTGGAGGAGGGTTCGGATTTCCGGGCCGAAGGCCGGATGTTCGGCGTTTGGCCCGGATGTCCGGCTGCTGTAGCTTCCACAGCTTCGTCTTCTTCCGTCGTCGCTTCCAAGCTTCCCTCGCGGATGGTGTAGTTGTTCCTTGGCGCTTGCACTCCGCGTCGTCGTCCGTGAAGCTCCGACAATACCTATGCATGCACACGAGTGGAGTGTCAAGAAGTATACCATCCTCGAAGGGGTCAAGTGAACACGTGTAAAGGAGATGATTCACCTTTATGTATGAGAAGTAGAGGTCGCACGTGTCACTTGCCAAACGGACTCTTGACATGGTGATGTCCTTAGGATGCTCCGCATCAGGATCTCACGGGAACAGAAGGTTGTGGCGGTGGAATTAGGGTTTTCTATGTTGCATCGATGTTTTCAGGGTATATGGGTATATATAGGAGGAAGGAGGGCATCGGGGGAGCCAGAGGGGGCCCATGAGGGTGGGGGCGCGCCCTGGACCCTCGTGGCCGCCTCCTTCGTTCCCTCTCGTGTACTCCAAGTCTTCTGTGTTGATATCGTTCCAAAAATAACTCTCGTGAAGGTTTCATTCCGTTTGGACTCCATTTGATATTCCTTTTCTGCGAAACCCTGAAATTGGCAAAAACAATAGCAATCTACACTGGGCCTTGGGTTAATAGGTTAGTCCCAAAAATAATATAAAATGTATAATAAAGCCCATTAAACATCCAAAACATATAATATAATAGCATGGAACAATCAAAATTTAGAGATACGTTGGAGACGTATCAAGCATCCCCAAACTTAATTCCCGCTCTTCCTCGAGTAGGTAAATGATAAAATCAGAATTTTTGATGTGGAATTCTAACCAACATAATTCTCAATGTAATTCTCTTTGTTGTTGCATGAATGTTCATATCCGAAAGATTCAAGACAAAAGTTCATATTGACATAAGAATAATAATACTTGAAGCATACTAACAAAGCAATCATGACTTCTCAAAATAACATGACCAAAGAAAGTTCATCCCTACAAAATCATATAGTTAGGCTATGCTCCATCTTCGTCCCACAAAATATTCCAATCATGCACAACCCGATTTTAGCCAAGCACTTGTTTCATACTTTAATTTTTTCAAACTCTTTCAACTTTCACACAATATATGAGAGTGAGCCACGGACATAGCACTATGGGTGGAATAGAGTGGTGGTTGTGGAGAAGACAAAAAGAGGAAGATGGTCTCATATCAACTAGGTGTATCAATGGGATATGGAGATGCCCATTGATAGATATCAATGTGAGTGAGTAGGGATTGCCATGCAACATATGCACTAGAGCTACAAATGTATGAAAGCTCAACAAAAGAAACTAAGTGGGTGTGCATCCAACTTGCTTGCTCACGAAGACCTAGGGCATTTGAGGAAGCCCATCGTTGGAATATACAAGCCAAGTTCTATAATGAAAATTCCCACTAGTATATGAAAGTGACTAAACATGAGACTCTCTATCATGAAGAACATGGTGCTACTTTGAAGCACAAGTGTGGAAAAAGATAGGAGTATTGTCCCTTTTCTTTCTTTCTTTTTTCTTCTTTTTTTTCCTTTTTTCTTCTTCTTTTTTTGGCCTTTTTTTTTTCTTTGGCATTTCCTTCTTTTTTTTCTTTGGGACAATGCTCTAATAATGATGATCATCACACTTATATTGATTTACAACTCGATATTACAACTCGATACTAGAACAAAGTATGACTCTATATGAATGCCTCCGGCGGTGTACCGGGATGTGCAATGAATCAAGAGTGACATGTATGAAAAATTATGCACGGTGGCCTAGCCACAAATACGATGTCAACTACATGATCATGCATGGCCATATGACAATGATGAAGTGTGTCATAACAAACGACGTGGTGGAAAGTTGCATGGCAATATATCTCGGAATGGCTATGGAAATGCCATGATAGGTAGGTGTCGGTACCATACGACACCTATGGGATCACTGGAATCCCTTCTACGGTTGGGGGGGGCGCAGAGTTGTGCAAAGAGCAGGTCTAAGAGCCAGCACAGCGATCGTTTACGCAGGTTCGGGCCACGAGGATGCGTAATACCCTAGTCCTGCTTTGGTGTATATTTAAGTGTTCTTGAGTTCTTCAGCTAGCTATGGTGCCTATCCAGCTTTCCAGGATCCGAATTCTCCTCCAGTATGCCGCGAGCCTCCTTTTATAGTGTAAAGGGGCTACCAAAGTGGCACACAGGAGGTGGAAAGGTGTACATTGTATAGGCTTATCCCACGCCATTACGGGACAAGGCACATTCAATGTGCTGCTTAGGTGTCTATTTACTTTATTGGGGACGGGAAAGAAGCCCGTCCCGTCCATGGCCGCTCTGTCTGGTCGCGACACGCCTCCAGGCCAGCGAGGCAGGCAGCTGAGGTGGCGTCGCGGTAGGGTCTTCACGAAGATCTGCATGCCACCACGTAGGTGCTTGGCTAGTTGGCTCAGGAACCACGTATCGCCACGTGGGTGCCTGCCTGGGCCAGCAGGTCGGCCGCCGAGCTGGGGCAGCGACGGGGCGGCAAGAGCTTGCCGCTGGCTTGCTACCGTTACCGGCAAGGGTCTTGTCGGGGCCTCTGTGAGTGCCCTGCGGCAAGAGGCTTGTCGGGGCTTCGGGGTGTCTTCGGCAAGGAGCCTTGCCGGGGCCTCGCGGGCGTCCTCGGCAAGGAACCTCGTGATCGCCATGTCTTCTAGATCTTACCTTGGGAGTCATAGATATTTGTCTTCACAAAGATCTGCATGCCATCACGTGGGCACTTCCCAAGCCTTGGCTCCACTGTTTGTTGATATTGTTGGAGCCCATAGGCTTCAGGGGTGGCCGCGACGGAAGCGTCTAAGTGGATCGCCCCGGCAAGAGCCCTTGCCGGGTGGCGCGCAGGCCGCCCCGGCAAGAGTCCTTGCCGAGGGAGCCTGTCTCCTTGCTTGGTCTTCACGTGCTGTCTGTCTTGGCGTTTGTCCTGGTAACTCTGCGTTCCCCGCTTCCTCCTTCCGCCCTGTTATGTTTGGCCTCAGGTGTGGCTCTGACTGCCCGTGCACAAGTAAGGGGTAAAAAAGAGCGCCCCTACTTTTGTACACCGACAGGAGCCCCCGGGCCTAGGCCACTCATAAGCGCAACGCGTTTGTTGGGCTAGGCCCAGAACAGTGCGCAGGCAGTGAAGCTGGATTCCCTTTTTACCATAGTAACTCCTCTGATGGTTGTGCCTTCCCATGATCTGTGCTGACGTGGGGGGTCGTGCGTGGGATGATCGCAGCGTGCTTGCGTCACCTTGTGGTTCCAAAAATAGTAAAGATGCGATTTGCGGCCTCCACATAAAGAATAGAGGGAGTCGTGGGGGCACGGCCCATTTACTAAGTGGACTCGGGTCGTCCTACGATCATGGGGGTGCAAAACAGGCATACCACGCGTCACCCAACTCCCGATGCACTCGCCACGTATCCCTCATGCATTTGGGAGGGCAAGCGGTGGATGCGGAGGGCGTGGGCATTAATGCAGAGGGGGGCGAACGCCGCTGATTGGAGTGGCGGGTCGGTCCCGTTCCCTTATTCCTTCGGCATTTGGACTAGTTGATTCGGGCGGTCGCCCTTCTATAAAGAGGGGAGGAGAGGAGCGGCACTTCTCACCTCTCCACCCATCTTCTTCCTGTTCGATTTCTTTCCTCCCCAAGGTATGCCGAGAGGGCGCGGTCCTGGCCGTTCCTCCACGGAAGCGACTAGGTTGTCTTCCCGTCAGAGGTCGGCGGTGGTCAAAGAGGAGTCGGATGCCTCAGATGGGGGCATGCTGGAGGAAGAAGTGCCAGCCGGGGCCGCGGCCGACGAGGCGGTCGAGGCATAGGCAGACGGGGTCGGGGGACACGCGCGCCATCATTGTCTCTATCTTCATCTCCTTCGTCGTCTTCTCCTGCCTCCCCACGCGGTCATGTCAAGGACACGGCGTTGGAGTTCATCGTACAGCTGCGCGAGCCGCCGCGCAATCGCCTCCGCCTTCCTGGAGCGTTCACGAGGGCGTTGGAGGTCGATTTGCCACCAAGGCTGAGGCTTCACATGGAGGGATGTTGTCACGGCACCATGTGGGTGGACACCAGGTTTCCCACCCCTCACGTGATGCTTCTCCACCGGGGGTGGAAAACCTTCGCGCGTGCCCACTTCTTGGTGAAGGGGCACGTCCTCTGCTTCATGCTAGCGGAGAGTGATCTGCTCTCCGTCAAAGTCTTAGGGCGCTCGGGACACAGGCTAGGGTGATGTATGGAGAGCTCAACCAACGACGGAAACTCCTCGAGCAAGAGCGATGGGGAGGACAGCGGTAGCAACGACGAGGGCGGCGGGCAGGAGGATGACGGGTCCGACTAGGCAGCGGATACGTTGTATCTGGGCAGTGCTGGCGGCACCATCATCTGCACCGCCAGCCCCTCGAACTTCTCGAGGTTGCCTCCTTGGGCGGCTGGCGTTGGGAGGCCAGAGAAGGTGAAGAAGGTGGGCAGTGGTTGTCATGTCGGAGTACGCGGGCGTCAACCCGGGCATCGCCGACCCGCTGCTCCATCTTTCGGCTCTTCTCCCGGCGCCATCATCGCCAGCCTCCTTTGGGACAACCGCCGGGATGTTCTCTTGGTGCTTTCTGCTGCTTCCGCTTCACCTAGGCGCTTCTTTTGCCCTTCGCCATCTTGTTCCATTTCCTGAGGAGAGGGACAAGAAAGGGATCACGGGCATCTTATCTCTTTTTAGTTTTTAAGCCTACGGGCCTTGTTGAATTTAAAGCTTGTAATCCCCCTTGTCAATGTTTTTCTTTCCATATGAACTGTACCTGTACGGGATGTTTTTAATGAAAAAGGGGTGTTTGCCGGGTTCTTCGTGCGTGAGGGAGGCCCATGCCAAGGACTAATCCTTGTTATTTTTACAATAAATGTTATCGCCCGGCAACAGGCCTTGACGTTTCTCTTCTTCAGCCAACCGTTCTCACGCTTTTGGCGGACGCAGGGTCGAAGTAGAGTTAGGCTCCTCGTTCGTTTCTCTGCCACCGGAACTACTACCAAATTCCGGCCCATGAAGTAACTCTCGGGTACAAGGAAAAAGGGAGTACGGTGGTTTTAAGATATAAATGAGGTTTCACATGTCCCAGATCCATACGGAAATGTATAGCAGGGGGATGAAAAACTTATCTGAATCCACAGCCCTGGCAACCTTGGCTCGCCGTGGTTGGATCCTTACATCTTCAGCCCCCGGCAGGCTTGCCTTGCCGGGGTTGGGGCGTCAGCTCGTTCCTCTTTTCCCAAGTGGCTCAGTGGGAATGGCCAGTGGACCAAAGAAGGTAGAAAAGATGCACACCCGACCTCTAGTCTAGGGGTTAGTCGTCACCAAGCACTATCAACCCTAACCGAGGAAGGGACTCAACCTAGCATGCATGATATAACTTAGGGCATCAGCGCTTCATTTATTTATGCTCGGGGTCTGTGCCTGGCTTTGTACAAAGGGTTACATGCCTTGCCGGCAAGGCTTGTACAAAAGGGTGGCTTGCCGGGAGGCCAGGCAACCGCGCCTTATGGGTAAAACTTGCGAAGATGTTCGATGTTCCAGGAGTTACTCACTGGGATCCCATCTTCGGTATCCAGGCGGACTGCGCCAGGCCTGGTGACTCGTATTACCCGATAAGGGCCTTCCCACTTTGGCGTCAACTTGTTGGAATTCTTGGCCGACTGAACGTGCCAAAGAACAAGGTCGCATTCCTCAAAGCTTCGGGCATGAACCTTGCGACTATGATAGCGGCGCACGGCTTGCTGGTAGCGCACTGCTTGTATAGCCGCCCGAAGATGATCTTCCTCGATGAGCATTGCGTCATCTTGCCGCAGTCCCTCTTGCTCAAGATCATCAAAAGCGAGCACTCAGGGTGACCCGTATGTGAGTTCTGTGGGGAGAACTACCTCCGCCCCGTAAACGAGGGAGAAGGGTGTCTGGCCGGTGGCTCGATTTGGTGTCGTCCTGGTCGACCAAAGAACCGCCGGCAATTCATCAGTCCAGCGCTTTCCGCACTTGCGTAGCCTATCAAAAGTCCTTGTCCGGAGGCCCCGCAGTACTTCAGCATTTGCCCTTTCTGCCTGGCCATTGCTTCGTGGATGTGCAACAGAATCGAAACTGACCTTGCCGCCGAGGTCTTGCATATATTGCATGAATGTATTGCTTGTGAACTGCATACTGTTGTCGGTGATAATTATGTTTGGTACACCAAAACGGCAGACCAGGCCCTTGAAGAACTTGACAGCCGACTGTGTTGTCAGCTTCCTCACTGCCTCTACCTCCGGCCACTTTGTGAACTTGTCATTTGCTACGTACATGTACTCAAAGCTCCCGACAGCACGGGGAAAAGGTCCCAATATGTCGAGCCCCCAGAACGAGAATGGCCAGGAGAGAGGGATTGTTTGGAGAGCTTCAGCTGGTTGATGAAGTTTCTTCGAATGGAACTGACACGCTTCACACTTGGTTACTAGTGTCATTGCATCCTGGAGGGTAGTGGGCCAGAAGAAACCATGTCGGAATGCCTTGCCGGCGAGGGCTCTTGACCCTATGTGGGAGCCACATATGCCTCCATGTATCTCTGCCAACAGCTCCAGTCCTTCCTCCCGGGTGATACACTTCAATTTCACGTCGTTCGGTCTTTTCCGGTACAGGACGTCGTCGACGAACTGGTACATGGCGGACCGACGGGCTACTTTCTCCGCTTCTTCCTGCTTTTCAGGAAGCTCCCCATTCTGGAGGAATTGGACGGTATGTTGTGCCCATGCCGGAGCCTGGGGCTCGACGGCAAGGACCAAAGGCATTTCTTCTGCTATGGGAGCGATTGCCTCTATGGCTAGGGCTTGACGCCCTGCCGGAGTCTGTTGCCCCACGGTAGGCTCCGCGTCTCTGGCAACACTTTTACCGGCCACCCCTGCGGGTTCGGCAGGAAAGTACTTGTCGGGGCTTGATTTCCTTTATTTGCTTGGCTCAGTCGATGGTTCAATAGATGGGTGAAATAATCGGAGCACAAAGGTACCTGGTTCCACAGGTAGTTTGAGGGCGGCACGTTTCGACAGGCAATTGGCGATGTCGTTCTCCACTCGGGGGACGTGTTCAGCTTGTATACCGTCGAAACGCCCCTCCAATTTCCTTACTTCATCCACGTAGGCTTCCATCAACGGGCTCTGGTAATCTTTGTTTACTTGCCTGACGACGAGCTGCGAATCTCCTCTGACGATGAGCTTCTTGATCCCGAGGTCCGCTGCGATCCTAAGACCGGCGAGCAGTCCCTCGTACTCGGTGGTGTTCTTTGTTAATACCTCCCTGGGGAAGTACATCTGGATCACATACTTGAGGTGCTCTCTGGTGGGTGCAACGAGCAGCACTCCAGCACCGGCGCCTTGCAGCGAGAAAGCCCCGTCAAAGTACATAATCCAGTCGCAACTCTCACCCTTGCCGGGGAGGGTAGTCTCCTGGATCTCCTCGTCGGGCATTGAGATCCATTCTGCAACAAAACTCTGCCAATACTCTACTCTGAATCGTCGAAGTGCTTTCAAATTTCAAACCAAAGCTTGACAGCTCTAGGGCCCACTCCACAGTCCTCCCAGTCGCATCTGGGTTATGCAATGTTCGTTGCAACGGGAGGTAGGTGACGACGGTGATTTCATGTGCTTGGAAGTAATGACACAGCTTCCTCGAGGCCATAAGGAGGCCGAAGAGCAATTTCTGCACGTCGGACTATCTTGACCTAGCCCCCTGTAATAGGGAGCTGACAAAGTAAACCGGGTGCTGCATCATCTTTTTCTTCTGCATCACTCCATTCGGTCGTGTCTCTTCAGCCCCAGTAGCATCAGGTGTTGTCGCTGCTATCGCTTCTGTATTGACCTCCCTCTGGGCCACTAGCGCGGCACTGACCACTTGGTTCGTTGCCGCTAGGTACAACAGCAACGGTTCTTGTGGTTTAGGCGCGACCAGTACCGGTGTAGAGGAGAGGTATTTCTTCAAATCTTGCAGCGCCACTTCGGCTTCCTGGGTCCACTCCATCGGGTCCGGCTTTTTCAAAATTTTGAAAAAGGGAAGGGCGCGCTCGGCAGATTTGGAGATGAACCTGCCCATGGCGGCAACGCACCCAGCAAGCCGACGCACATCCTTGATTCGCCTGGGCGCTTCAATCTGCTCGATGGCCTTGATCTTGTCAGGATTTGCTTCAATTCCACGCAGTGACACGAAGAAGCCGAGAAGCTTGCCGGACGGGACGTCAAAGACAGACTTTTCAGGGTTCAGCTTAAGGTTGATCTTGCGCAGATTCGTGCATGCCTCTTCTAAGTCTTGCACGAGCGTTGCTTTGTCCTTGGTTTTGACCACTATATCATCCATATATGCTTCCATATTTCTATGTAGCTGAGGCTCAAAACCAATCTGGACCGCCCTCGCAAATTTTGAGCCAGCACTCTTCAATCCGAAAGGCATCCGCATAAAGCAATACGTACCACATGGGGTGATGAATGTTGTCTTTTCTTCATCTTCTCTCGTCATGAAGTTCTGGTGGTAGCCTGAGTAAGCGTCGAGGAATGATAACAAGTCACACCCGGCTGTGGAGTCCACAATCTGGTCGTTGCGTGGTAATGGGAAAGGGTCTTTTGGACAAGCCTTATTAATGTTTGTGTAGTCTATACACAGCCTCCACTTCCCATTTGCCTTACGCACTACCACCGGATTGGCCAACCATGTTGGATGGAGCACTCCTCTCACTAGGTCGGCTGCCTCTAACTTCCTGGTGTCCTCTCTGATGAACTCTTTCTGCTCCAGAGCTTGCTTCCTGACCTTTTGCTTGATGGGTCGCGCATGAGGGCAGACAGCAAGATGGTGCTCCATCACCTCCCTGGGAACGCCGGGGATGTCAGACGCTTGCCATGCAAACACGTCGACATTCGCCCATAGGAAGCTGACGAGTGCGTCTTCCTATTTGCTGTCGAGGGAGGAGCTTATGGTGAAAGCCCCTCCCGCGCCGCTCTCGTTGACGGATACCCGCTTGGTTTCCGGTGGAGCAGCTCTGGATTTCTTGCTCTTGCTGGTGGAGCTCTCTATCGTGTTCTCAACGGGAACGCTACACTACGAAGAGGAGCGCTTGCCATAGTAGGCGCGAGATGTCTTCCCGGTCTTATTTCCTCCCGGGGCTTCAGTAGCAGGAGCAAGCGCCTTGGCGGCAGTCGCTGCAACTGCCTCCCGGTATAGCTGGTCAGCGCAGATCAGCGCATCCTTCTTGTCAGAGGGGACGGTAATGATGGACATCGGCCCAGGCATCTTCAGCGACTTGTAGGCGTAGTGCGACGCCACCATGAACTTGGCCAATGATGTGTGATGTCTACACACGCTTCTACTCTTGTAGACTATGTTGGGCCTCCAAGCGCAGAGGTTTGTAGGACAGCAGCAACTTCCCTCAAGTGGATGACCTAAGGTTAATCGAACTCAGGGAAGTAGAGGTTGAAGATGGTCTCTCTCAAGCAACCCTCCAACTAAGATACAAGAGGTCTCTTGTGTCCCCAACACACCTAATACACTTGTTAGATGTATAGGTGCACTAGTTCGGCGAAGAGATGTTAAATGGCAAGTGATATGGATGGCAAAACAAAGTAATATAAATCTGTAATAAAAAGTGCAGCAAGCAAACAAGTGGTAAACGTGAGCACAAATGGTATTGCAATGGTGGAAACAAGGCCTAGGCTTCAGACTTTCACTAGTGGCAACTCCCAACAACATTAACATAATCGAGTCACATGATATTTCCCATAAAACATGCAAAGGGGACGCACTCGGAGGTCATTCCTTCGTGGTCAAGAGAGGACGAGAATTATGTAGGGCTACAAAAGCACACCTCAAAGTTCGTAGTTCTCAATCAAAGGATTTCCCAATGTCACCGCGGCCATCCAAAGAGAGTCCCACAATCACCACAACATATCTAAAGGATAGTCAAAGACAAGCACCAAGAGACTCTCAATCTTCAATCAACACACAAGAGAGGAAATCACTCATGAAAATATTGTTCTAATCCATGTCCAATAGACCGCTGTCACCTTGGTCTCGGGGATTATACTAGATAAAGACAAGTGAGTACATCAATCCAATACATAGAGGAAGGGGAAATATCTTGGGATCACCCTAGATTAACACAGCCTATGATCACAACGAAGATCACATCATGGGAGAGAGAATTGACCACATAGCTACTGGTAAGAACCTCAGCCTCGAGGAGGAACTACTCCCGCGTCATGGAGGGAGGAAGCAACGTCGATGGAGATGATTCCGGGGGCACTTCCCCGTCCCGGCAGGGTGCCGGCGCAGGAATTCTGGTCCCCCGAAGCTTGATGGCGATGGCGGCGGAGATCGGAATCGCGTCTGGAGAAAAGGGGTCTGGAATCAGGGTTTCCGCGACACGGTGTAAATATATGCCAAAGGGGGGCATCAGAGGGGGTCAGAGGTGCCCAGGCGCCCCCCCCCGGCGCGGCCAGGGGGGCGCGTGGGCAGGCCGCCTGGAGCCCCTGTGGGTCCCCTCCGGCCCTACTTTGGCCGCATGGAAGCTTCCGGAACGCTGATTTTTTATATAATTTTTCTGGATTTTTTCTGGCAGTTCTCGTAATGTGAAAACCTGAAATACAAAAACAGCCGAAAACAGAAACTGGCACTGGGGTGCACTGAGTTAATAGGTTAGTCCAAATATGATCAAAAGTGTATGGAAGTGTATAAATAACATAGCAATATCACCCAAAAGAGGCATGGAGCAAGCAGAAATTATAGATACGTTTTGGACGTATCAACATCCCCAAGCTTAATTCCTGCTCGTCCTCGAGTAGGTAAATGATAACAAGAATAATTTCTGTGGTGACATGCTATTAACCATATAGGACTTTTTCATAGTCATATGACAAAAGCTTACTGAGACAATGAATCTATAGTAATTAAGTTGCCTCATGAGAAAATCACAAAGAACTGAAAGTTTTACAATATGATATTGGAACATCAAATAGATTCGTAATGAACATGATGTGCAAATATGATAAAGTGATATCTAGCTTGCCCCCTTTAGTGAAGCAAAACATAAATGCAGGGGCACCTCCAAGGTTTAAGTGATGACTAGATACAATGATTTCAAATTAAACGATATCAAAATCATGCAAAAGACAATGCTACTTTGGGACAATGCACATTACACTCAGAATGACAATCATGCTCTCAGTAGTTGGTGCTTTTAAAAGAAGGTGGAGACTCTCGAACTGTGGCTTTTGTTGGCAAGGTTGAAAACCCGTAGTCGGAAACAAAGACAAAACATGTACCAGAGCTCTTGGTTTTAAAACAGAGGTAATAATTTTTTTAGATCATGCATGTTTCGTCAACGAATGCTAGCAGACAACTCAATCACTTCTTGAGATGGACAAGTTTCGAGGAACGGCTCCCGAATGAGGACGATCACATCCTCTTAATCTCCTTTGTTTATCACTGCCAAAGTTTTCTGATTTCTCATGAACAAAGCGTGAAGGTGGGTTTGTTCGTTATATTATCTTTTTGAGCCGGGCGCACTCAATGCCAGTTCCTTCTCGTATTATGGGTTTGCACATTATACATGCAATCCCGGGGTGAAGCTTGTCCAACTTAAAAAGATCATGAATTAACTACTACTTCCTCATGAACTTAAAACAGAGGCACAAAATAGGAATGCTTTTTCTTTGAATAATTTCGAGATGGTACATGCAAGTCTCCGTTAGGAATGGCAGGTAAATACCATGTAGGAAGATATGGTGGACTCATATGGCATAACTGGATTAAAAGGATGTGGATGCACAAGCAGTCAGTCCGCTTAGTACAGGAGAAGGTTAGCAAAAGACGGGGAGCGACCAACTAAGAGAGCAATGACGGTCATAATCATGCAGAGCGACAATGCAACATTGAATCAGGCATGGAAGTTATATCGCTACTCAGAAACAAAAGATCATCAAGGCTTGACAGACTTTCTTTACAGTCTTAAATATGCGTGAGCATACGCCAAGTCAATCAAAATAAATTCTTTGAAGGAAGATATTACTAAACCATACCACATCATAGGCAAACAAATCATGTTGGTACTCCAATAACACATTGGGAACCCCCCAGCTATTTGAGACTAACCATAAGAAAACATGAACTACTAAGCGCCATTATGCACGTAGCATCTTTATCATAGACATATCAACCAATGCAACGGAAGCAAACTCTCTTAATAAGATAAACATGATAACTAAAGAGAGTTCAAGCAACCAACTAAACAAAAGCTCTTTAAAAAGATAAGCATGAAAGTTAAGAGCTAAGCATGATAGTAGCTATTAAAAGACAAAGAACACACACATCAAAGATAGATATGCAAATTCTATGTTATGTTCCAGGTTGAAGTGGAGCGTGTTTCTCTCCCACACAAAGAAAGATGGGTTCCAACTCATTATGACAGCAAGCAAAGCTAAAGAAAACTAAAAAGGAAACTAAAAGCAAGACGCTCCATGCATAGCACATAACACATGAAGTGATAAAATATAGTGGAACGAAAGACGAACTGATAATTGTTGATGGAGAAGGGGATGCACAGGGGCATCCCCAAGCTTAGACGCTTGAGTCTTCTTGAATATTTCTTGGGGGTGCATGGGGGCATCCCCAAGCTTCAGCGTTTGACACTCCTGAATCTTTTTATCATCTTCCCTCGCACACTTGAAAACTCCCTTCATACATAACTCATCATAATCTGATTAGCGAGGTTAGTACCCATAATAAAATAATTGTTCCTTGCTGGAAATAAAGATATTCTTGAAGTTCTACTGTTTCCAAGATTGCCAAAAGGTTTTTGCAAAGAAAAAGCAAGCTCTAGGTTTGCAAAATGAAGGAAAGGCAAAACAGGACAGAATCTGTGAAAAACAGAACAGCAGGTAGTAAATGATTTTTCCGGGGCACTTCTGCACCTCTAATAAAAAAACTCAAAACAGACGCACGAAAGACAATTATATAGATCACGCTGTCGAAAGAATTCAGACCAAAAAGATGATCTGGTGATTTTATACGAATTTTTCTATCCAAGGACAGAATCTGTTTCCTGGACAGCACGTCACAACTTTTGAACTTTCTTGCAATCAGAGGCTAAACTTGGCACAAAGCTGAAAAATAAAGATACAATGATGTTGCTACAGTAGTAACAAACATCAAGACCACTAAAACTGAAAGTAAACATAACAAGGGTTGTCTCCCTAGAGCTCTTTCTTTATAGCCATAAAGATAGGCTTAAGACTTTAATGATGCTCTCGTAGGAATAAGAGCTGAAGAACAAAAGAGAGCATCAAGAAGCAAATACCAAACACATTTAAGCCTAACATGCTTCCTATGCATAGGAATATTGCAATAGAATAATTCATTGAAGCACAAAGCAACTAGCATAGGAAGGCAAAACAAGCATAACTTCAAAATATTCACCATAAAGAGAGGAAACTTCTTATTATTAAGATATTTAGAACCAAGTCTCCCCCTCTTATTATAAATTTCAGTGGCATCATGGATGAACTCAACAATATAAGCATCACGTAAAGCATTGTTACCATGATCCACATGCAAAAAGGTACTCTTACTCTCCACATAAGCATAATCTTTCTCATTGGTAATAGTGGGAGTAGGACTATCATAAACAACTTGAACACTATAGATTACTTGTGTATTAGGAGGGTGGTCTTCAACAAGGGTGTAATTCCCTCCATGATTATGACAAGTTTCATAAGGATAATTTCTCCTTATGTCATAGGTACCTTTATAATCACTATAGGTTGGAGCTATGACATCATCATAGTAGAGAAGAGCATTATCATTGCTAGCAACTATATTTGTAATCATGTTGTCTTTATTCTTACTAGCAAAAGAATTATCAATTATCACATCACTAGTGGGTAAAGGGTTTGCAATCCTATCATCCCCAAGCTTAGAGCTTCCCATATCATCACTTTCAGAGTTGGTACCAAAAGATTTTCAAGATCATAAGTAGCATTATCATCATTTTCCCAATCACAATAAGTAACATGCATATCATAATCAAAATCATCTTCAATAGTACCTACGGACGTATCATCAAGATGATAATTAAGGCAATAAACTTCACCTTGTTCTTTAAATTTACAATCGTTAGGATAAAAGTTGATGGGAGGAATATGCTCAGGCCAGGTTGATACCCATTCTTCTTCTTTCTTGCTCCTCTTCCTCCTCCTCTTCTTTTTCTTCTTCTTAACCTTAGGAGGGAGTGGTTGGAGATGTAGCTTCTCCACATATCCTGGTTTATCATTAGAAACAATAGAGGAAACTTGGGAGAAACTCTCCTTTTTATTAGCAGAAATATAAGAGACATTTTTATACTTTGGGAAAGTTCCCTCCTTTATAATCTTACCTATGTAATCATTTTCATGGCAATTAACAACACAATAGAGATGGCAATTTTGCAAAGTGTTTTTTATTCCTCTGGCATTAACATCTAGCCATGAAGTCTTTTCTGATAACTCTTCACACATCAAAAATAACATAAGCTCATCATAAAGATCAGAGGTGATCATGTTATCACACAACCGGTTAACAGTTATGTTTTGAAAGTTCATGCATTGAAAATTAAAGTGACCCTCTATACGGCAAAGTTCACAAGTAAAAGGATAAAGGTCACACAATTCTCTAGCAATTTCATTTAAATCTCTGACCCAAGTGATTGTTCTTTCATGCTTATGTTGCTTACAATACTTCTCTTCTTCAATCATAGGCCTTTCACAAGGTCTATCCACTCCACAAAAATTAACATGCTTATATAAAACTGCATTTTTAGGAATTGGATCATGCATGTTGCAATCATCATGAACAATTTCATTTTCTTTGCAAGTCTCTTAAAAAGGTTTATGATACTTGATCCAATCCTCCTTAGGCATATTAAGATGTGAAGCAAAAGATTTGAGGAAATCAACAAGGAGTTGAGAATCAAGCCCAAACTTAGCACTAAACTTATTAAAACTTGTAGTTTTAACAAAGGACTTAATGCAATCATACTCATAAATTATACCTGACTCTTTACCTTTGTCGATCTCCCAATCTTCAGTGTTGCGTTGAATTCTTTCAAGGAGTTCCCATTTAGCATCAATCTTTTTGTTTGTGAAAGAACCCATAGAGGAAGCGTCGAGCAAATCATTATCCTGTCGAGAAAGCCTCGCATAGAAATTAGTAATAATCATATCTTTGGGGAGCCCATGGTTAGGACATTTTAGCATTAACGTTTTTAGTCTCCCCCAAGCTTGAGCTATGCTCTCTCCGTCATGAGGATAGAAATTATAAACATAATTCCTATTCTCATGGACTTCATGAAGAGGATAAAACTTGGAGTAAAAGAGAGACTGGATCTCTTCCCAATCCAGCAGGTGAGAGTCATCTAGTAGCCTATACCATTCCAATGGTTTTCCTTTCAGTGACAAGGCAAATAATTTCCTCATGACAAACTCCTTTGATACACCTGCAAGCTTAAATAATGAACATAGTTGTGACATATATAGCAAGTGTTCACCGGGATGTTTGTCTCCTGCATAACGATTAGCCAAAACATAATCGATAATACCAGCTGGTATTTTATAGGGCACAATTTCAGTAGGGGGAGGAGCAACCACCACAGGTGTGGGGCGTCTTCCCGCAAGCAACGATCCAATAGCACGGTTTTCCATAAACATAACTAGTGAAATAAAAACAAGAAACAAAAAGATTTAATTGCAAGATCTAAAGATATACCTTCAAGCGCTCACCTCCCCGGCGACGGTGCCAGAAATAGCTTGATGTCTACACACGCTTCTACTCTTGTAGACTATGTTGGGCCTCCAAGCGCAGAGGTTTGTAGGACAGCAGCAACTTCCCTCAAGTAGATGACCTAAGGTTTATCGAACTCAGGGAAGTAGAGGTTGAAGATGGTCTCTCTCAAGCAACCCTGCAACTAAGATACAAGAAGTCTCTTGTGTCCCCAACACACCTAATACACTTGTTAGATGTATAGGTGCACTAGTTCGGCGAAGAGATGTTAAATGGCAAGTGATATGGATGGCAAAACAAAGTAATATAAATCTGTAATAAAAAGTGCAGCAAGCAAACAAGTGGTAAACGTGAGCACATATGCTATTGCAATGGTGGAAACAAGGCCTAGGCTTCATACTTTCACTAGTGGCAACTCCCAACAACATTAACATAATCGAATCACATGATATTTCCCATAAAACATGCAAAGGGGACACACTCGGAGGTCATTCCTTCATGGTCAAGAGAGGACGAGAATTATGTAGGGCTACAAAAGAACACCTCAAAGTTCGTAGTTCTCAATCTAAGGATTTCCCAATGTCACCGCGGCCATCCAAAGAGAGTCCCACAATCACCACAACATATCTAAAGGATAGTCAAAGACAAGCACCAAGAGACTCTCAATCTTCAATCAACACACAAGAGAGGAAATCACTCATGAAAATATTGTTCTAATCCATGTCCAATAGACCGCTGTCACCTTGGTCTCGGGGATTATACTAGATAAAGACAAGTGAGTACATCAATCCAATACATAGAGGAAGGGGAAATATCATGGGATCACCCTAGATTAACATAGCATATGATCACAACGAAGATCACATCATGGGAGAGAGAATTGACCACATAGCTACTGGTAAGAACCACAACCCTGAGGAGGAACTACTCCCGCGTCATGGAGGGAGGAAGAAACGTCGATGGAGATGAATCCGGGGGCACTTCCCCGTCCCGGCAGGGTGTCGGCGCAGGAATTCTGGTCCCCCGAAGCTTGATGGCGATGGCGGCGGAGATCGGAATCGCGTCTGGAGAAAAGGGGTCTGGAATCAGGGTTTCTGCGACACGGTGTAAATATATGCCAAAGGGGGGCATCAGAGGGGGTCAGGGGTGCCCAGGCGCCCCCCCGGCGCGGCCAGGGGGGGCGCGTGGGCAGGCCGCCTGGAGCCCCTGTGGGTCCCCTCCGGCCCTACTTTGGCCGCATGGAAGCTTCCGGAACGCTGATTTTTTATATAATTTTTCTGGATTTTTTCTGGCAGTTCTCGTAATGTGAAAACCTGAAATACAAAAACAGCCGAAAACAGAAACAGGAACTGGGGTGCACTGAGTTAATAGGTTAGTCCAAATATGATCAAAAGTGTATGGAAGTCTATAAATAACATAGCAATATCACCCAAAAGAGGCATGGAGCAAGCAGAAATTATAGATACATTTTGGACGTATCAATGTGTAATGCCCAGGATGCAACTATGTCTCCTACATGTCGAGGCACGACCTAGAGACATAAGCGCATCCTGGAATGATCTCAAACATGGTATCTTTGCACATCTCATATAAAAGTTCAGGGATGAAAGTGTAAAAGATAGTTGGCTTACACTCGCCACGTCACACAATGAATACAATAATATACATTCATCCAAATAACACAGGGTCCGACTACGGACAAAATCCAAACGAGAAAGATACCACGAACACAAGGCCTGATCGCCCCTAGTTGGAACCACTACTGATCGTCGGGATACGAAACATAGTAATGACCACGCTCTTCATCAAACTCCTAGTGAAGTTCTGAGCAATCTCCTGCATCGTACTCGGCTGTACCTGCATCTGGTGTGTGTAGTAAACTGTGAGCCGCAAGGACTTAGCAATCCCATTCCCGGGTATCAAAACTAGCAAAGCCTTAGGTGGGGAAGGGTAATAAGGTGTTTGCAGCAGCGCTAAGCAACTAGCTTACGAGTTCAGAGCAAGATGAGTATATGTGGCAACGATCGCCAAGTTGATCAAGAAGTGATCCTAGCTACTCATGGTCAAACATAACCCCATCGTGTTCGCTTCCCGAAGCCCTTCGGAAAGAGACCATCACGTTTACTCGCACAGGTAGTGTATTCTTATGGATATGGTGTCAAGTTATCTACAACCGGATATTAACAAAAATCCCATCTGCCACATAACCGCGGGCACGGCTTTCGAAAGTACAAAATCCTGCAGGTGTGTCCCAACTTAGCCCATCACAAGCTCACGATCTACGGAGTCGCAACTCAAAAATAGGAAGACTCGAGTATTCTCAGAATCCCGTGCTCAAGATATTTCTACAAAGGTAAAACTAATCCAGCAAGACCTCCCGGCATGCCGACACCCTGATAGTAGCCGCGCATATCTCGTCTCAGGCCACGACCGGATGGGACAGCCTACAGGAAAATACAAATCCTCGAGTTTCCTCGTGGTGGCCCCGCAGCCTGCCCGGTTGGACCAACACTCATGAGGAGCACTGACCCGGGTTGTTGATTAAGAACTCGGGTTTATAACTCACTATGCAAGTTTTAGTTGTTAGGCAAATGTAGTACCAATGTTGGGTCTTCCTGGAAAAGTTTTAAGCAGTGCGAATTATCAAGGGGGGCCCATATACCCGAACCGTGTTAGGAACGCAAAATCAAGGAACATAACACCGGTTTATCGGGTCCTAAGGTGGCATGAGTGGAACAAAACACCAAGCAGAAGGCCAAGCCTTCCACCCATTACCAATATATATGTGCATTAATTTAATTAAGATAGATATTGTGTTATCCCAATAAACAAGGCCAAACTTGGAGCAATCTTCAAACTTCACCTACAACTAGCAACGCTATAAGAGGGGCTGAGCAAAAGCGTACTTAGCCAACCAACGGTTTGCTAGGAAGGCGGTTAGAGTGTTTCATGGCAACAATAGGAGGCTGACAAACAGGAATAGGCATCGAGGCAATCTAAAGAGCGAGACAACTAGCATAGGCAAAGATAGAGGTGATATCGGCGAACGGTCATCTTGCCTGATAAGATGGTAAGACGGCTCCTCAAACTCAGTCTCGACAAGATACTCGAACTCGGTATCGGTGCCCAGCTCTACCCAACACAAGAGCACAACAACGGCACAATATCAAACATGGTGCAATGCACAATCAACATGATGCAAGACATGTCATGGGATGCAAGTATGAGGTGCGTATGCATGAGGATGCTCGCAAGCCTAAGGAGAAGATGATGGAAATTGCTTCATCTTGGGTAACCAAGCAAGCCACTGGATAGATTGGAAGATTTCGGTCGAAATCGATATAAAGTTCATGAGAAATGGATGCACGGTTTGCAAATGACAAGCAAAACAAAATGCAATGCAAAACTGCAGTTAACAACAACATGACAACTTTGGAGCAAGATATAATTATGCTAAAGCACCCAAACATGAAGACAAAAGGCATCGATGTGAAATAGACATGATTCTTAACAAGCATGAACTTAGAGCACACCCAAAAACTTGCTGGAACACAATTAAACAAGCATGGCAAGATTCAATAAGTTTACAGATTTCTCAGACTTAGTGAAATACAAGGCATGGCAGAAATTACAACAAGTAGGCATGTTTGCAAGCTTGTGCAACTCAACTCAAAGCATAGTATGGCATGTGAATATAACCAACAGCAATAAGACATGTTTGTGAAGCTACTCATGGCAAGAACATGGTCATAGGATGCATAGAACACTAGCTATTCACATGGCAAAATTGAACTTGTTGATAACATGCTGAAAGAAACATTTTATAGCAACTTGAGAGCATGAAAACAACAAGCTACAACAAGGTATCATGGCAAACAAGAGCATGGATAGCTAGAGCATAACATATACATCTAGGAACACCCACTGGACAACTCTAACCATGCACAACAATGACAGTGGCATCATGGGAACATGGCATAAAAATTAACAGATTCACACTTAGCAGAAATTTAACATCACGATGACATGTTAACAAGCTTGATGCACTCATCTCAGGACATATCATGGCATGAAAATGGATGTATCATGTAGAGCACATCTCCAAGAGCAAAACTCATGTTGACACCTAGCTCATATGACACATGGATGAATATACACAAACAAGACAAAACATCATCTCATAACAAATCTAGAAACTTATCAGCCACATGCACTTTTGCAACAGAGATAAACATGGCATAATGCAACCTATCATGCTTGCAAATGATCCATCATGAAGAGCATCACAAGACGAACATCAGGACATATCATACACTCCATTTCGACCAACATGCACAAAGTTACAAGCTCACGAACATGCCAACAAATTTACACAGACAACAAGTGCTGAAATAGTTACATCACGAAGCACTCTTGCCACGAGGATTAAGTAAACTAGATGAACCCTGTCATGCATGAAATCGATGCTAACATGTAGAGCATGTCAAGACGAACGTTTTGATATATCATATGCGCGAAAGAGAGCACCGAGCACAAAGTTACCACATGATGAAGGAGACAACAAATTTACACGGATCTGGGACTTAGTGGAATTTTAACTCCGCGAAAGTCAACGTGGGACGGAGGGATTCCGAGACGGAGAGATCCGGGCGTTTAGTTGGGGGGGGGGGCGGTGGATCTGGTCCCGATCCACGGGACCTCGTCGGGGACGAAGAAGATGGCCGGAGCTCGCCGGAGTTGACGAGGAAGACGACGGCGACGGCGGCCGGCGGCGGAGAAGAGGCCGGCGGCGTGGTGGAGCTTGTGCCCGGCAGCGGTCGAGCGGAGGCGGAGGCACGGCTGGCCGGTGGTGTGGCTGCGAGCCGGCGGCGTCGGGCCGGCCGGGGCGGCGAGCGGCCGGCTGCGGGTTGCGATGGCCGAAGCGCCCGAGGCGGCAGCGGCGGTCCCCTGCCGGCGGGGCGGCGCGGTGCCGGCGGGCGGGCGGGTGGAGGCGAGAGGACAACCGGCGAGGCGCCTCGCCGGCGGTGGCCGGAGCGATGCAGAGGGGCGCTGGTAGACGGGGAGACGCGGGATCGACGCGGGGGCGACGTGGGCCGGGCGAGCCCCGCCTGGGCCCGGCGGGCCGGCGGCGCGAGAGGATGGATCTGGCGGCGGCGAGACACGTGGCAGACTATGATTGGTCCGGGCGCGACAGCGGACGTGTCCGGCACGGGTCGTACGTCTCCGGCGCGGGTCCGACTGTCCGGCGCGGGTCGGACGCGTGCGGCTGCGCGAGGAGCGGATTTCTAGGGTTTGATCCGGAAATTTCGGGGGAGAGACTTATTTATAGATAGAGGGAGCTAGGAGTGTCCAAATGAGGTGTGGTTTTCTCCCACACGATCACGATCCGACAACTGAGAGGATGGAGGTGGTTGTGCTCGGCTTGTTGGCTGTTGTGGAGGGGTGTTGGGCCAAAAGAAAGAGGAGCTTTTAGCCCACGAGGTTACCGTTGGAGTATCAAACGACCTCCAAACGCGAAGAAACTTGACAGGCGGTCTCCACGTACTAAAACAACAACGTACGACAAGTCTCACCTCATTCCGAGAACGTTCTACGGCCAATTGTGAAAGAAGGACTCGGAGGTGCCACGGGCACGTGTGTGAGTGTCGGAACTCGAAATGGACAACGGGAAGAGACGAGCATGACCGGGTGCAAGTGAGACTATGCCAATGCAATGCACATATTAAAAATGACATGGATGATATGCACACACGCACACACAAAACGAACAAACCCGAAATGAAGGAAGATCCCAGAATGGAATTGATTAAGTCAACAAAGATTATATAACCATAAATGGAATTGTTACATCCGGGGCGTTACAAACTCTCCTCCACTACAATAAGATATCATCACTAGATATAGGACTGAAAGAAAGCGGGATACTTGGAACGGAGAAGATCTTCTCTTTCCCATGTAGCTTCTCGGTCGGTATGGTGTGACCACTGCACTTTCAATAATTTGATGGACTTGTTGCGGGTCTTGCACTCAGTTTCTTCAAGAATGGCAACGGGGTGCTCACGATAAGACAAGTCTTGCTGAAGATCAATCTCTTCGAAAGGAATGGTGCGTTCAGGCGTCTTGAAGCACTTGCGGAGTTGTGACACGTGAAACACATCATGCACATTTGCGAAGTTGGAGGTAAGCTCGAGTTGGTAGGCTAGATCGCCTCTCTTGCCAAGAATCTTGAAAGGGCCCACGTATCTTGGAGCAAGCTTGCCCTTGATACCGAACCTCTGAGTGACCTTCATGGGAGAAACACAATGATAGAGGCAAAGGTGTCCCGTCTTTCGATGAGATGGTGGCTATCGTTTTGGAGGAAGTCGACTTTGACGATCCGACTATGAACGTGCGAGGACGTCGCGCCTTAGCAATCGCTAAACCAACTCCGAGAGGTTGTTGACCACGCCGGAGCACGATCAACCCGACCACGAAGGTCTGTTTCCTGCAGGCAAACGAAGAACAAGCAAGAAACTAAGATTCCAATCTAGATATTGCGAATATAAGAGGAAAGCTTTATTGATCAAGGTGGGGTTCTGTGACGCCTTGGTCTGGTCGTTGAACACAAACGAAGTACGCTAAGTTGCAGCTATGGCGAAATTTTAATCTAAACAAAACCCAAAGTCTAAACGACGCCCTAAGGGCTGTATATATGAGGGAAAGAGGGGGGAATTTCGTGGCCCTTGGTGGAGGGGTCCGAAACCAACCCTAACTCTTGTTTCCCCACACATACGGACTCTAAAAATAGCCTATACTCAAGTATTTCGAAATTACATGGGCCTGGCCCAATAATAAGGTGACGCAGCACCTATAATAGCCTCTGGACGAAATTTATGAAGTGGCATCTTGTATATTTCGTCCAAGGTTTCTCGCACTCATTATGGTGGCTTCAAAGTCCTGAAATCATCAATTGAAACTCCATTCTTGTTCCCCTTGCGCATGCCATCATCTCCATGCTTGATCTTGCTCCAATGTTCATCCTTCTTGTCCAAGCTAGGCCCTTCATTTGTAAGCAAGACAAATGTATCCAATTTAGGCAGCATCATATTCTCATGAACATTAGATTCATTACCAAGAAACGAAAGTACCTGGTAATTTAATTGGCGTGCGCGAGCTCTAGTAATTGATCCTGTATATGTGTCAGTTGGAGCTGTGGGTGTAACCTTGTTAGTGATGTCCTCATCATCCTCCCCTTCTTGAATTGAAGTCGTCCTCGACGGAAGCTCATCTTCCTCACCCAAGTAAGGCTTCAAATCTGCAATGTTAAATGTGGGACTAACCCCAAAATCTGCAGGCAGCTCAAGTTTATATGCATTATCATTTATTTTCTCTAACACCTTGAAAGGACCATCAGCACGTGGCATTAGCTTTGACTTGCGCAAATTATGAAACCTATCCTTACACAAATGTAACCAAACAAGATCTCCAGGTGCAAAGACAACACGTTTTCTACCCTTATCTCCAACAAGTTTATATTTAGCATTCATGCGCTCAATATTTTCCTTAGTTAACTCATGCATTTTTAAGATCAATTCAGCATGTTGTTTAGCATCAAAATTAACCTTCTCCGAAGATGGAAGAGGCAACAAATCAATAGGTGCACGAGGTAGGAAACCATAGACAATTTCAAAAGGGCACATCTTAGTAGTAGAATGCAACGAACGATTATAAGAAAATTCAATATGAGGCAAGCATTCTTCCCACATTTTCTTATTATTCTTCAAAACAGCCCTAAGCATAGTAGACAAAGTTCTGTTGACTACTTCAGTTTGTCCATCAGTTTGGGGGTGAAAAGTAGTACTAAAAAGCAGTTTAGTCCCCAACTTAGCCCATAAACATCTCCAAAAGTGGCTAAGAAATTTAGTATCACGATCTGAAGCAATAGTATTTGGCACACCATGCAAGCGAATAATTTCACGAAAGAACAAATCAGCAACATTAGCAGCATCATCGCTTTTATGACATGGTATAAAGTGTGCCATCTTCGAGAACCTATCCACGACAACAAATATGCTATCCCTCCCCTTCTTTGTTCGAGGTAAACCCAAAACAAATTCCATAGATATATCTTCCCAAGGAACACTAGGGACAGGCAAAGGCATATATAAACCATGAGGATTGAGTCGTGACTTAGCTTTTTGACATGTAGTGCAGCGAGCAACAAAACGCTCAACATCCCGCCGCATCTTTGGCCAAAAGAAATGTGTAGCAAGTACGTCCTCCGTCTTCTTCACGCCAAAGTGTCCCATTAATCCTCCTCCATGCGCCTCCTGCAACAACAAAAGACGAACAGAGCTAGCTGGAATGCATAGCTTGTTAGCTCGAAACACAAATCCATCACTAACGACGAACTTGTTCCATGTTCTCCCTTCTTTACAATTCTGCAATACATCTTTAAATTCAGCATCATCCACATATTGATCTTTGATGGTCTCCAAACCAAATATTTTAAAGTCAAGTTGTGAAAGCATAGTATAACGACGAGACAATGCATCAGCAATAACATTTTCTTTTCCCTTCTTGTGTTTAATAACATAAGGGAAAGTCTCTATGAATTCAACCCATTTAGCATGTCTACGGTTCAGTTTTGCTTGACTTTTAATGTGCTTTAAAGATTCATGATCAGAATGTATAACAAATTCTTTGGGCCATAAATAATGTTGCCATGTCTCCAAAGTCCGAACAAGAGCATATAATTCCTTATCATAAGTAGAATAATTCAGACTAGGCCCACTCAATTTTTCAGAAAAATATGCAACAGGTTTACCATCTTGTAATAACACACCTCCTAACCCAATTCCACTAGCATCACATTCAAGCTCAAAAGTCTTATTAAAATCAGGAAGTTGGAGTAAAGGAGCATGTGTCAACTTATCTTTCAATACCGTGAAAGCTTCTTCCTGTGCAGTACCCCAAACAAAAGGCACATCCTTCTTTGTAAGCTCATTGAGAGGTACATCAATGGTGCTGAAATCTCTCACAAAACGCCGATAGAATCCAGCGAGGCCAAGGAAACTCCTCACGTGTGTGACCATTTTGGGCTGCGGCCAACTCTCAATAGCTTCAATCTTGGCTTTATCAACCTCAATTCCCTGTGGAGTAACAACATAGCCAAGAAAAGAGACTCGGTCGGTGCAAAAGGTGCACTTTCCAAGGTATGGTGCATATAACCTTTGTTGAGTAGCTCCTGTACTTGACGCATAATCTCCTTTGTCTCTTCTGGATTGGTACGGTATGGTGCGCGGTTGGGTAGCGATGCACCGGGAATTAAGTCAATCTGATGCTCAATCCCTCGAATAGGTGGTAATCCCGGTGGCACGTCTTGTGGAAAGATGTCGGCGAACTCCTGTAAAATGTTAGTGACAGCAGGAGGCAAAGAGGAAGGCACGTCCTCGAATGAAAATAATGCCTCTTTGCATACAACAGCATAGCAAACAGATTTGCTAAAATCTAGCTCATCAATATCAGATTTGGTGGCAAATAAACATGCACTTTTCAATTTAATTTCAGAAGCAACAGTAGATGGTTTATTATTAGGCTTCATTTGTTGCTCAAATTCTTTTGCCACAATCTGATTTTCACTCTTATTTTTCTCCTGTTTTGCTTTATTAGCTCTATTAATATCATCTTTCAAAATGGAATCAGGAGTCATAGGAAGCAAAGTAATATTTTTATCCTTATGAACAAGAGTATACTGATTGTTTCTACCATGGTGTACAGAATTTTTATCAAATTGCCATGGTCTACCAAGTAATAAGGAACATGCTTGCATAGGTACCACATCACAATCAACATAATCAACATATGTAGAGATACTAAAATGCACACGAACAGTACGTGTTACCTTAACCTTGCCGATGTTGTTGAACCATTGGATGTAGTAAGGATGTGGATGTGGTCTTGTGGTGAGAGATAGCTTCTCCACCATCTCCATGCTAGCCAAGTTGTTGCAACTCCCTCCATCTATGATCACGCGAACAAAACGTTCCTTCACAACTCCCTTTGTATGGAACAAATTATGCCTCTGATTTTGCTCAGCTTGTGTAACCTGCACACTCAAAACACGTTGAGCAACTAAACATTCATACCTGTCAGCATCTTCAGGAGCCATGTATTGCGTCTCATGATCAGAATCGTCTCCACCGTGTTCTTCACGTGTAATAAGAGCCAAAGTCTCCTCATCATAGTCACTAGCGGATTCATATCCACCATCCTCAGTAGCAATCATCACACACTGAGATTTGCAATCTCTCGCAAAATGTCCTCTTCCCTTACAACGACGACAATAATATCACTGGTGTGCCCTGTTGATGCCATCGAAGAAGAACTCTGTGCAGGCCCAATAGGTGTGCTCTTGGCAGATAATGGTGGTTGTGCCTGCTTCCTTGTATCACGGCTGGAGGTAACAGCTGATGGAGGTGTCGGTGCAGAAGAATGTGTGGAAGTAGAGGATGCACGCGGTGTCCATGATGAAGGTCGACCTGCAGAAAAGTTAGTCCGCGCCAATGCCTGTCGATCCTGCACTTCACGTTCAGCTTTACAAGCAAGATGGAATAAACGAGTGATATTAGTATAATCCTTATACTCTAGAATGGTCTGAATCTCTCTATTTAATCCACCCATAAAACGTGCAAGCATAGCTTCATTCTCCTCAACAATACCACATCTAATCAGGCCAGTTTGTAATTGCTGATAATATTCTTCTACAGAATTTTTTCCTTGTCTTAAGCGCTGCAGTTTTTGAAGTAATTCACGTTGATAATATGGTGGAACCCAACGAGTACGCATAGCAGTTTTCAAAGCAGTCCAAGTAGCTGGAGTAGGATATAATCTACAATGTTCAGACCACCAAACACATGCAAAACTAGTGAAAGCACAAACAGCAGCAGGAACACGTCTCTCCTCGGGATAGTTTAAACATGTAAAACGTTGTTCAGTTTGTAACTCCCAAGTAAGATATATATCAGGAACATATCTACCCTCAAATGGTGGAATATTCAATTTCAGTTTAGGAAGATGGTCATGTACCTCAGGTGGTGGTGCAGCCCTACCGTTGCGATGATATGCATGAGGACGACCTGGTGGTGGTGGTGCTGGTTATTGCACGTAGTTCTGATTTTGGTCAACCTCATCCTCGTAATGGTCCTCCACCTCTGCAGTAGCAGCAAGAGCTATAGAAACATCAACAGCAGCACCAGAAGCTTGACCAGTCTCAAGGGGAACGCGCTGTGCTCGTCCCACTTGATTCGGAAGGCGACGTTGTTGTTGTTGTTGTTGTTGTTGTTGTTGTTGTTGAAGAGGTGGGACAGCTGCAGCAGCCGGTGGTGGTGGAAAACGCGAAAGCAATTCAGCAAACTTGTTATCGAGCTTTGTGTCAAACGTCTTCTCCATGCCAACTATCTTCTCAATGGCCTCGTCCAATGTGTTTAGCACATCTTGCACCTGTACACTCATCATTTGCTGAAACTTATCATGAAGCTCCTTGTTCGTCAAGTTCTCCCAGTCAGTCTCGTCGACTTGTGATCCTGGCATGGTTAGCAGCAATAGAAACACACAAGAATATGATCCTACAGACTACTAATAAGTGGTGGTGGTGGCGGGTGTCACAAATCCGACAAGCAAATCTCAAATTCTTACCAGTTCTTACCAAGCAGCAGGTGGTGATCGGCAACCGTGGTAGTCAAAACTCTCAAAGCTTGGATAAAGCGATTACCAGGGAGAGTCAAACGCACGACGTAGATGTATGTGGAGCTGGGAAGGCTTATAAGATGGTAGCAAAAGTGGTCAGCAATAATCAATTCAGAGATGCAAAGGTGAATAAACGCTCAACGACGGTACTGTGCTGGTCCTAGGCTAGACCGTACTAGAGACGCGAGCCTAGAACACTAACGAAATCACGGCGCTGCACGTAATCAAGGGGAAAGCACACTCTGAATTTTTTTTTTCGCCTCTTTTTTTTCGCGCTGCTTTTTTTTTTGCGCCGAAAATCACTATAATGGCGAGTGTCTCAAAACACATCCCAAGTCAAACTAAGATGATATGCACGAAATTTTTTTGACGAATTTTTTTTTCGGAATCAGGGCAGCAACGACGAAAAAGTGCGGGAAAAAAATCAGTATGGTGGCACGTGTCTCAAAAGACTCAGAAAAGCTCAAAAATAGGATAGGGAAAAAATATTTTCACCTGTCGAAATTTTGGCCTAAAAACTGCCCGGGGGTCTCCAGACTTTTTTTTTCGAGACCTACGCAGGCAAGGAAACACAAATCCGAAACCTGGATGGATCTCGAGAACAAACCTAATATGAAAAGAACTCGGATTGGCGGTGGATATATGGTGGTAGGATATGGTAGCGGTGGTAGGTTATGGCAGCGGTGGTGGTATGTGGTGGCGGTGGTGGGATATGGCAGCAGTGGTGGTATGGCAGCGGCGATGAATATGGTGCGGCGGCGACGTGACAAACTGTGAACAGAACTCAAAACTCTAAAGAACTAGACGCTAAGACCAGCAACTTGACACGACGATGCAACCGCAAATTCAACAAAGCAAATACAGAAAAGATTATGCAAAGGCTCAGATTGGTTCGGATGGGATGAACTAACCCTAATTTTTTTTTGGCTTTTTCGTGGACTGTAGGTATGAAGAACAGACTCGATCTAATCTACGAAAAACTGTAAAATCTCACCGAGCAACCTAGAAATGTGATACCACTTGATAGAGGCAAAGGTGTCCCGTCTTTCGATGAGATGGTGGCTATCGTTTTGGAGGAAGTCGACTTTGACGATCCGACTACGAACGTGCGAGGACGTCTCGCCTTAGCAATCGCTAAACCAACTCCGAGAGCTTGTTGACCACGCCGGAGCACGATCAACCTGACCACGAAGGTCTGTTTCCTGCAGGCAAACGAAGAACAAGCAAGAAACTAAGATTGCAATCTGGATATTGCGAATATAAGAGGAAAGCTTTATTGATCAAGGTGGGGTTCTGTGACGCCTTGGTCTGGTCGTTGAACACAAACGAAGTACGCTAAGTTGCAGCTATGGCGAACTTTTAATCTAAACAAAACCCAAAGTCTAAACGACGCCCTAAGGGCTGTATATATGAGGGAAAGAGGGGGGAATTTCATGGCCCTTGGTGGAGGGGTTCGAAACCAACCCTAACTCTTGTTTCCCCACACATGCGGACTCTAAAAACATCCTATACTCAAGTATTTCGAAATTACATGGGCCTGGCCCAATAATAAGGTGACGCAACACCTATAATAGCCTCTGGACGAAATTTATGAAGTGGCATCTTGTATATTTCGTCCAAGGTTTCTCGCACTCATTATGGTGGCTTCAAAGTCCTGAAATCATCAATTGAAACTCCATTCTTGTTCCCCTTGCGCATGCCATCATCTCCATGCTTGATCTTGCTCCAATGTTCATCCTTCTTGTCCAAGCTAGGCCCTTCATTTGTAAGCAAGACAAATGTATCCAATTTAGGCAGCATCATATTCTCATGAACATTAGATTCATTACCCAGAAACGAAAGTACCTGGTAATTTAATTGGCGTGCGCGAGCTCTAGTAATTGGTCCTGTATATGTGTCAGTTGGAGCTGTGGGTGTAACCTTGTTAGTGATGTCCTCATCACACAAAGATAGACATGATCACCAATGTCGAAAGCCAAGTCAAGATGCTTGCTGTCATAGTAGCTCTTCTGGCGCGATTGCGCGGCTTTGAGATTCTCGCGTATGAATTTGCACATTTCTTCGGCCTCTGATATCAAATAATTTCCCAGGAGTTGACGTTCACCAGTCTCGGGCTAGTTGAGAGGGGTACGACACTTTTTGCCATAGAGAATTTCAAACGGTGCTTTGCCTGCACTTGCTTGGAAGCTGTTGTTGTAGGAGAATTTAGCAAATGGAAGGCAATCTTCCCATTTCATACCAAAGGAGATGACACAAGCTCTGAGCATATCTTCAAGGATTTGGTTCACTCTTTCGACTTGACCACTAGTCTGAGGGTGAAACGCTGTGCTGAAGCAAATCTTGGTGCCCATGGCTGACTGAAAGGAATCCCAGAACTTGGAAGTGAACAAGCTTCCACGGTCCGAGGAGATCACGTGAGGGATGCCATGCAAAGAAACAATTCTGGAGGTGTACAGCTCTGCCAGCTGAGCTGCGTTGATGGATTCTTTGGCTGGAAGAAAATGAGCCACTTTAGTTAGCTTGTCAATCACCACAAAGATAGCATCATTTCCTCTCTTGGACTTGGGAAAACCGGTGACAAAATCCATCTCAATGTGATTGAATTTCCACTAGGGAATAGGTAGGGGTTGAAGGAGTCCGGTTGGACGTTGATGCTCTGCCTTCACTCTTCTGCAGACATCACACTCATTCACGAATTGGGCAATCTCCCTTTTCATGCGAGTCCACCATTATGATTGCTTGAGGTCATGGTACATCTTGGAGCTTCATGTATGTATCGAGAGGAGTGAGTCATGTGCTTCGTTCATTATGAGCTTTCTAATATCACCATTGGGAACCATAATTCTGTCCTCAAAGAACAAAGTGTCTCTGTCATCAATGCGATAGCACTTGTACTTGGGAGTACCCTTAGCAATACCATGTTTCACTTTCTGCACCATAACATCACTAAGTTGAGCCTCACGGATTTGATCTTCCAAGGTAGGAGTGACTTGAAGGTTAGCAAGAAATCCTTGCGGAACAACTTGGAGGTTGAGCTTCCTGAATGATTCACAAAGTTCAGGCTGGAACGGTTTGAGGAGGAGACTGTTGCAGTAAGCCTTTCTGCTCAAGGCATCTGCAATGACATTGGCCTTGCTAGGAGTATACTCAATGCTTGGATCGTACTCTTGAATCATTTCAACCCAACAAGTATGGCGGAGGTTAAGGTTTGGCTGGGTGAAGATGTACTTCAGGATCTTGTGATCGGTGAAGATGTCCACTTTTCTGCCCAACAAAAGGTGTCTCCATGTGATCAAGGCATGAACAACTGCTGCTAGCTCGAGATCATGTGTGGGGTAATTCTTCTCATTTGGTTTAAGCTGACGCGAAGTGTATGCAACGATCTTCTTGTCTTGCATTAGAACACCGCCAAGACCTTGCAATGAAGCATCACAAAAGACTTCATAAGGCTTGGACTCATCCGGAGGAGTAAGAACCGGAGCAGAAGTGAGCTTCTCTTTGAGTGTCTTGAATGCCACATCACAATCAGGAGTCCATGAGTACTTGACATTCTTCTGCAGCAAGGTTGAAAGAGGCTTGGCAATCTTGGAGAAGTTCTCAATGAACCTTCTGCAATAGCTTGCGAGACCGAGGAAACTTTGGAGTTGTTTGACATTCTGCGGAGGTTCCCAGTTGACAATAGCTTCAACCTTCTCGGGGTTAACAGAAATGCCCTCGGCAGAGATAATATGGCCAAGATAGAGGACTTTATCAAGCCAAAATTCAAATTTGGAGAACTTCGCATAGAACCGATGCTCATGGAGCCTGTCAAGGACCAAACGGAGGTGCTTGGCCTGGTCTTCTTCATTCTTGGAGAATACCAGAATATCATCTAGATAGACGATAACGAATTCATTGGTGTAGGGGTTGAATATGAAGTGCATCATCCGAGAGAAGGTGGGTGGAGCATTTGCAAGCCCGAAAGACATGACCGTGTATTCGTAGGAGCCATAACTCGTTCTGAATGCTGCCTTGGGAATATCCTCTTCACGGATACGAATCTGATGGTGAACCATTCGGAGATCGAGATTCGAGAAAACCTTGGCTCCTTTGAGTTGCTCGAACAATTCATTGATATTGGGGAGCGGGTACTTATTCTTTATTGTCTTCTTGTTCAATGGCCGGTAATGAACGCAAAGGCATTCCGTGCCATCCTTCTTCTTGACCAATAGAACACCACAGCCCCAAGGAGAAGTACTTGGTCTGATTAGACCCATTCGTTATTGCTCATCAAGTTGTTTCTTCAGCTCCGTCAACTCATCAGGAGAAAGCTTGTACGGACGCCGACAGGCTGGCTCGGTACTAGGTTCAAGTTCAATGACAAATTCAACGGGACGGTTGGGAGGCATGCCTAGAAGCTCTTCAGGGAATACATCCTCATATTCATAAACCACCCGAATCTAGGAAATGGCATTAATCTCGCCCTTGTCATTAAGAGAGAAAAGCCTGATTGTGTTATCTCGAGCTGTGAAGATAATCACGTCTTCGTCAGGATGAGTTAGCTTGACCTCCTTCTTTGCACAATCAATATTTGCATCATGCTTGGAGAGCCAATCCATCCCAAGAATAAGATCAATGTCCGAGTTACCGAGAATAACCAGGAAAACCAGAAAACTATAATCTCCCATGTGAATAGATATATCCTGAGCCACTGAGGTCGAAGTCATGTGTTTGCCCGGAGAAATAATTGATAACTTCTTTGGCAAGTCCACTGTGCTCACGTTATGCTTGAATGCAAATGGACATGACATGATGGAAAGTGATGCACCAGAATCAAACAAGACTTTTGCAGGAATGGAGTTAACTGGAAGATTACCAAATATCACATCAGAGGAATTCTCTGCTTGAGCTGCACTCATCAGGTTCGCTCTTGCATGCTTGGGATTGTGCTTGACAATAGCATTGCTGACAGGTGGAGGAGGCGGAAGGCGCCTCTGGTTGGTGCACTTGTTGGAATAATGACCCTTCAGACCACATTTGTAGCAAGTGACCTCTGAAACTGGACGGGAAGGAGGAGCACTTGGTCTTGGAGCTTGGAGCTGAGACTTCGACTGGTTGCTTGGGTTTGGTGGGTGGGAGAATCCACGACCACCTGAGTGCTTGTTGTAGCCTGGATGACGGAGCACTAGATGAGGCAGTAGCCAGAACTTCTGCTGCTTGGCAACCACTTGAGAGGAAGAGGAGGAGTGAATAACATCTCTTATCCTCTTTTTGGAAGCTTCACACTTGAGCTGAGCTGCCTCTTGCTTGAGAGCCATATTGTAGAATTGGTCAAATTCACCCGGCTCGAACATGGTGAGAGCAAGTTGGAGTTCATCTTTAAGACCACCTTGGAACTGGTAGATTTTGCTCTTGGCATCGGGGATGTCTTACTTCGCATAACTGGCAAGATTCTGGAACTTGACATTGTATTGATAGACGGACATGGTGCCTTGCTTCAGGTTGCGGAATTGCTCACGCATGCCTTCAATGACACTTGTAGGAATGCGATGAGAACGGAAATCGCGGCAGAAATCAGTCCACGAGATCACACGACCACCTCTGGTGTCTTTGTACTATTGCCACCAATCAGCAGCTTGATCTTTGAGTTGGAAGGCGGCAAACTTGACATAATCTTCAGTTCTGACATTACTGCATTCAAACTGCTTTTTGATGTCTCTGATCCAATCCTCAGCATCTAGCGGGTCCACACTATAACTGAAACACTTTGGTTTGCCAGGAATTAGTTCAGTGTCGCAAAGTGAGGTTGATTGAACATATTTCCATGGTCTTGGCTCCCTTGATTGCCCTGATTTGCTTGGAAACTCTACATCATTTGCATGAGCATCTGAGTGTTCTGGTTGGTTGCCTGCATAATCGCTCTCCATGCCTCAGACGGAGGAGGAGGGGAAGGAGGACGCTCTTCTTCACCCTCTTGGTTCGGGTTGGGAACCTTCTTAGGTGCCATCCTGAAGATGGTGACAATTATTAGCCATTGAAGCAATTAATAGATAAGCTGAATCAACGGCTAGCTATTTGCAACATATAGTCTTCACAATGAACATCTGAACAAAATTGTATGAATGAATTCCATAACTTAATGGTACAACAACTTGTCGAGAAGCCACTTGGGTGAACAAAATGATAAAATAAAACAACAAGGTACAGAAGGAACAAATACATCATAGAGGTTTCGTCCCACATGTTCGTGTTGAATGCCCCATGGCACGTGTTACAAAGGGTCTTGCAATCCCCGGATCAGCATAGCCAAGGATCCTTTAAGATGCAACTCCCAATTGGAACAACGCCCATGAAACCTCTTCACTAGTTGTTGAACCCCAAACCTCATACCATGCACATGTAGGAAGATTACCTAAGAGCTACTTGAAACCCACTTATTAATTCCTGAAGCTTTCCGGTTATGTAATCTGGTGTTGGGGATACAGGGGAAGCACCACACACTCAACTCTAAACCTACATCCAGCTGTATCCATCCGTCAACACATAACCAGTCATCTTCGGAAACTGTTTACCTCGGACCTTCAAAACGCATCCGCTATACTAGCTGTGGCAATACTCCCGAGCTATCTCCCCAGTACTGGGTGACGTCGGGGTTATCTCACCACCAGACATGCATAGAAGAGTTTTCGATGTCGGTCGCCTCTGGTATTCTAGAACCGCAACGATACATTTGTGACGACAACACCTCGGAGCTCAACTCCCCGGGACACTGCCACAACCCCTAAATGACAGGAGGCATCGAGAATAATGTTCTCGTCACAAAGATATCGGAACAATCCAAACAATACCCGCGTGATCCTAAGAAAAATTGCTGAAAATTTTGAGAGTAGAGGAGATAGAACAACGTCAGGAGTCCTCACCAAAGCGATGAAGGGGATGAGGAGTAAAAAGAAATCCTACTCTCCGATATATATATATAGGACTCAAAACATTTTGTGTGTGTGCCTAGACTCAACCGTCAGCGGTTCGATCAATCAGGGGGCTCCTAGGTCGGAGAAGGCTCTGAATACCAACTTGTAATGCCCAGGATGCGACTATGTCTCCTACGTGTCGAGGCACGACTTAGAGACATAAGCGCATTCTGGAATGATCTCAAGCATGGTATCTTTGCACATCTCATGTAAAATTTCAGGGATGAAAGTGTAAAAGATAGTTGGCTTACACTCGCCATGTCACACAATGAATACAATAATATACATTCATCCAAATAACACAGGGTCCGACTACGGACGAAATCCAAACAAGAAAGATACCACGAACACAAGGCTTGATCGCCCCTAGTAGGAACCACTACTGATCGTCGGGATACGAAACATAGTAATGACCATGCTCTTCATCGAACTCCCAGTGAAGTTCTGATCCATCTCCTGCATCGTACTCGGCTGTACCAGCATCTGGTGTGTGTACTAAACTGTGAGCCACAAGGACTCAGCAATCCCATTCCCGGGTATCAAAACTAGCAAAGCCTTAGGTGGGGAAGGGTAATAAAGTGTTTGCAGCAGCGCTAAGCAACTAGCTTACGAGTTCAGAGCGAGATGAGTATATGTGCCAACGATCGCCAAGTTGATCAAGAAGTGATCCTAGCTACTCACGGTCAAACATAACCCCACCATGTTCACTTCCCGAAGCCCTTCAGAAAGAGACCATCACGGTTACTCACACAGGTAGTGTATTCTTATGGATATGGTATCAAGTTATCCACAACCGGATATTAACAAAATCCCATCTGCCACATAACCGCGGGCACGGCTTTCGAAAGTTCAAACCCCTGCAGGGGTGTCCCAACTTAGCCCATCACAAGCTCACGATCTGCGGAGTCGCAACTACAAAATGGGAAGACCCGAGTATTCTCGGAATCCCGTGCTCAAGATATTTCGACAAAGGTAAAACTAATCCAGCAAGACCTCCCGGCGTGCCGACACCCTGATAGTAGCCGCGTGTATCTCGTCTCAGGCCACGACCGGATGGGACAGCCTACGGGAAAATACCAATCCTCGAGTTTCCTCGTGGTGGCCCCGCAGTCTGCCCGGTTGGACCAACACTCATGAGGAGCACTGGCCCGGGTTGTTGATTAAGAACTCGGGTTTATAACTCCCTATGCAAGTTTTAGTTGTTAGGAAAATGTAGTACCAATGTTGGGTCTTCCTGGAAAAGCTTTAAGCAGTGCGAATTATCAAGGGGGGCCCATAACCCCAACCATGTTAGGAACGCAAAATCAAGGAACATAACACCGGTTTATCGGGTCCTAAGGTGGCATGAGTGGAACAAAACACCAAGCAGAAGGCCAAGCCTTCCACCCATTACCAATATATATGTGCATTAATTTAATTAAGATAGATATTGTGTTATCCCAATAAACAAGGCCAAACTTGGAGCAATCTTCAAACTTCACCTGCAACTAGCAACGCTATAAGAGGGGCTGGGCAAAAGCGTACTTAGCCAATCAACGGTTTGATAGGAAGGCGGTTAGAGTGTTTCATGGCAACAATAGGAGGCTGACAAACAGGAATAGGCATCGAGGCAATCTAAAGAGCGAGACAACTAGCATAGGCAAAGATAGAGGTGATATCGGGGAACGGTCATCTTGCCTGGTAAGTCGTCGGTGGGATGGTAAGACGGCTCCTCAAACTCAGTCTCGACAAGATCCTCCAACTCGGTATCAGCTCCCGGCTCTACCCAACACAAGAGCACAACGACGACACAATATCAAACACGGTGCAATGCACAATCAACATGATTCAAGACATGTCATGGGATGCAAGTATGAGGTGCGTATGCATGAGGATGCTCTCAGGCCTAAGGAGAAGATGATGCAAATGGCTTCATCTTGGGTAACCAATCAAGCCACTGGATAGATTGGAAGATTTCGGTCAAAATTGATATAAAGTTCATGGGAAACGGATGCACGGTTTGCAAATGACAAGCAAAACAAAATGCAATGCAAAACTACAGTTAACAGCAACATGGCAACTTTGGAGCAAGATATAATTATGCTATAGCACCCAAACATGAAGATAAAAGGCATGGATGTGAAAATAGACATGATTCTTAACAAGCATGAACATAGAGCACACCCAAAAACTTGATGGAACACAATTAAACAAGCATGGAAATATTCAATAAGTTTACAAATTTCTCAGACTTAGTGAAAATTACAAGGTATGGAAGAAATTATAACAAGTAGTCATGTTTGCAAGCTTGTGCAACTCAACTCAAAGCATAGAATGGCATGTGAATATAACCAACTATAAGTAGACATGTGTGTGATGCTACTCATGGCAAGAACATGTTCATAGGATTCATAGAACACTAGCTATTCCCATGGCAAAATTGAACTTGTTGATAACATGCTGACAGAAACATTTTATAGCAACTTGAGAGCATGAAAAAAACAAGCTACAGCAAGGTATCATGGCAAACAAGAGCATGGATAGCTAGAGCATAACACATACATCAAGGAACACCCACTGGACAACTCTAACCATGCACAACAACGACGGTGGCATCATGGGAACATGGCATAAAAATTAACAGATTCACACTTCGCAGAAATTTAACATCACGATGACATGTTAACAAGCTTGATGCACTCATCTCAGGAAATATCATGGCATGAAAGTGAATCTATCATGTAGAGCACATCTCCAAGATTAAAACTCATGTTGACACCTAGCTCATATGACACATGGATGAATATACACAAACAAGACAAAACATCATCTCATAACAAATCCAGAAACTTATCAGCCACATGCACTTTTGCAACAGTGATAAACATGACATAATGCAACCTATCATGCTTGCAAATGCATCCATCATGAATAGCATCACAAGACGAACATCTGGACATATCATACACTCCATTTCGACCAACATGCACAAAGTTACAAGCTCACGAACATGCCAACAAATTTACATAGACAACAAGTGCTGAAACAATTACATCACGAAGCACTCTTGCCACGAGGATTAAGTCAACTATATGAACCCTATCATGCATGACACTGATGCTAACATTTAGATCATGTCGAGACGAACATTTTGATATATCATATGTGCAAAACGGAGCACCGAGCACAAAGTTACCACATAATGAAGGAGGCAACAAATTTACACGGATCTGGGACTTAGTGGAATTTTACCTCAGCGAAAGTCAACGTGGGACGGAGGGATTCCGGGACGGAGAGATCCGGGCGTTTTCTTGGGGGCGGTGGATCTGGTCCCGATCCACGAAACCTCGCCGGAGACGAAGAAGATGGCCGGAGCTCGGCGGAGTTGACGAGGAAGACGAGGATGGCGGCGTTCGGCGGCGGAGAAGATGTTGGCGGCATGGTGGAGCTTGTGCCCGGCGGCGATGGAGCGGAGGCGGAGCCACGGCCGGCCGGTGGTGTAGCTGCGAGCTAGCAGTGTTGCAGGCGGCCGGCGGCGTCGGGCCGGCCGTGGCGGCGAGCGACCGGCCGCGAGTGGCGATGGCCGAAGCGCCCGAGGCGGCGGCGGGGGTCCCTTGTCGGTGGGGCGGCGCGGTGGCGGCCGGCGGGCGGGTGGAGGCGAGAGGAGTACCAGCGAGGCGCCTCGCCGGCGGCGGCCGGAGCGACGCGGAGGGGCGCCGGCGGACGGGGAGACGCGGGATCGACGCGGGGGCGACGTGGGCCGGGCGGGCCCCGCTTGGGCCTGGCGGGCCGGTGGCGCGGGAAGATGGATCCGACGGCGGTGGGACACGTGGCAGACCGTGACTGGTCCGGGTGCGGCGGCGCACGTTTCCGGCGCGGGTCGGACGCGTCCGGCTGCGCGAGGAGCGAATTTCTAGGGTTTGATCCGGAAATTTCGGGGGAGTGGCTTATTTATAGATAGAGGGAGCTAGGAGTGTCCAAATGAGGTGTGGTTTTTGCCCACACGATCACGATCCGACGACCGAGAGGATGGAGGTTGTTGTGTTGGGCTTGTGGGCTGTTGTGGAGGGGTGTTGTGCGAAAAGAAAGAGGAGCTTTTAGCCCACTAGGTTAACCGTTGGAGTATCAAACGACCTCCAAACGCGACGAAACTTGACAGGCGGTCTCCACGTACTAAAACAACAATGTACGACCAGTCTCACCTCATTTCGAGTACGTTCTACGGACACTTGCGAAAGAAGGACTCGGAGGTGCCACGGGCACGTGTGTGAGTGTCGGAACTCGAAACGGACAACGGGAAGAGACGAGCATGACCGGGTGCAAGTGAGACTATGCCAATGCAATGCACATAATGAAAATGGCATGGATGATATGCACACACTCACATGCAAAATGAAGAAACCCGAAATGAAGGAAGAGCCCAGAATGGAATTGATTAAGTCATCGAAGACTATATTGCCATAAATGGAAATGTTACATCCGGGGCGTTACAAACTCTCCTCCACTATAAAAAGATCTCGTCCCGAGATCTAGGATTGAAAGAAAGCGGGATACTTGGAACGGACAAGATCTTCTCGTTCCCATGTAGCTTCTCGGTCGGTATGGTGTGACCACTTCACTTTCAAGAATTTGATGGACTTGTTGCGGGTCTTGCGCTCAGTTTCTTCAAGAATAGCAACGGGGTGCTCACGATAAGACAAGTCTTGCTGAAGATCAATCTCTTCAAAAGGAATGGTGCGTTCAGGCGTCTTGAAGCACTTGCGGAGTTGTGACACGGGAAACACATCGTGCACATTTGCAAAGTTGGAGGGAAGCTTGAGTTGGTAGGCTAGATCGCCTCTCTTGCCAAGAATCTTGAAAGGGCCCACGTATCTTTGAGCAAGCTTGCCCTTGATACCGAATCTATGAGTGCCCTTAATGGGAGAAACACGAAGATAGACATGATCACCAATGTCGAAAGCCAAGTCACAATGCTTGCCGTCATAGTAGCTCTTCTGGTATGATTGCGCGGCTTTGAGATTCTCACGTATGACTTTGCACATTTCTTCGGCCTCTGAGATCAAATCATTTCCAAGGAGTTGACGTTCACCAGTCTCGGACCAGTTGAGAGGGGTACAGCACTTTCTGCCGTAGAGAATTTCAAATGATGGTTTGCCTGCACTTGCTTGGAAGCTGTTGTTGTAGGAGAATTCGGCAAATGGAAGGCAATCTTCCCATTTCATATCGAAGGAGATGACACAAGCTCCGAGCATATCTTCAAGGATTTGGTTCACTCTTTCGACTTGACCACTAGTCTGAGGGTGAAACGCTGTGCTGAAGCGAATCTTAGTGCCCATGATTGACTGAAAGGAATCCCAGAACTTGGAAGTAAACAAGCTTCCACGGTCTGAGGAGATCACTTGAGGGATGCCATCCAAAGAAACAATTCTGGAGGTGTACAGCTCTGCGAGCTGAGCTGCGTTGATGGATTCTTTGACTGGAAGAAAATCAGCCACTTTAGTTAGCTTGTCAATCACCACAAAGATAGCATCATTTCCTCTTTTAGACTTGGGAAAACCGGTGACTAAATCTATCTCAATGTGATCGAATTTCCACTCGGGAATAGGTAGGGGTTGAAGGAGTCCGGCTGGACGTTGATGCTCTACTTTCACTCTTCTGCAGACATCACACATGTTCACGAATTGGGCAATCTCCCTTTTCATGCGAGTCCACCAATATGATTGCATGAGGTCATGGTACATCTTGGAGCTTCCTGGATATATCGAGAGGAGTGAGTCATGTGCTTCGTTCTTTATGAGCTTTCTAAGATCACCTTTGTGAACCATAATTTTGTCCTCAAAGAACAAAGTGTCTCTGTCATCAATGCGATAGCACTTGTACTTGGGAGTTCCCTTAGCAATACCATGTTTCACTTTCTGCACCATAACATCACTAAGTTGAGCCTCACGGATTTGATCTTCCAAGGTAGGAGCGACTTGAAGGTTGGCAAGAAATCCTAGAGGAACAACTTGGAGGTTGAGCTTCCTGAATGATTCACAAAGTTCAGGCTGGAACGGTTTGAGGAGGAGACTGTTGCAGTAAGCCTTTCTGCTCAAGGCATCTGCAATTACATTGGCCTTGCCAGGAGTATACTCAATACTTGGATCGTACTCTTGAATCATTTCAACCCAACGAGTCTGGCGGAGGTTAAGGTTTGGCTGGGTGAAGATGTACTTCAGGCTCTTTTGATCGGTGAAGATGTCCACTTTTCTGCCCAACAGAAGGTGTCTCCATGTGATCAAGGCATGAACAACTTCTGCTAGCTCAAGATCATGTGTGGGGTAATTCTTCTCATTTGGTTTAAGCTGACGCGAAGTGTATGCAATGATCTTCTTGTCTTGCATGAGAACACCGCTAAGACCTTGCAATGAAGCATCGCAAAAGACTTCATAAGGCTTGGACTCATCCGGAGGAGTAAGAACCGGAGCAGAATGAGCTTCTCTTTGAGTGTCTTGAATGTCACATCACAATCAGGAGTCCACGAGTACTTGACATTCTTCTGCAGCAAGTTGGAAAGAGGCTTGGCAACTTGGAGAAGTTCTCAATGAACCTTTCGCAATAGCTTGCGAGACCGAGGAAACTTCGGAGTTGTTTGACATTCTGCGGAGGTTCCCAGTTGACAATAGCTTCAACCTTATCGAGGTTAACGGGAATGCCCTCAGCAGAGATAATATGGCCAAGATAGAGGACTTTATTACGCCAGAATTCACATTTGGAGAACTTCGCATAGAACCGGTGCTCACGGAGCCTGTCAAGGACCAAACGGAGCTGCTTGGCATGGTCTTCTTCATTCTTGGAGAACTCCAGAATATCATCCAGATAGACGAGAATGAATTCATTGGTGTAGGGGTTGAATATGAAGTGCATCATCTGAGAGAAGGTGGGTGGAGCATTTGCAAGCCCGAAAGACATGATCGTGTATTCATAGGAGCCATAACTCGTTCTAAATGATGTCTTGGGAATATCCTCTTCACGAATACAAATCTGATGGTAACCCATCCGGAGATCGAGCTTCGAGAAAATCTTGGCTCATTTGAGCTGCTCGAACAATTCATTGATATTGGGGAGTAGGTACTTATTCTTTATTGTCTTCTTGTTCAATGGCCGGTAATCAACGCAAAGGTGTTCCATGCCATCCTTCTTCTTGACAAATAGAACAGCACAGCCCCAAGGAGAAGTACTTGGTCTGATTAGATCCATTCGTTCTTGCCCATCAAGTTGTTTCTTCAGCTCCTTCAACTCATCAGGAGAAAGCTTGTACGGACGCCTATAGGCTGGCTCGGTACCAGGTTCAAGTTCAATGACGAATTCAACTGGACGGTTGGGAGGCATGCCTGGAAGCTCTTCGGGGAATACATCCTCATATTCACAAACCACCAGAATCTGGGAAATGGCATTAATCTCGCCCTTGTCATTACGAGAGAAAAGCCTGATTGTGTTATCTCGAGCTGCAAAGATAATCATGTCTTCGTCAGGATGAGTTAGCTTGACCTCCTTCTTTGCACAATCAATATTTGCATCATGCTTGGAGAGCCAATCCATCCCAAGAATAAGATCGATGTCCGAGTTACCGACAATAACCGGGGAAACCAGAAAACTATAATCTCCCATATGAATAGATATATTCGGAGCCACTGAGGTGGAAGTCATGTGTTTTCCCGGAAAAATAATTGATAACTTCTTTGGCAAGTCCACTGTGCTCACGTTACGCTAGGATGCAAATGGACATGACATGAAGGAAAGTGATGCACCAGAATCAAACAAGACTTTTGCATGAATAGAGTTAACTCGAAGATTACCAATTATCACATCAGAAGAATTTTCTGCTTGAGCTGCACTCATCAGGTTCACTCTTGCATGCTTGGGATTGTGCTTGACAATAGCATTGCTAACAGGTGGAGGAGGCGGAAGGCGCCTCTGGTTGGTGCACTTGTAGGAATAATGACCCTTCATACCACATTTGTAGCAAGTGACCTCTGAAACTGGACGGGAAGGAGGAGCACTTGGTCTTGGAGCTTGGAGCTGAGACTTGGACTGGTTGCTTGTGTTTGGTGAGTGGAGAATCCACGACCACCTGAGTGCCTGTTGTTGCTTGGAGGACGGAGCACTGGAGGAGGCGCTAGCCAGAACTTCTGCTGCTTGGCAACCACTTGAGAGGAAGAGGAGGAGATTAAGTTCAGGCCGGCCCCGCCATCAACCAGCATCTTCGTCACCTTGCGGTTGCGTATTGTTGGTGAGACCAGCAGCGGCAAACACCCGACCGCAGTCGTGCGGTCAGGGTGATCCTCGGCGTCAAAGATGATAGGAGTGCTGGACCACCTCGGCGGCTTCTGGGCATCGAATGACGGCTCCACGGCTGTGATCTCATGTGCGCACTGTTTAAGTTGGCGATGGGAGGAGTGCAAAGAGGCGCCGCCGTGGACGCACATGGGATTTGTGGCCTTCTGAAACCCTTGCTCGCCGGACTCGTCGTCCTCCTCGCCATTATCATATTCTCGCTTCTTGTCACGGCCCCGGGCGGGCCGTTCTTGTTGGTTATCTTTACAGCGGCGGCCAGGTTGGCTGCCACGTTTCTTGCCAGATCCTTCAGCACCATCTTGGCCTTTCTCCTTGTCTCGCCTCTCGTACTCAGCATTGTGTTTCTCCACGAGCTACTTGACTTGCCGGCAGTTCTGGAGGTCATGGCCTTTGGTACGGTGGATCTTGCAGTATTGCTTGTCAGAGCTTCCCGGCTTGTCGGCGGCCACCAAGGCCCGGCGGGTGACACATCCGGCAATTTCCTTACCGGGGTCGTCTGCCTTGGTTTTCTTGGCGGCAGCGCCGGCGTCGGATACTTCAATGGCAAGCACATCCTTGCCCTTTCGTTTTCTGTTACGGCGTCAACCCTTTTTCGTTGGGGCGACGACGTCTTCATCCGAGGAACCGATTTCCACACCGGCGTCTTTGCCGGGGTACTTCCTTCCCTCTTCAGCCCGGGCACATCTATCGGCTAGAACGTAAAGTTCGGCCACATCCTTGACTTTGTTCATCGCCAGCTCCTCCCGCATCTTGTGGATGCGCACGTTTAGGTGGAATGCGCTGATGATGGCGGCAGGATGAACGTCTGGGATGTTATACTGCACTCGGCTGAACCTCTGTATGTACTTGCGCAGGCTTTCACCTTCCTTCTGGGGGATAACATGAAAATCACTTGCTTGACCATGAGCCTGGTGGCCTCCCGTAAAAGCGCCAACAAACTCATGGCACAAATCCGACCAGGAAGAAATGGAATCCACCGGCAAGTGCATCAACCATGACATAACGTTGGGTTTAAGCGCCAAAGGGAAATAATTGGCGAGCACCTTGTCGTCGCGTGCCCCAGCAGCTTGCATCGCGATGGTGTAGATGCTGAGGAACTCCGATGGATGAGTCTTGACATTGTATTTCTCGCCGACGTCGGGCTTGAAGGTGCGGTGGGTGGGCCACTGGAAACGCCGCAGCTCACGAGTAAAGGCTGGGTAGCCTACCTCGTAAGGTAAGCCCCCAGATCCACCCGGTGCTGGGTTGTCTACAGCAGGCCCCGCCCGTTTATCCGACTGGTGGCACGCCTCGCATCGGTGCTCGATGGTGGTTCGAGCGTCCTCGTGGGCACGCTCTCGAAGAACTTGGCGCTGATCACGGTGGGTCCACGGGTCGGACGACGCTATGGATACGTCGTCGCGAGCATCGTCCCGACGGGCCGGCACGTGTGATAACTGGCGAGGAGGAGGAGAGTGCACCGTAACCGCAGCGCCCCCAGTCCTTCCACTGCTGGCGTGTGGTGGCTCGGGAGAGCGTCGGCCCGAAGGCCCCGCCGGCCGAGGTTTGTCCTTGTTGGCGATGGCGACAAGGCTACGAACAGTAGCTCTCCACTTGTCGAGCTTCTCCGCTGTAGGAGGGAAGTCGAGGAGCAACTGCGCGCGTGCTAAGACTTTCGCTGGATTGGGTGGCGGGAGCTGCGCGGATCGAGACGCGCTACGACTTCTAACCATGTTAGAAGGATCTCTAGGTCCTCCGTGCGGCGATGCTGCCCATCGTGCGCGACCTGGGAGGAACGCGCCGTGGGCACTGCCGTGGGCGTCTTGGAAGTCGTCGCATCGCCCATGCGGGGTACGACGCCGCTCTTGGAGGGCCCCGCGCCGCCTGCGAGGGGCCCGACTCCACCCTTGGACTTAGTGGCGTGTGGCTCGTCGTCTCGCGCACGAGCGACGCCGCTTGCCAGGCTTCAGCTGCTGGAACAGCGCGGGTGTTCGCGGGTCGCGCCTCGGCTCCCATCCGCGACCACCCCATTGCCGTCCTGTGCCGACACGGGTCGTTCGGCTGTAGACGAGCTGACTGTCGCGATCGCCTTCTTCTTAGGAGCCATGGCAATGAGGAATCGCTACCCTAACTACTAGACCAGATTTTCACAACTACTTCGCCTCTACCTGGCGCGCCAAAGATGTCGGTACCAAACGACACCTATGAAATCACTGGAATCCCTTCTACGGTTGGCAGGCGCGGAGTTGTGCAAAGAGCAGTTCTAAGAGCCAGCACAACGATCGTTTACCCAGGTTCGAGCCGCGAGGAAGCGTAATACCCTAGTCCTGCTTTGGTGTATATTTGAGTGTTCTTGAGTTCTTTAGCAAGCTATGGTGCCTCTCCAGCTTTCCGGGATCCGAATCCTCCTCCAGTATGCCGCGGGCCTCCTTTTATAGTCTAAAGGGGCTGCCACGATGGCACACGGGAGGTGGAAAGGTGTACAGTGTATAGGCTTATCCCACGCCATTACGGGACAAGGCGCATTCAATGCGCTGCTTAGGTGTCTATTTACTTTATTGGGGACGGGAAAGAAGCCCGTCCCGTCTGTGGCCGCTCTGTCTGGTCGCGACACGCGTCTAGGCTAGTGAGGCAGGCACCTGAGGTGGCATCGCGGTAGGGTCTTCACGAAGATCTGGATGCCACCACGTAGGTGCTTGGCTAGCTGGCCCAGGAATGACGTATCGCCACGTGGGTGTCTGCCTGGGCCAGCGGGTCGGCCGCCGAGCTGGGGTGGCGACGGGGCGGCAAGAGCTTGCCGCTGGCTTGCTACCGTTCCCGGCAAGGGTCTTGCCAGGGCCTCCGTAAGTGCCCTGCGGCAAGAGGCTTGTCGGGGCTTCGGGGTGTCTTCGGCAAGGAGCCTTGCCAAGGCCTCGCAGGCGTCCTCGGCAAGGAACCTCGCGATCGCCATGTCTTCTTGATCTTACCTTGGGAGTCACAGATCTTTGTCTTCACAAAGATCTGCATGCCATCACGTGGGCGCTTCCCGAGCCTTGGCTCCACTGTTTGTTGATATTGTTGGAGCCCATAGGCTTAGAGGGTGGCCGCGACGGAGGCGTCTAAGTGGATCGCCCCGGCAAGAGCCCTTGCCGGGTGGCGCGCAGGCCACCCCGGCAAGAGTCCTTGCCGGGGAGCCTGTTTCCTTGCTTGGTCTTCTCGTGCTGTCTGTCTTGGCGTTTGTCCTAGTAACTCTGCGTTCCTCGCTTCCTCCTTCTGCCCTGTTATGTTTGGCCTCAGGCGCGGCTCTGACTGTCCGTGCACAAGGGGTAAAAAAGAGCGCCCCTACTTTTGTACACCGACAGTAGGTATGGTGGCAATTTTGAGGAAGGTATATGGTGGGTGTATGGTACCGGCGAAAGTTGCGCGGTACAAGAGAGGCTAGCAATGGTGGAAAGGTTAGAGTGCGTATAATCCATGGACTCAAGATTAGTCATAAATAACTCACATACTTATTGCAAAAATCTACAAGTCATCAAAACAAAGTACTAAACGCATGCTCCTAGGGGGCCCCCGACCTCCACACAAAGGATGACACTCAATGTAATACTTCATGCTTCAAATTTGTCACACAACGGTTAGTAACGTGCATGCTACGGGACTTGCAAACCTCAACACAAGTATTTATCAAATTCACAATTACTCAACTAGCATGACTCTAATATCACCATCCTCATATCTCAAAACAATCATCAAGTATCAAACTTCTCTTAGTATTCAATGCACTTTATATGAAAGTTTTTACTATACTCATCTTGGATGCCTACATATTAGGACTAGTTTTATAACCGAAGCACATTACCATGCTGTTCTAAAAGACTCTCAAATAGATATAAGTGAAGCATGAGAGATCAACAATTTCTTCAAAATAAAACCACCACCGTGCTCTAAAAGATATAAGTGAAGCACTAGAGCAAAAATATCTAGCTCAAAAGATATAAGTGAAGCACATAGAGTATTCTAATAAATTCTAAACCATATTTATCCCTCTCAATAGGTGTGTCCAAAAAGGATGATTGTGGCAAACTAAAAAACAAATAGTCAAATCATACATGACGCTCCAAGCAAAACACATATCATGTGGTGAATAAAAATATAGTCCCGAGTATAGTTACCGATAGATAAAGACGAAAGAGGGGATGCCTTCCCGGGGCATCCCCAAGCTTAGGATTTTGGTTGTGCTTGAATTTTACCTTGGGGTGCCTTGGGCATCCCCAAGCTTAGGCTCTTGCCACTCTTGGTTCCATAGTCCATCAAAGCCATGCTCAAAACTTGAAAACTTCACAACACAAAACTTAGCCAAAAATCTCGTGAGCTCCGTTAGTATAAGAAAACAAACCACCACTCAAAGGTACTGTAATGAACTCATTCTTTGTTTATATTGTTGTTAAACCTACTGTATTCCAACTTCTCTATGATTCATACTCCCCAATACTACTCATAGATGCATCAAAGTAAGCAAACAACACCCGAAAAACAGAATATGTCAAAAACAGAACAGTCTGTAGTAATATGTAACTTTCGAATACTTCTGTAACTCCAAAAAAATTGAAATAAATTGGTAAACGTGAGGAATTTGTCTATTAATAATGTTCAAAAAGAATCAACTAAATAGCACTCTCCAGTAAAATCTGGTAGCTAATCTCGTGAGCGCTAAAGTTTCTGTTTTTTTACAGCATGATCATATAAAGTTCACACAAGTCTTCTCAAAGGTTCTACTTGGCACAAACACTAATTAAAACACAAAACCACATCTAAACAGAATCTAGATGCAATATTTATTCCTAAACATAAGAAAAAACAAAGAAAATAAAAATTGGGTTGCCTCTCAACAAGCGTTATCGTTTAACGCCCTGAGCTAGGCACGATACAAGGATAGATCTAGGTATTGCCATCATTGGTAGGTAATCCATAAGTGGCTCTCATAATAGATTCATAAGGTAATTTGATTTTCTTTCTAGGAAAGTGTTCCATGCCTTTCCTTAATGGAAATTGGAATCTAATATTTCCTTCCTTCATGCTCGACAGTAATTTGTTCATCCATCGTAGAATTCTGCTATCATGCGAGAAGCCACTAGTGAAACCTATGGCCCCGGGGTCTTTTCTCAACATGTTAATCTACCAATCTACTTTACTTTGCTTTATTTACTTTCTGTTCTTATATCCAAAAATACCAAAAATATCATACTACCCTATCTATCAGATCTCACTTTCGAAAGTAACCGTAAAGGGATTGGCAACCTCTTATCGCATTGGTTGCGAAGTTCTTATTTGTTTGTGCAGGTGCGAGGGACTCGCGTGTGGTCTCCTACTGGATTGATACCTTGGTTCTCAAAAAATGAGGGAAATACTTACGCTACTGTGCTGCATCACCCTTTCCTCTTCGAGGGAATACAACGCAAGATCGAGAAGTAGCAAGAAGAATTTCTGGCACCGTTGCCGGGGAGGCTTACGCAAAAGTCATATACCAAGTACCTATCACAAACCCTTATCCTTCGCATTATATTTATTTGCCTCTCGTTTTCCTCTACCACACTTCACCCTTGATGTTTTAGTTGATTCTTTTTGCGGATGATTAATAGACAAATTCCTCACGTTTACCAATTTATTTCAATTTTTTTGAGTTACGGATGTATTCTAAAGTAACAGATTACTACAGACTGTTCTGTTTTTGACATATTCTCTTTTTCGTGCGTTATTTGCTTAATTTGATGCATCTATGAGTAGTATTGGTGGATATGAATCATAGAGAAGTTGGAATAAAGTAGGTTTAACACAAATATAAACAAAGAATGAGTTCATTACAGTACCTTTGAGTGGTGGTTTGTTTTCTTATACTAACGGAGCTCACAAGATTTTTGGCTAAGTTTTGTGTTGTGAAGTTTTCAAGTTTTGAGTATGGCTTTGATGGACTATGGAACAAAGAGTGGCAAGAGCCTAAGCTTGGAGATGCCCAAGGCACCCCAAGGTAAAATTCAAGGACAACCAAAAGCCTAAGCTTGGGGATGCCCCGGGAAGGCATCCCCTCTTTCGTCTTCATCTATTGGTAACTATACTCGAGACTATATTTTTATTCACCACATAATATGTGTTTTGCTTGGAGCGTCATGTATGGTTTGAGTCTTTGCTTTTTAGTTTGCCACAATCATCCTTGCTGGACACACCTTTTGAGAGAGATAAATATGGTTTAGAATTTGTTAGAATACTCTATGTGCTTCACTTATATCTTTTGAGCTAGATAGTTTTTCTCTAGTGCTTCACTTATATCTTTTAGAGCATGGTGGTTGTTTTATTTTGTAGAAATTGTTGATCTCTCATGCTTCACTTATATCCTTTTGAGAGTATTTTAGAACAGCATGGTAATGTCCTTTGGTTATAAAACTAGTCCTAATATGATAGGCATCCGAGATGAATATAGTGAAAACTTTCATATAAAGTGTATTGAATATGACGAGAAGTTTGATACTTGATGATTGTTTTGAGATATGAGGATGGTGATATTAGAGTTGTGCTAGTGGAGTAATTATGAATTTCAGAAATACTTGTGTTAAAGTTTGTGATTCCCGTAGCATGCACGTATGCTGAACCGCTATGTGACGAAGTTAGAGCATGAGGTATTTATTGAGTGTCATCCTTTGTGTGGAGGTCGGGATCGCGTGATGGTTAACTCCTACCAACCCTTCCCCTAGGAGCATGCGTTGATTACTTTGTTTTGATGACTCGTAAATTTTTGCAATAAGTATATGAGTTCTTTATGACTAATGTTGAGTCCATGGATTATACGCACTCTCACCCTACCACCATTGCTAGCCTCTCTTGTACCGCGCAACTTTCACCGGTACCATACACCCACCATATACCTTCCTCAAAGTAGCCACCATACCTACCTATCATGGCATTTCCATAGCCATTCCAAGATATATTGCCATGCAACTTTCCAGCGTTCCGTTTGTTATGACACACTTCATCACTTTCATATTTCCATGCATGATCACGTAGTTGACATCGTATTTGTGGCTAGGCCACCATGCATAATTTTTCATACATGTCACTCTTGATTCATTGCACATCCCGGTACACCGCCGGAGGCATTCATATAGAGTCATACTTTGTTCTAGTATCGAGTTGTAATCTTTGAGTTGTAAGTCAATAAAAGTGTGATGATCTTCATTATTAGAGCATTATCCTATGTGAAGAAAGGCCAAATAAAAAAAGAGATGGCCCAAAAAATATAGAGAGGGGCTAAATAAAAAAAGAGAAAGCCCCTCCAAAAAATGAGAGAAAAGAGAGAAAGGACAATGCTACTATCCTTTTCCACACTTGTGCTTCAAAGTAGCACCATGATCTTCAAGATAGAGAGTCTCTTGTTTCGCCACTTTCATATACTAGTGGGAATTTTCATTATAGAACTTGGCTTGTATATTCCAACGATGGGCTTCCTCAAATGCCCTAGGTCTTCATGAGCAAGCAACTTGGATGCACACCCACTTAGTTTCTTTTGATGAGCTTTCATACACTTATAGCTCTAGTGCATCCATTGCATGGCAATCCCTACTCACTCACATTGATATCTATTGATGGGAATCTCCGTAGCCCATTGATACGCCTAGTCGATATGAGGCTATCTTCCTCCTTTTTTGTATTCTCCACAACCACTACTCTATTCCACCTATATTGCTATATCCATGGCTCACGCTCATGTATTGCGTGAAAGTTGAGAAGTTTGAAAAAATTTGAGTATGAAAACAATTGCTTGGCTGAAACCGGGGTTGAGCATGATATGAATATTTTGCGTGATGAAGAGGGAGCATAGCCAGACTATATAATTTTGTAGGGATAACTTTCTTTGGCCATGTTGTTTTGAGAAGACATGATTGCTTTGTTAGTATGCTTGAAATATTATTACTCTTATGTCAATATAGACTTTTGTCTTGAATCTTTCAGATCTGAACATTCATGCCACAATAAATAAAATTACATTGAGAATTATGTTGGTTAGCATTCCAAATCAAAAATTCTGTTTTTATAATTTACCTACTCGAGGACGAGCAGGAATTAAGCTTGGGGATGCTTGATACGTCTCCAACATATCTATAATTTTTTATTGTTCCATGCTATTATATATTCTGTTTTGGATGTTTAATGGGCTTTATTATACAATTTTATATTATTTTTGGGACTAACCTACTAACCCAATGCCCAGTGCAAATTGCTGTTTTTTTTTCCTATTTCAGGGTTTCGCAGAAAAGGAATATCAAACGGAGTCCAAACGGAATGAAACCTTCGCGAGAGTTATTTTTGGAACAGTATCTACCCAGAAGACTTGGAGTACACGTGAGGGAACGAAGGAGGCAGCCACGAGGGTCCAGGGCACGCCCCCCACCCTCGTGGGCCCCCTCTGGCTCCCCCGATGCCCTCCTTCCTCCTATATATATCCATATACCCTAAAAACATCGAGGCAACAGAGAAAACCCTAATTCCACCGCCGCAACCTTCTGTTTCCGTGAGATCCCATCTTGGGGCCTGTTCCGAGCTCCGCCGGAGGTGGGATCTACCACAGAGTGCTTCTACATCAACGCCATAGCCTCACCAATGAGTTGTGAGTAGTTTACCACAGACCTTCGGGTCCATAGTTATTAGCTAGATGGCTTCTTCTCTCTTTTTGGATCTCAATACAAAGTTCTGCTCGATCTTCGAGGAGATCTATTCGATGTAATCTTTTTGCAGTATGTTTGTCGAGATCCGATGAATTGTGGGTTTATGATCAAGGTTATCTATGAGAAATATTTGATTCTTTTCTGAAATCTTTTATGTATGATTATAATACCCTTGCAAGTCTCTTCAAATTATTGGTTTGGTTTGTACTACTAGATCTATAGTTCCTGCAATGGGAGAAGTGCTTGGCTTTGGGTTCAATCTTGCGGTGTCCTTTCCCAGTGATAGCAGGGGCAGCAAGGCACGTATTGTATTGTTGCCATCGAGGATAAAAATGGGGTTTATATCATATTGCTTGAGTTTATCCCTCTACATCATGTCATCTTGCTTAAGGCATTACTCTATTCTTATGAACTTAATACTCTAGATGCATGCTGGATAGCGGTCGATGTGTGGAGTAATAGTTGTAGATGCAGAATCATTTTAGTCTACTTGTCACGGACGTGATGCCTATATATAATGATCATGCCTAGATATTCTCATAACTATGCGCTTTCCTATCAATGGCTCAAAAGTAATTTGTTCACCCACCGTAGAATTCTGCTATCATGAGAGAAGCCACTAGTGAAACCTATGGCCCCCGAGTCTATTCTCAACATATTAATCTTCCAATCTATTTTACTTTGCTTTATTTACTTTCTGTTCTTATATCCAAAAATACCAAAAATATCATACTATCCTATCTATCAGATCTCACTTTCGTAAGTGACCGTAAAGAGATTGACAACCCCTTACCATGTTGGCTGCGAAGTTCTTATTTGTTTATGCTGGTGCGAGGGACACGCGCGTGGTCTCCTACTGGATTGATACCTTTGTTCTGAAAAACTGAGGGAAATACTTATGCTACTGTGCTGCATCACCCTTTCCTCTTCGAGGGAATACAACGCAAGCTCGAGAAGTAGCACCCCTCTGTCCTTCATGTTTTCCTTCTCCTGCTCCGCCAAGCATGGCCGTAGGAGCGGCTTCAATTGCCTGTGCACAAGTAAAGGGGTGCAAAAGGACCCCTACTTTTGTACACCGATAGGAGCCCCCGGGCCTGGGCCACACATAAGCGTGGAGCGTTGTTGGGCCAGGCCCAGAACGGTGCACAGGCACGCGTGGTAGGGTTTTCGACCATGGTGATTCCTTTACCGGTTGTGTTTCCCCACGACTCGCGTTAATGCGTGACGTGGGGGTCGTGCGTGGGGCGGTTGCAGCGTGCTTGCGTCACGTCGCGGTGAATAGTAAAGAGGCGGCCCGTGTCTAACCGGCAAGGAGGAAAACGCAGGGGCGCTGCTCATTTACGGTCGCCCCACCTGTCTTCTTGGCTCTGGTTCGCTCGCCATGTGTTCCCCATGCGCTAGGGAGGGTAAGTGGTGGTAGGAATGGCAATGGGCAGGGTATGGGCGGGTACGACACTTTTCTATCCAAACCCATACCCAAATCGTTTTTCTATACCCACCCACTTCACTACCCATGGGTGCAAATTGGTACCCATGCCCATACCCATCGGGTATCCTATACCCAATGGGTATCCGGTGGATACAATATATGGCATTGACATGAAAAAAGTAAGATGAGAAAAGTTCTAAATTCAGGTACCCATCCGATGGGTACAATATATAGGCTTGGTTGGGGATGTATCGATGGGGATTCAATAACCCGGCTCTTGATTGCTTGATCTTCCAAGGTCAAGGAAACTCAGAGAAGATAACTACCGTAGATATACGAGGGGTCTGGGGCGATGGCCAGCTATGGGCATGTGGTCCGTGGGCTAGTTAAGAACTCAAGATAATTATTTATCCACATATTATAGGGTTTAATTTATTTATTAATTTTCCGGGTATCCATTGGGTTACCCATGGGTATAATTTCATACCCATACCCTACCCATGCATTTTGCGGGTATGGATACCCATACCCATGGGTATGAAGTGGTAGAAAGTCTCACCCATGCCCACTATTTTCGGGTAGGGTACCCGCGGGTACCAATACCCATGGGCAAAACTGACATCCCTAAGTGGTGGATATGGGGGCGCGGGCATTAACGCCGAGGTGGGAAACCGGGCGTTGCTGATTGGAGCAGCGGGTCGGTTTTGATTCCATGCGCTTCTCGAGGATGGATTGGCCGAGTGGGGCGGCCGCTCTTAGGCTGGGGGGCCGAGCCCCGGCCCGCCCCCTCTATAAAAGGGGCGAGGGGCAGCGTCTTCTTGCATTCATCTCCCTTTTGTTCGATTGCTCCCTTCCAGTCGCCATGGTTAGAGGGCGCGCCGGTGCTCCATTGGTAGCGATGAGGGCTTCCGCTCGACAGTGCGTCCCCCTCCTCCGGAACTCATAGCGGCGGAGCCCACTGTGAGAGGAAGAGGGAGAGGCCGAGGCCGAGGCCGCCCTGGCGCTCGAGGGAGAGGGGAACAGGGTGGCGCACCAGTCGTGCTCTCGCCAGCCGCTCTTCCCCCGCTAGAATGCCATGTTGGGGACCAGCCCCGCGAGTTCTTCATCAGGCTTTACACATTGTGTGGTCATCTTCGCCTCCCCATCTTGTTTCCTCGGGAGATGGAGCTCGACCCGCCGCGGGTCTAGAGGCTGAATATGACGGGCTATGGGAATGGTAGCACGCGGGTCGACGTCGACTTCCCCGCCCCTCATGTCATGTATCTTCGTCGTGGGTGGAAGACTTTCGTCCGCGCCCATAACTTGTCGAAGGGGCACGTCCTCCGTTTCAAATTAATGGAGAACGACCTTCTCTCCATCAAGGTTTTTGGGTGTTCGAGAATCCTCTTAGGGTGCTGCGTGGAGAGTTCCACCGACGACGGAACGATAGTGACGAGAAAGACAGCGATGGTGAGGATGGCGGTAGCGGGCGGGAGGACACCGATTCCGACTCCGACTGACCGCCGGCGGCAGCACCATCATCTGCACCACCCTCCTTCCTCGACCACGCGTCTCGCTAAGGGTCGCCCTCGCCATGCTCTTCATGGGTGCATCCCGTCGCACTTCCCTTGCCTTCACCCGCGATACCTGGGAGGAAAGGGAAAAGAACGGAGATTGCGAGGCATTTATCTTTCTTTCAGCATGTAGGCACTTGCCGAATCTTAATTTCTAAAAAAATATAATCTCCCGAGCCCATGCATGTGTTCTGTAACATTTGTACTCGTATCAGCATGTTAATGAAAAAGACAAGCCTTGTCCGGGAGTCGTGCATGTATATGTACATGCAGAGGCAAAACGCCTCCTTAACGCAAATAAACAAGTTTTGTCGGCAAGCTGCCCTGCCAGCACCCTCTGTGCATGCCGGAGCATCATATCTGCCGGGTTACAAACAGAGGGTCCAGCCCCCCGCCAACCTTCTTTTAGTAATAGGCACTGCAACCGCCCTGACCGAATCAACATTCTGGTCAAGGACGGGAGCACGTGAGTTTAAAAGAGAGCGGCAGGGTTTTATAAAGCACAAGCCACAGGTCACAAACATGAACGGGCAAGAGGTGAACTTTATCTATTTGTTTCGCCGAGAGTCGTTGTGCCGGGCAGTTCCTCCAACTTCTTGCCGGAGCCGGGTCCTTGGCGGGATCGAGGATTCTTGCCGTGGTTGGGGAGAAGAGAGGACAGGAGCATGGTGATAGAGGCAAAGGTGTCCCGTCTTTCTATGAGATGGTGGCTATCGTTTGGATGAAGTCGACTTTGACGATCCGACTACGAACGTGCATGGACGTCGCGCCTTAGCAATCGCTAAACCAACTCCGAGAGGTTATTGACCACGCCGGAGCACGATCAACCTGACCACGAAGGTCTGTTTCCTGCAGGCAAACGAAGAACAAGCAAGAAACTGAGATTGCAATCTGGATATTGCAAATTCAAGAGGAAAGCTTTATTGATCAAGTGGGGTTCTGTGACGTCTTGGTCTGGTCGTTGGACACAAACGAAGTACGCGAAGTTGCAGCTATGGCGAACTTTAATCTAAACAAAACCCAAAGTCTAAACGACGCCCTAAGGGCTGTATATATGGGGGAAAGAGGGGGAAATTTCGTGGCCCTTGGTGGAGGGGTCCGAAACCAACCCTAACTCTTGTTTCCCCACACATACGGACTCTAAAAATAGCCTATACTCAAGTATTTCGAAATTACATGGGCCTGGCCCAATAATAAGGTGACGCAGCACCAATAATAGCCTCTGGACGAAATTTATGAAGTGGCATCTTGTATATTTCGTCCAAGGCTTCTCGCACTCATTATGGTGGCTTCAAAGTCCTGAAATCATCAATTGAAACTCCATTCTTGTTCCCCTTGCGCATGCCATCATCTCCATGCTTGATCTTGCTCCAATGTTCATCCTTCTTGTCCAAGCTAGGCCCGTCATTTGTAAGCAAGACAAATGTATCCAATTTAGGCAGCATCATATTCTCATGAACATTAGATTCATTACCAAGAAACGAAAGTACCTGGTAATTTAATTGGCGTGCGCGAGCTCTAGTAATTGGTCCTGTATATGTGTTAGTTGGAGCTGTGGGTGTAACCTTGTTAGTGATGTCCTCATCATCCTCCCCTTTTTGAATTGAAGTCGTCCTCGATGGAAGCTCATCTTCCTCACCCAAGTAAGGCTTCAAATCTGCAATGTTAAATGTGGGACTAACCCCAAAATCTGCAGGCAGCTCAAGTTTATATGCATTATCATTTATTTTCTCTAACACCTTGAAAGGACCATCAGCACGTGGCATTAGCTTTGACTTGCGCAAATTAGGAAACCTATCCTTACGCAAATGTAACCAAACAAGATCTCCAGGTGCAAAGACAACACGTTTTCTACCCTTATCTCCAACAAGTTTATATTTAGCATTCATGCGCTCAATATTTTCCTTAGTTAACTCATGCATTTTTAAGATCAATTCAGCACGTTGTTTAGCATCAAAATTAACCTTCTCCGAAGATGAAAAAGGCAACAAATCAATAGGTGCGCGAGGTAGGAAACCATAGACAATTTAAAAAGGGCACATCTTAGTATTAGAATGCAACGAACGATTATAAGCAAATTCAATATGAGGCAAGCATTCTTCCCACATTTTCTTATTATTCTTCAAAACAGCCCTAAGCATAGTACACAAAGTTCTGTTGACTACTTCAGTTTGTCCATCAGTTTGGGGGTGACAAGTAGTACTAAAAAGCAGTTTAGTCCCCAACTTAGCCCATAAACATCTCCAAAAGTGGCTAAGAAATTTAGTATCACGATCTGAAACAATAGTATTTGGCACACCATGCAAGCGAATAATTTCACGAAAGAACAAATCAGCAACATTAGCAGCATCATCGCTTTTATGACATGGTATAAAGTGTGCCATCTTCGAGAACCTATCCACGACAACAAATATGCTATCCCTCCCCTTCTTTGTTCGAGGTAAACCCAAAACAAAGTCCATAGATATATCTTCCCAAGGAACACTAGGGACAGGCAAAGGCATATATAAACCATGAGGATTGAGTCGTGACTTAGCTTTTTGACATGTAGTGCAGCGACCAACAAAACGCTCAACATCCCGTCGCATCTTTGGCCAAAAGAAATGTGTAGCAAGTACGTCCTCCATCTTCTTCACGCCAAAGTGTCCCATTAATCCTCCTCCATGCGCCTCCTACAACAACAAAAGACGAACAGAGCTAGCTGGAATGCATAGCTTGTTAGCTCGAAACACAAATCCATCATTAACGACGAACTTGTTCCATGTTCTCCCTTCTTTGCAATTCTGCAATACATCTTTAAATTCAGCATCATGCACGTATTGATCTTTGATGGTCTCCAAGCCTAATATTTTAAAGTCAAGTTGTGAAAGCATAGTATAACGACGAGACAATGCATCAGCAATAACATTTTCTTTTCCCTTCTTGTGTTTAATAACATAAGGGAAAGTCTCTATGAATTCAACCCATTTAGCATGTCTACAGTGCAGTTTTGCTTGACTTTTAATGTGCTTCAAAGATTCATGATCAGAATGTATAACAAATTCTTTGGGCCATAAATAATGTTGCCATGTTTCCAAAGTCCGAACAAGAGCATATAATTCCTTATCATAAGTAGAATAATTCAGACTAGGCCCACTCAATTTTTCAGAAAAGTATGCAACAGGTTTACCATCTTGTAATAACACACCTCCTAAACCAATTCCACTAGCATCACATTCAAGCTCAAAAGTCTTATTAAAATCAGGAAGTTGGAGTAAAGGAGCATGTGTCAACTTATCTTTCAATACCGTGAATGCTTCTTCCTGCGCAGTACCCCAAACAAAAGGCACATCCTTCTTTGTAAGCTCATTGAGAGGTGCAGCAATGGTGCTGAAATCTCTCACAAAACGCCGATAGAATCCGGCGAGGCCAAGGAAACTCCTCACGTGTGTGACCGTTTTGGGCTGCGGCCAACTCTCAATAGCTTCAATCTTGGCTTTATCAACCTCAATTCCCTCTGGAGTAACAACATAGCCAAGAAAAGAGACTCGGTCGGTGGAAAAGGTGCACTTTCCAAGCTTACCAAACAAACGTGCATCACGTAGAGCAATAAAAACAGCACGTAAATGTTCCAAATGTTCCTCCAAAGATCTGCTAAAAATCAATATATCATCAAAGTATACTACCACAAATCGTCCAATGAAAGCACGTAAAACTTCATTCATTAATCTCATGGAAGTACTACGTGCATTAGTTTACCCAAAAGGCATGACTAACCACTCATATAATCCAAACTTAGTTTTAAATGATGTTTTCCATTCATCTCCCAATTTCATACGAATTTGATGGTATCCACTACGCAAATCAACTTTGGAGAAAATTGTAGAGCCACTCAATTCATCAAGCATATCATCTAGCCTAGGAATAGGATGACGATAACGAATAGTAATATTATTAATGCCTCTACAATCAACACACATACGCAATGTACCATCCTTTTTCTGCACTAGAATAATAGGAACAGCACAAGGACTAAGGGATTCGCGTATATAACCTTTGTTGAGTAGCTCCTGTACTTGACGCATAATCTCCTTCGTCTCTTCTGGATTGGTATGGTATGGTGCGCGGTTGGGTAGCGATGCACCGGGAATTAAGTCAATCTGATGCTCAATCCCTCGAATAGGTGGTAATCCCGGTGGCACGTCTTGTGGAAAGACGTCGGCGAACTCCTGCAAAATGTTAGTGACAGCAGGAGGCAAAGAGGAAGGCACATCCTCGAATGAAAATAATGCCTCTTTGCACACAAAACCATAGCAAAGAGATTTGCTAAAATCTAGCTCATCAATATCAGATTTGGTGGCAAATAAACATGCACTTTTCAATTTAATTTCAGAAGCAACAGTAGATGGTTTATTATTAGGCTTCATTTGTTGCTCAAATTCTTTTGCCACAATCTGATTTTCACTCTTACTTTTCTCCTGTTTTGCTTTATTAGCTCTATTAATATCATCTTTCAAAATGGAATCAGGAGTCATAGGAAGTAAAGTAATATTTTTATCCTTATGAACAAGAGTATACTGATTGTTTCTACCATGGTGTACAGAATTTTTATCAAATTGCCATGGTCTACCAAGTAATAAGGAACATGCTTGCATAGGTACCACATCACAATCAACATAATCAGCATATGTAGAGATACTAAATTGCACACGAACAGTACGTGTTACCTTAACCTTGCCGCTGTGGATGTAGTAAGGATGTGGATGTGGTCTTGTGGTGAGAGATAGCTTCTCCACCATCTCCATGCTAGCCAAGTTGTTGCAACTCCCTCCATCTATGATCACGCGAACAGAACGTTCCTTCACAAGTCCCTTTGTATGGAACAAATTATGCCTCTGATTTTGCTCAGTTTATGTAACCTGCACACTCAAAACACGTTGAGCAACTAAACATTCATACCTGTCAGCATCTTCAGGAGCCATGTATTGCGTCTCATGATCAGAATCGTCTCCGCCGTGTTCTTCACGTGTAATAAGAGCCAAAGTCTCCTCATCATAGTCACTAGCGGATTCATATCCACCATCCTCAGTAGCAATCATCACACGCTGATATTTGCAATCTCTCGCAAAATGTCCTCTTCCCTTACAATGACGACAAATAATATCACTGGTGTGCCCTGTTGATGCCATGGAAGAAGAAGAACTCTGTGCAGGCCCAATAGGTGTGCTCTTGGCAGATAATGGTGGTTGTGCCTGCTTCCTTGTATCACGGCTGGAGGTAACAGCTGATGGAGGTGTCGGTGCAGTAGAATGTGAGGAAGTAGAGGATGCACGCTGTAATGCCCAGGATGGAGTTATACCTCCTACGTGTCGAGGCACGACTTAAAGGCATAAGTCCATCCTAGAATGATCTCAAGTTTGGTAATCTTTGCACATCTCATGTAAAAGAGGGGATTGTAAACATAAATAGTTGGCTTACACTCGCCACGTCACACAATTACATAACATGTCTCAAACATCATACATTAAGAATATCACAACCCTCTAAGGGCAAAATCCAAATGTCAAGATACCAAACTTAGATAAATAAACCACAGGCGGATCGAATCCTAGTAGAAGTCTCCACTACTGATCATCCGGATATCGAACATAGTACCGACAACGCTCCTCGTCGAACTCCCAATCCAGCTCGGTGCCATCACCTGGATAGCTCACAACTGGACCTGCATCTGGTGTGGTGAAGTAACTGTGAGCCACAGAGGACTCAGCAATCCCGTTCCCGGGTAACAAGACTATTTAAGCCTTGGGAAAGGATAAGGCTGAAGAAAAGAGTAAGTGTCTGCAGCAGCAACTAGCATCTAGCTTACGTGAGTGAGAGCGAGAAGAGAAAGCCTCGGTCGAGAAGTGATCACGAAGTGATCCTAACTAAGCTCAACAATCATAACCCCTCCGTGTTCAACTCCCGAATCCCTATTCGGAAATTGACGGTCACGGAACACACGCTGGTAGTGTATTAGAAACATTGTGACAAGTTATCTACAACCGGATATTAACAAGCTCCCATCTGCCACATAACCGCGGGCACGGCTTTCGAAAGTTCATAACCCTGCAGGGGTGTTCCAACGTGACCCATTACAAGCCCACGATCCGCGGAGTCGCAACTCCAAAGTGGGAAGACCCGAGTATTCTCGGAATCCCGTGCTCAAGATATACCGAGCTAAGGTAAGGCTAATCCAGCAAATCCTCCCGGCGTGCCGACACCCTGATAGTAGCCGCGCGTATCTAGTCTCAGGCCACGATCGGATGAGCACAGCGTACAGTGGCCGAAATACCCAAGTTGCCAAGGGGGTCCCCGCACACGACACTAGTTTGGACCAACACTCACATCGAGCACTGGCCCAGGGGGGTTGAATTAATTAAGCCTCGGGTTAATTACTCCCTCGGAAAAGTTTTAGTTGTTTAGGCGAATAGTACCAATGTTGGGACTTGCTGGAAAAGACTTAGCACTTAGCGGTTTATCGAGGGGGTCCCATACACCCCAACCGTGTTAGGAACGCATAATCAAGGAACATAACACCGGTTTATACGGTTCCCAACGGCATGAGTGGAACAAATCACCAAGCAAAAGGCTTAGCCTTCCACCCTTGCCAATATATAGATGATTTCATTTAGCAATTATATAGTGTGATAAAACCCAACCAAACTTCAACATGAAGCAAGCATCTTCGATCTTCACCTGCAACTAGCAATGCTATAAGAAGGGCTGAGCGAAGCGTACTTAGCCAAGCAACGGTTTGCGTAGGTAGGGTGGTTAAACATGGCAATGGTTACAAGTAGGAGGCTGACAAGAAGATCATGGGCATCGAGGCAAAACTATAGAGCGGAACTACTAGCAATAGGCAAAGATAGTAATGTTATCGGGGTTCGGTCATCTTGCCTGAAGAGAAGTCGTTCGGATCGTAAGAAGAGTCCTCGTGCTCAACCTCGTTGGAAACCTCGTGCTCGTACTCGTACTCGGTCTCGGCTTCCGGCTCTAAACAAAACAATCACACCAAGCACAAATCAACAAGATGCAATGCGCACTCGAAAATGATGGATGCACTAAGGATGCACACGGAGCACGGAAAATATCAAGCAAAACACCTCAAAACATGATAACAATATGATATTATGAAACTACACAGAAAATCAATCAAGTTTCATATAAGATTCGCTGAAATCGGAGTTACGGGCTAAAAGTTATGCCCGAAACAAGAAATGAGCGAAAGCTGAAAATTACAGCAACATAGCAACTTCGGAGCACAAAATAATTAAGCTACAGCACTCAAACAACATGGCAAAGAGCATGAACACAAACTAGACATATCCTACAGCAATTAAGTCCAAAGGTGCACCCCCAAAGGAGCCACGGATCAATAGCAATAAGCCTGGACATATTGAACTTGACAATAAAATTCTGGCAGCAGAATTTTATTGAAACTTTGGAGCAAAAGATAAGCATGCTACATCCACTCAAATAAACATGTGAGAACATGAATGGAAAGACAACAATATATACTACAAGGAACAATCAAGATCCACTCCAAAACTATCATGGTTTGTCCTAGAACAGCAAGCAAACATGGCATCGGAACGTTACAGATTTCAGACTTAGTGAAAATTCACTAAGTCCTAAAACAGCAATTTCAACATGGCATCTAAAAGAGCAAGTTTAAGTCACCTCTAAACTAAACATGGCAAGTGGTAAGCACCTCATCAAAGTACACATGATGGTGATTCCGAAACACACAAGCATGCTTCATGGAGATAAACACAACGATAGCAATGAGCTCAACAAGATGGCATTTCATAACAAGTGAAACAACATCACAGCCACATGGCACTTTGCAACGATGATAAACATGGCAAGAATAAATCTAACATGCAACCTATCACATACAACATGTAGAGCATGGCAAGACGAACACGTGGACATGTCATTTGCATCATTCGGACAAACGAGCTAAAAGATATCACATGGCAAAGATGGCATAAAAACATCACATAGCAGCAGTTTATATCACGATGCACTATTGCAACAGAAAAACAAGCATCTAGATGATCTCTAACATGCATGACACAAAAAGATAAAACATAGTGCTATTCACCACGAACGTCTGGACATGCTATTTGCGCGAATCGAAGATACACACTAAAAGTTACAGCAGTTAGAAAAATGCATCAGACAGGTAAAAACTGGGCTTAGGAGGATAAGAGGTCAACCTCTCCCAGAACTGAAAAAAACACACAGGCTCGTGGCGGATCGGGCCGGCTCTGACGCGGCGACGGCCCGCGGAGGCGGCGGCCTGGAGGAGAGGCGCTGCTGGGCCCGGAGCGGAGGGCGAGGCCCGGTGGCGCGCGGCGCGGCCCGGAGCGGAGGCGGCCGGCCCACCCGAGGCGGGAAGCGGGAGGCGATGCGGGGTGGCGGCCCGCGGTCTGGCCTGGTGAGGCTGCGGCCCAGGCGGCTGAGCGACAGGCTGCCTGGAGGAGGAGCGGCCCACCGCGGCGCGCGGGTGGAGTGGCGGAGGGGCGAGGCCTGCCTGGAGGGCGGAATCGGTCGGGCCGGGGTGCGGGCCCGACGGAGGAGCGCTGCGAGGCCTGGGACGCTGCGGCGATTGGAGGGATGCTGCGAAGGGACTTGGGCCCCGACGGTGAAGTGGTCCACGCGCGAAGGAGGGACGGGCCGCCGAAGGAGGAAGGCGCCCTCGATCCACTCCTGGCGGCGGCGCGGCGTTGACCTGGATCGAACCAGATCCAGGCGCTGGCGCCGTCTGCAGCTTTGAAGGAAAACGGCGGCTGGAACGAGGAGGCTCGGTGGGATCTAGCCAAGTGGCTGGGAAGGGCTGGTTAGATCCAAAAAATGAGGGGAGAGAGGAGAAGAAGCTAGGGGATGCCCAAAATGGACCTAGGGGTCTATTATATAGCAGATCTGCTAGGGTTAGGGTTTTGGGGGTGTTAGGAGCCCTCCGATCGCGATCCGACGGATCCGATCGCGGGGGGAGTTTAGAAGGGCCTAGGAGAAGGTAGTGGGCTGCTGTAGGGGTGTTTCTGGGCCATAAGTGGAGGCACTTTGGACCCACACAAATAACTGATGGGATAGCAAACGGAGTCCAAACGCGACGAGATTCGAGAGGCGGGTTACACACAACAAAACAACAACACACGACAAGCCTCGCGGCACACCGGTAATGTTATACGCCCAAACAACAAAGTAGGCCTACGGAACGTCACGGACACGTGAGGGAGCTCCGGAACGTGAAACGGACAACGGGAAGGAACGCGTGGAACCGGATGCAACCGACAACACAAATGCAATGCGATGCACATGTCTACATGATATGAATGAATGCCACGCACGCACACAACAAAACGACGAAAACCCGAAAGACAAAGAACCCGGAATGGAAATAGATGAAGCCGGAGATATATGATATACCCAAAAGGGAAAGTATTACATCCGAGGCATTACAAATTCTCCTCTACTACAAAAAGATCTCGTCCCGAGATCTAGGACTGGAAAAAGGAAGGGTACTCTGAACGAAGATGATCTTCTCGTTCCCAGGTAGCCTCTCGGTCGGTGTGATGTGACCACTTGACTTTCAGGAATTTGATGGACTTGTTGCGGGTCTTGCGTTCGGTTTCTTCGAGAATGGCAACTGGATGCTCTCGGTAGGACAAGTCTTGTTGAAGATCAATCTCTTCAAACGGAATCATGCGCTCAGGTGCCTTGAAGCATTTGCGAAGTTGAGACACATGGAAGACATCATGAACATAGGCGAAGTTGGGAGGGAGCTCAAGTTGATAGGCTAGATCGCCTCTCTTGCCAAGAATCTTGAAAGGCCCGACGTATCTAGGAGCAAGCTTTCCTTTGATACCGAATCTTTGGGTGCCTTTCATCGGAGAAACTCGGAGATAAACATGATCATCAATGTTGAATGCCAAATCACGATGCTTGCCGCCATAGTAACTCTTCTGGCGCGACTGAGCGGCCTTGAGATTCTCACGTATGACTTTGCACATTTCTTCGGCTTCTGAGATCAAGTCATTGCCAAGAAGTTGACGTTCGCCTGTTTCAGACCAGTTGAGAGGGGTACGGCACTTTCTGCCATAGAGGATTGCAAATGGAGCTTTGCCTGCACTTGCTTGAAAGCTGTTGTTGTAAGAGAACTCGGCAAATGGAAGGCAGTCTTCCCATTTCATGCCAAAGGAGATGACACAGGCTCTGAGCATGTCTTCTAGAATCCGATTCACACGCTCGACTTGACCACTAGTCTGAGGGTGAAAAGCAGTGCTGAACCTGATCTTAGTGCCCATGGCGGACTGAAAGGAGTCCCAGAACCTTGAAGTGAACAAACTTCCACGGTCTAAGGATATAACTTGAGGAATGCCATGTAGGGACACAATTCTGGAAGTATACAACTCTGCCAATTGAGCTGCATTGATGGATTCTTTGACTGGCAGGAAGTGAGCGACTTTGGTAAGCTTGTCAATCACCACAAAGATAGCATCATTTCCTCGCTTGGATTTAGGAAAACCAGTGACGAAGTCCATTTCAATGTGGTCGAACATCCACTCGGGAATAGGAAGAGGTTGGAGAAGACCGGCTGGACGTTGATGTTCTGCTTTCACTCTTCTGCACACATCACATTCGTTCACGAATTGGGCAATCTCCCTTTTCATGCGTGTCCACCAGTAAGATTGCTTGAGATCTTGATACATCTTGGAACTGCCAGGATGAATGGAAAGGAGAGAATCATGAGCTTCTTCCATTATGAGCTTCCTGAGATCACCTTTGGGAACAACGAGTCTGTCCTCGAAGAACAAGGTATCTCTCTCATCAACACGGAAGCACTTGTATTTCGGAATGCCCTTAGCAATAGCATGTTTCACCTTCTTCACCATGGTATCACTGAGCTGGGCCTCACGGACTTGATCTTCCAAGGTAGGAGCAATTTGAAGATTTGCAAGGAAACCCTGCGGAACAACTTGGAGGTTGAGTTTCCTGAATGCTTCACAAAGCTCAGGCTGGTACGACTTGATAAGAAGGCTGTTGCAATATGCCTTTCTGCTCAAAGCATCTGCAATCACATTCTCCTTGCCAGGAGTGTATTCAATGCTAGGATTATACTCTTGGATCATTTCAACCCAACGAGTCTGACGGAGGTTCAGATGCGGCTGTGTGAAGATGTACTTCAGGCTCTTGTGATCAGTGAAGATGTCGACTTTTCTGCCCAACAACAGATGTCTCCACGTGATCAAAGCATGTACCACAACTGCTAGCTCAAGATCATGTGTGGGATAGTTCTTCTCACTTGGCTTGAGCTGACGAGAAGTGTATGCCACAATTCTCTTATCTTGCATAAGCACACCATCAAGGCCTTGAAGAGAAGCATCACAGAATACTTCATAGGGCTTGGACTCATCTGGAGGAGTCAGAACTGGAGCAGAGACGAGCTTTTCTTTGAGAGTTTTGAATGCCACTTCACACTCTGGAGACCAAAAGTATTTGACATTCTTCTGAAGCAAGTTTGAAAGAGGCTTGGCAATCTTGGAGAAGTTCTCAACGAACCTTCTGCAATAGCTGGCAAGACCCAGAAAACTGCGGAGCTGCTTGACGTTCTGAGGAGCTTCCCAGTTGACAATTGCTTCAACTTTCTCGGGATTAACCGCAATACCGTCAGCTGAGATGATGTGGCCCAGGTACAAAACCTTATCGAGCCAAAACTCGCACTTGGAGAACTTGGCATAGAACTTATGCTCTCGGAGTCGATCAAGAACCAGACGTAAGTGCTTTTCGTGATCTTCTTCATTCTTGGAAAACACCAGAATATCATCCAGATACACAAGCACAAACTCGCCAGTATAGGGGTTGAAGATGTAATGCATCATCCTCGAAAAGGTAGGAGGAGCATTGGCGAGACCGAAGGACATGACGGTATACTCGTATGAACCGTAGCTCGTTCTGAAGGCCGTCTTGGGAATGTCTTCCTCGCGAATGCGAATTTGATGATAGCCCATTCGGAGGTCAAGCTTAGAGAACAGTTTAGCTCCTTTGAGCTGCTCAAAGAGTTTGTTGATGTTCGGGAGCGGATACTTGTTCTTTATTGTCTTCTTGTTCAATGGCCGGTAATCAACACAGAGACGCTCCGTGCCATCTTTCTTCTTGACAAATAAGACACCACAGCCCCATGGAGACGTACTAGGCCTGATGAGACCCATACTCTCCTGTTTATCAAGCTGCTTCTTCAATTCCTTCAATTTATCTGGAGAGAGCTTGTACGGACGCCGGCATGCTGGCTCAGTACCCGGCTCGAGTTCAATAACGAATTCCACCTGACGGTGTGGAGGCATGCCTGGAAGTTCTTCAGGAAAGACGTCTTGATATTTGTTCACCACCGGAATTTGAGATATGGCATTAATTTCGCCCATATCATTGAGAGAGAAAAGCCTGATAGTGTTATCCCTTGAGGCAAAGATAATCACATCTTCATCAGGATGAGTCATCTTGACTTCCTTCTGTGCACAATCAATGTGAGCATCGTGCTGAGAAAGCCAATCCATCCCGAGGATGAGGTCAATATCAGAATTACCAAGAACCACCGGATTAGCCAGAAATCGATAATCACCCATGCGGATAGAAACATTCGGAACAAAGTTGTTGGAGTTCATGAGCAAACCCGGAGAAAGCACAGACATCGGACTCGGCAAAGCTTGCAATGGCATATCATGTGACAATGCAAAAGGTCTTGACATGAAAGAATGTGAAGCACCTGAATCGAACAAAACTTTAGCAGGTATAGAGTTCACTGAGAGGTTACCCAAAATGACATCAGAAGAGTTCTCCGCTTCAGCTGCACTCATCAGATTGACCCTTGCAGACTTTGGATCATGCTTGACAATAGCTGTAGTGACAGGCGGAGGAGGAGGAAGACACTTCGGATTCGGACATCTGTTGGCATAATGACCCTTCTGGCCACATCTGTTGCACACCACTTCAGAGAGAGGACGGAAATGAGAGCCACTTGACTTGGAGCCTTGAGACTGAAACTGCTTCTTCGACTGGTTGCTCGGGTTGGGTGGGTGGGAGAAACCACGTCCACCAGAGTTCTTGTTGTTGGAGTTGTTGGAGTTGTTGTAAGGAGCTCGAATCACTGGAGGAGGAGGAAGCCAGAATTTCTGTTGTTTCGCAGCCAACCGAGACGATGAGGAAGAGTGAATGGCATCTCGAATTCTCTTTTTTAGAAGCCTCCATCTTAAGCTGAGCTGCCTCTTGTTTCAAAGCCATGTTATAGAACTTGTCGAATTCATCGGGCTCGAACAAGGTAAGAGCAAGTTGAAGTTCATCTTTGAGGCCTCCACGGAACTGGTAGATTTTGCTCTTGGCATCAGGAATGTCTTCCTTAGCATAGCGGGCGAGGTTTTGGAACTTGACATTATACTGATAGACTGTCATGGAGCCCTGCTTCAGGTTGCGGAATTGCTCACGCATACCCTCGATGACAGTTGTAGGAATGTGGTGAGAGCGAAAGTCCTTGTAGAAATTCTCCCATGAGATCACTTGACCTGGCCTGGAGTCTTTGTACTGCTGCCACCAGTCAGCTGCTTGATCTTTGAGTTGGAAGGCTGCAAACTTCACATAATCATCTTCCTTCACGTTACTGCACTCAAAATGCTTCTTTATGTCGGTTAACCAATCTTCAGCATCAAGAGGGTCGACACAGTAACTGAAAGCTTTTGGATGATTTGCCAAGAACTGGTTGAGAGTAGCATGGTGTTGCTGGTTGAAGAAGTTGCCTTGGTTCCCTGGAACACCCTGATTAGCTTGATTAGCTTGCATCTGCTGCATCATCTGCATCAACAACTGGGTGTTCTGAGCTGTAGTCTGCATAATCGCTCTCCAAGCCTCAGGCGGAGGAGGAGGGGAAGGAGGACGTTCTGGAACCTCTTCCACCTCTGGGTTAGCATTGGGAACCTTTTTCGGAGCCATCCTGAAAGAGATGACCACGAATCAGCAATTGATTGACAAATGGTATAAGCTGAATCAATGGAATGAATTGCAACAAGTCTTCACAATAATCATTCGAACAATAGGAACGAATGAAATCATTCGAACAAGAGGAACGAATGAAATTCTCAGTTAAATGATAACATCAATCTTCACGAGAAGCCACATAGGGGACAAAAGGTAAAATAAGAAAACAACAAGGTACAGACGGGAACAAACACAAGATAGGAGCTTCGTTCTAACATCTTTGTGCTGAAAGCATATGAACGCGTTACGAAAAGGTTTTGCAATCCCCGGATCAGCATAGCCAAGGACCCTTTAAGATGCAACTCCTGATAGTAACATCGGTCATAAACCACTTCACTCAATGTAGAACCCCGAACTCACTAACCTGCATCCGTTGGAAGAATGCCTACGATCTACTGGATAAACCCACCTATAAATTTCCGAAAGATTCTAGTTATGCAATCAGGTGTTGGGGATACACGGGAAGCACCGCGCAATCAACTCTAAACCTACATCCAGGTGTATCCATCCTTCAACACATAACCAGTCTTTCTCGGAAACTGTTTACCTCGGACCTTCGAAAAGCATCCACTATAACAAGCTATGGCAATACTCCCGAACTACCTCCCCAGTACTGGGTGATGTCGGGGTTATCTTGCCACTGGCCGTATAGGAGAGATTTTCGATGTCGGCCGTCTTAAGTATTTAGTACTGCCGCGATATGCTTGTGACGACAATACCCCGAAGCTCAACTCCCCGGGACACTGCCACAACCCCTAATGTCAGGAGGCATCGAGAACAATATCCTCGTCACAAGAACATCGAAACAATCCCAGAATACTCGCGGGATTCCTAAAAACAATTTGGTGCAATTTTGAAGATAGGAGAGGCAAGAGTAGTTGTAAGGAGTCCTCACCAGAGAGAAAGGGGATGAGAAGCAAAGAAATCCTACTCTCCGATATAATATAGGACTCAAAATATTTTCAGTGTGTGCCTAGACTCGACCGTCAACGATTCGATCAAACAGTGGGGGCTCCTAGGTCGGAGAAGGCTCTGAATACCAACTTGTAATGCCCAGGATGGAGTTATACCTCCTACGTGTCGAGGCACGACTTAAAGGCATAAGTCCATCCTAGAATGATCTCAAGTTTGGTAATCTTTGCACATCTCATGTAAAAGAGGGGATTGTAAACATAAATAGTTGGCTTACACTCGCCACGTCACACAAGTACATAACATGTCTCAAACATCATACATTAAGAATATCACAACCCTCTAAGGGCAAAATCCAAATGTCAAGATACCAAACTTAGATAAATAAACCACAGGCGGATCGAATCCTAGTAGAAGTCTCCACTACTGATCATCCGGATATCGAACATAGTACCGACTACGCTCCTCGTCGAACTCCCAATCCAGCTCGGTGCCATCACCTGGATAGCTCACAACTGGACCTGCATCTGGTGTGGTGAAGTAACTGTGAGCCACAGAGGACTCAGCAATCCCGTTCCCGGGTAACAAGACTATTTAAGCCTTGGGAAAGGATAAGGCTGAAGAAAAGAGTAAGTGTCTGCAGCAGCAACTAGCATCTAGCTTACGTGAGTGAGAGCGAGAAGAGAAAGCCTCGGTCGAGAAGTGATCACGAAGTGATCCTAACTAAGCTCATCAATCATAACCCCTCCGTGTTCAACTCCCGAATCCCTATTCGGAAATTGACGATCACGGAACACACGCTGGTAGTGTATTAGAAACATTGTGACAAGTTATCAACAACCGGATATTAACAAGCTCCCATCTGCCACATAACCGCGGGCACGGCTTTCGAAAGTTCATAACCCTGCAGGGGTGTTCCAACTTGACCCATTACAAGCCCACGATCCGCGGAGTCGCAACTCCAAAGTGGGAAGACCCGAGTATTCTCGGAATCCCGTGCTCACGATATACCGAGCTAAGCTAAGGCTAATCCAGCAAATCCTCCCGGCGTGCCGACACCCTGATAGTAGCCGCGCGTATCTAGTCTCAGGCCACAACCGAATGAGCACAGCGTACAGTGGCCGAAATACCCAAGTTGCCAAGGGGGGCCCGCACACGACTCTAGTTTGGACCAACACTCACATCGAGCACTGGCCCAGGGGGGTTGAATTAATTAAGCCTCGGGTTAATTACTCCCTCGGAAAAGTTTTAGTTGTTTAGGCGAATAGTACCAATGTTGGGACTTGCTGGAAAAGACTTAGCACTTAGCGGTTTATTGAGGGGGTCCCATACACCCCAACCGTGTTAGGAACGCATAATCAAGGAACATAACACCGGTTTATACGGTTCCCAACGGCATGAGTGGAACAAATCACCAAGCAAAAGGCTTAGCCTTCCACCCTTGCCAATATATAGATGATTTCATTTAGCAATTATATAGTGTGATAAAACCCAACCAAACTTCAACATGAAGCAAGCATCTTCGATCTTCACCTGCAACTAGCAATGCTATAAGAAGGGCTGAGCGAAGCGTACTTAGCCAAGCAACGGTTTGCGTAGGTAGGGTGGTTAAACATGGCAATGGTTACAAGTAGGAGGCTGACAAGAAGATCATGGGCATCGAGGCAAAACTATAGAGCGGAACTACTAGCAATAGGCAAAGATAGTAATGTTATCGGGGTTCGGTCATCTTGCCTGAAGGGAAGTCGTTCGTATCGTAAGAAGGGTCCTCGTGCTCAACCTCGTTGGAAACCTCGTGCTCGTACTCGTACTCGGTCTCGGCTTCCGGATCTAAACAAAACAATCACACCAAGCACAAATCAACAAGATGCAATGCGCACTCGAAAATGATGGATGCATGATGGATGCACTAAGGATGCACACGGAGCACGGAAAATAGCACTCAAGCAAAACACCTCAAAACATGATAACAATATGATATTATGAAACTACACAGAAAATCAATCAAGTTTCATATAAGATTCGCTGAAATCGGAGTTACGGGCTAAAAGTTATGCCCGAAACAAGAAATGAGCGAAAGCTGAAAATTACAGCAACATAGCAACTTCGGAGCACAAAATAATTAAGCTACAGCACTCAAACAACATGGCAAAGAGCATGAACACAAACTAGACATATCCTACAGCCATTAAGTCCAAAGGTGCACCCCCAAAGGAGCCACGGATCAATAGCAATAAGCCTGGACATATTGAACTTGACAATAAAATTCTGGCAGCAGAATTTTATTGAAACTTTGGAGCAAAAGATAAACATGCTACAGCCACTCAAATAAACATGTGAGAACATGAATGGAAAGACAACAATATATACTACAAGGAACAATCAAGATCCACTCCAAAACTATCATGGTTTGTCCTAGAACAGCAAGCAAACATGGCATCGGAACGTTACAGATTTCAGACTTAGTGAAAATTCACTAAGTCCTAAAACAGCAATTTCAACATGGCATCTAAAAGAGCAAGTTTAAGTCACCTCGAAACTAAACATGGCAAGTGGTAAGCACCTCATCAAAGTACACATGATGGTGATTCCGAAACACACAAGCATGCTTCATGGAGATAAACACAGCGATAGCAATGAGCTCAACAAGATGGCATTTCATAACAAGTGAAACAACATCACAGCCACATGGCACTTTGCAACGATGATAAACATGGCAAGAATAAATCTTACATGCAACCTATCACATACAACATGTAGAGCATGGCAAGACGAACACGTGGACATGTCATTTGCATCATTCGGACAAACGAGCTAAAAGATATCACATGGCAAAGATGGCATAAAAACATCACATAGCAGCAGTTTATATCACGATGCACTATTGCAACAGAAAAACAAGCACCTAGATGATCTCTAACATGCATGACACAGAAAGATAAAACGTAGTGCTATTCACCACGAACGTCTGGACATGCTATTTGCGCGAATCGGAGATACACACTAAAAGTTACAGCAGTTAGAAAAATGCATCAGACAGGTAAAAACTGGGCTTAGGAGGATAAGAGGTCAACCTCTCCCAGAACTGAAAAAAACACACAGGCTCGCGTCGGATCGGGCCGGCTCTGACGCGGCGACGGCCCGCGGAGGCGGCGGCCCGCGGAGGCGGCGGCCTGGAGGAGAGGCGCTGCTGGGCCCGGAGCGGAGGGCGAGGCCCGGTGGCGCGCGGCGTGGCCCGGAGCGGAGGCGGCCGGCCCACCCGAGGCGGGAGGCGGGAGGCGATGCGGGGTGGCGGCCCGCGGTCTGGCCTGGTGAGGCTGCGGCCCAGGCGGCTGAGCGACGGGCTGCCTGGCGGAGGAGCAGCCCACCGCGGCGCGCGGGTGGAGTGGCGGAGGGGCGAGGCCTGGCTGGAGGGCGGAATCGGTCGGGCCAGGGCGCGGGCCCGACGGAGGAGCGCTGCGAGGCCTGGGGCGCTGCGGCGATTGGAGGGATGCTGTGAAGGGACTTGGGCCCCGACGGTGAAGTGGTCCACGCGCGAAGGAGGGACGGGCCGCCGAAGAAGGAAGGCGCCCTCGATCCACTCCTGGCGGCGGCGCGGCGTTGACCTGGATCGAACCAGATCCACGCGCTGGCGCGGTCTGCAGCTTCGAAGGAAAACGGCGGCTGGAACGAGGAGGCTCGGTGGGATCTAGCCAAGTGGCTGGGAAGGGCTGGTTAGATCCAAAAAATGAGGGGGGAGAGGAGAAGAAGCTAGGGGATGCCCAAAATGGACCTAGGGGTCTATTATATAGCAGATCTGGTAGGGTTAGGGTTTTGGGGGTGTTAGGAGCCCTCCGATCGCGATCCGACGGATCCGATCGCGGGGGGAGTTTAGAAGGGCCTATGAGAAGGTAGTGGGCTGCTGTAGGGGTGTTTCTGGGCCACAAGTGGAGGCACTTTGGACCCACACGAATAACTGATGGGATAGCAAACGGAGTCCAAACACGACGAGATTCGAGCGGCGGGTTACACACAACAAAACAACAACACACGACAAGCCTCGCGGCACACCGGTAACGTTACACGCCCAAACAACAAAGTAGGCCTACGGAACGTCACGGACACGTGAGGGAGCTCCGGAACGTGAAACGGACAACGGGAAGGAACGCGTGGAACCGGATGCAACCGACAACACAAATGCAATGCGATGCACATGTCTACATGATATGAATGAATGCCACGCACGCACACAACAAAACGACGAAAACCCGAAAGACAAAGAACCCGGAATGGAAATAGATGAAGCCGGAGATATATGATATACCCAAAAGGGAAAGTATTACATCCGGGGCATTACACACGCAGTGTCCATGATGAAGGTCGTCCTGCAGAAAAGTTAGTCCGCGCCAATGCATGTCGATCCTGCACTTCACGTTCAGCTTTACAAGCAAGATGGAATAAACGAGTGATATTAGTATAATCCTTATACTCTAGAATGGTCTGAATCTCTCTATTTAATCCACCCATGAAACGTGCAAGCATAGCTTCATTCTCCTCAACAATACCACATCTAATCAGGCCAATTTGTAATTGCTGATAATATTCTTCTACAGAATTTTTTCCTTGTCTTAAGCGCTGCAGTTTTTGAAGTAATTCACGTTGATAATATGGTGGAACCCAACGAGTACGCATAGCAGTTTTCAAAGCAGTCCAAGTAGCTGGAGTAGGATATAATCTACAATGTTCAGACCACCAAACACATGCAAAACTAGTGAAAGCACAAACAGCAGCAGGAACACGTCTCTCCTCGGGATAGTTTAACCATGTAAAACGTTGTTCAGTTTGTAACTCCCAAGTAAGATATATATCAGGAACACATCTACCCTCAAATGGTGGAATATTCAATTTCAGTTTAGGAAGATGGTCATGTACCTCAGGTGGTGGTGCAGCCCTACTGTTGCGATGATATGCATGAGGACGACCTGGTGGTGGTGGTGCTGGTTGTTGCACGTAGTTCTGATTTTGGTCAACCTCATCCTCGTAATGGTCCTCCACCTCTGCAGTAGCAGCAAGAGCTACAGAAACATCAACAGCAGCACCAGAAGCTTGACCAGTCTCAAGGGGAACGCGCTGTGCTCGTCCCACTTGATTTGGAAGGCGCCGTTGTTGTTGTTGTTGTTGTTGTTGTTCAAGAGGTGGGACAGCTGCAGCAGCCGGTGGTGGTGTAAAACACGCAAGCAATTCAGTAAACTTGTTATCAAGCTTTGTGTCAAACGTCTTCTCCATGCCAACTATCTTCTCCATGGCTTCGTCCAATGTGTTTAGCACATCTTGCACCTGTACACTCATCATTTGCTGAAACTTATCATGAAGCTCCTTGTTCGTCAAGTTCTCCCAGTCAGTCTCATCGACTTGTGATCCTGGCATGGTTAGCAACAATAGAAACACACAAGAATATGATCCTACAGACTACTAATAAGTGGTGGTGGTGGCGGGTGTCACAAATCCGACAAGCAAATCTCAAATTCTTACCAGTTCTTACCCAGCAGCAGGTGGTGATCGGCAACCGTGGTAGTCAAAACTCTCAAAGCTTGGATAAAGCGATTACCAGGGAGAGTCAAACGCACGACGTAGATGTATGTGGAGCTGGGAAGGCTTATAAGATGATAGCAAAAGTGGTCAGCAATAATCAATTCAGAGATGCAAAGTTGAATAAACGCTCAACGACGGTACTGTGCTGGTCCTAGGCTAGACCGTACTAGAGACGCGAGCCTAGAACACTAACGAAATCACGGCGCTGCACGTAATCAAGGGGAAAGCACACTCTGAATTTTTTTTCGCCTCTTTTTTTTTTGCGCTGCTTTTTTTTTGCCGAAAAACACTATAATGGCGAGTGTCTCAAAACACTTCCCAAGTCAAACTAAGATGATAGGCACGAAATTTTTTTTTACGAATTTTTTTTTCGGAATCAGGGCAGCGACGACGAAAAAGTGCGGTAAAAAATCAGTATGGTGGCACGTGTCTCAAAAGACTCAGAAAAGCCCAAATATAGGATAGGGAAAAAATATTTTCACCTGTCAAAATTTTGGCCTAAAAACTGCCCGGGGGTCTCCAGTTTTTTTTTCGAGACCTACGCAGGCAAGGAAACACAAATCCGAAACCTAGATGGATTTCGAGAACAAACCTAATATGAAAAGAACTCGGATTGGTGGTGGATATATGGTGGTAGGATATGGCAGCGGTGGTAGGTTATGGCAGCGGTGGTGGTATATGGATACGGATTGGTGGTGGTATATGGATACGGATCGGTGGTGGTATGTGGCAGTAGCGATGAAGATGTTCCGGCGGCGGCGTGACAACTTATGACCAGAACTCGAAACTCTAAAAGACTAGACGCTAAGACCAGCAACTTGACACGACGATGCAACCGCAAATTCAACTAAGCAAACACAGAAAAGATTATGCAAAGGCTCAGATTGGTTCGGATGGGATGAACTAACCCTAAATTTTTTTTGGCTTTTTCGTGGACTGTAGGTATGAAGAATAGACTCGATCTAATCTACGAAAAACTGTAAAATCTCACCGAGCAACCTGGAAATCTGATACCACTTGATAGAGGCAAAGGTGTCCCGTCTTTCGATGAGATGGTGGCTATCGTTTGGATGAAGTCGACTTTGACGATCCGACTACGAACGTGCGTGGACGTCGCGCCTTAGCAATCGCTAAACCAACTCCGAGAGGTTATTGACCACGCCGGAGCACGATCAACCTGACCACGAAGGTCTGTTTCCTGCAGGCAAACGAAGAACAAGCAAGAAACTGAGATTGCAATCTGGATATTGCGAATTCAAGAGGAAAGCTTTATTGATCAAGTGGGGTTCTGTGACGTCTTGGTCTGGTCGTTGAACACAAACGAAGTACGCGAAGTTGCAGCTATGGCGAACTTTAATCTAAACAAAACCCAAAGTCTAAACGACGCCCTAAGGGCTGTATATATGGGGGAAAGAGGGGGAAATTTCGTGGCCCTTGGTGGAGGGGTCCGAAACCAACCCTAACTCTTGTTTCCCCACACATACGGACTCCAAAAATAGCCTATACTCAAGTATTTCGAAATTACATGGGCCTGGCCCAATAATAAGGTGACGCAGCACCTATAATAGCCTCTGGACGAAATTTATGAAGTGGCATCTTGTATATTTCGTCCAAGGCTTCTCGCACTCATTATGGTGGCTTCAAAGTCCTGAAATCATCAATTGAAACTCCATTCTTGTTCCCCTTGCGCATGCCATCATCTCCATGCTTGATCTTGCTCCAATGTTCATCCTTCTTGTCCAAGCTAGGCCCTTCATTTGTAAGCAAGACAAATGTATCCAATTTAGGTAGCATCATATTCTCATGAACATTAGATTCATTACCAAGAAACGAAAGTACCTGGTAATTTAATTGGCGTGCACGAGCTCTAGTAATTGGTCCTGTATATGTGTCAGTTGGAGCTGTGGGTGTAACCTTGTTAGTGATGTCCTCATCACATGGAGCCTTGGCGGTCCATTAACACTTGATGAATCAAAAAGTAGTACAATACCCTAGACAAGCATGTATATACGCATATATATACATGGAAATCAACGGGAAACTGTACATACTAAAGGGTTCCTTTTCCCTGACTGCGCACAGGGTCTACGCCTGGATTTGAACATAGGGTTACATGCCTTGCTGGCAAGGCTAGTACAAAAAGGGGGGTTGCCGGGGCTCTCGGCAATCGCGCCTTAGGGGTAAAACTTGTGAAGATGTTCGATATTGCAGGAATTGCTTATCGGAATGCCATCTTCGGTCTCCAGGCAGACTGCGCCGGGCCTGGTGACTCGTATTACCTGATAAGGGACTTTCCACTTTGGTGTCAACTTGTTTGAATTCTTTGTGGATTGGATGCGCCAAAGAACAAGGTTGCCTTCATCAAGGCTTCTGGCGTGAACCTTGCGGCTATGATAGCGGCGCAAGGCTTGCTGGTAGCGAGCGGCTCGCACAGCAGCATGAAGATGATCTTACTCAAGAAGCGTTGCATCCTCTTGGTGCAGCTGCTCTTGCTCAAGCTCATCGTAAGCAAGCACTCGAGGTGACCCATATATGAGTTCCATGGGGAGAACTGCTTCTGCCCCGTTACTAGGGCAAAGGGTGTCTAGCCAGTGGCTCGATTTGGTGTCGTCCTGATTGACCAAAGAACCATTGGCAACTCATCAACCCAGCATCTTCTGCACTTGTGCAGCCTGTCGAAAGTCCTGGTTTTGAGACCTCGCAACACCTCTGTGTTCATCCTCTCAGCTTGGCTGTTACTACTGGGATGAGCAACAGAAGCAAAACAAACCTTGTTGTCGAGGTCTTGGACGTACTGCATGAAAGTGTGGCTCGTGACCTGTGTGTCGTTGTCGGTGATGACTCTGTTTGGCACACCAAAACGGCAGACTAGTCCTTGAAGAACTTGACGGCTGATTGCTAAGTCACCTTCCTCACTGGCTCCACTTCCGGCCACTTTGTGAACTTGTCGATCGCGACGTACAAGTACTCAAAGCCCCCGACGGCGCGGGGAAAGGGGCCCAGTATGTCGAGCCCCCAGACCGAAAATGGCCAGGAAAGAGGGATCGTCTGAAGAGCTTGAGCTGGTTGATGAAGCTTCTTTGAATGGAACTGGCACGCTCCACATTTGGTTACTAGTGCAGATGCATCCTGGAGGGCGGTGGGCCAGAAAAAGCCTTGCCGGAATGCCTTGCCGGCAAGGGCCCTTGACCCTATGTGGGAGCCACACATGCCTCCATGTATCTCTGCCAACAGCTCCAGTTCGTCCTCCCGAGGAATGCACTTCAATTTCACGTCGTTCGGTCTCCTTCTGTACAGGGCATTATCCACAAACTGGTACATGCCGGACCGATGGGCTACTTTCTCTGCCTCTTCTTGTTCCTTTGGGAGTTCTCCTCTTTGGAGGAAACGGACGGTGTGTTGTGCCCATGCTGGAACCTGGGGCTAGACGGCAAGGACCAAAGGCTCACCTTCAGCCGTGGGGGCGGCCGCCTCTACGGTCGGGGCTTGGGCCCCTACCGGAGGTTGCTGCTCCCTGGCAAGCTTGGGGTACCCGACAACGGCCTTGCCGGCGGCTCCTGGGAGCTCAGCGGGAAAGTACTTCCCGGGGCCCACCTTCCTTCATTTGTTCTGCCCCGCAGATGGTACAACAGATGGTTGGGTTAATTGAAGCACAAAGGTACCTGGTTCCACAGGCAGCTTGAAGGCAGCGCGTTCGGACAAGTCGTCGGCAATGATGTTCTCTGCTCGGGGAACATGCTTTGCCTGCAAACCGTCGAAGTGCTCCTCCAACTTCCTCACCTCATCCACATAGGCCTCCATCAACGAGCTCTAGTAATCTTTGTTAACTTGCCTCACGACAAGCTGCGAATCACCCCTCACTACTAGGAAAATGCATGCTAGTGGCGCACCACTTTTGCCTACTAATGGCGCACTAGTGGTGCGCCACTAGCACCACGCCATTAGAATTAAATACTAATGGTGCACCCCTGGTGTGCCATTAGTATCTGGTGTTCTAATGGCGCACCAGGCAGTGCGCCGTTACTATAGCCCACAGTGCGCCATTAGTATGCCTCCCAGGGGGCCATATGTACCCATGTGCTTTGGCATACTAATGGCGCACTGGTGGGTGATGCGCCATTAGTTTCATTTGAACAATGCGCCATTAGTGTCTTGGGTGGTGCGCCACTAGTATGAATATTAGGGATTTTTTTTCTTTTCTGATATTTTCACAGGATACAAAATAAATTATTGGACAGAATTTAGACAACACCACACAGCAACACCAGATTCATCGAATACAATAGAAGGTTAGTCTCCGAATACAATTCATCATATTAGTCTCCGAATACAATTCATCATATTAGTCTCCGAATTCAAAAGACCAAACAAAGATAGAACATTATATTACAAGTCTCGAGACCGCGAGTAGCGAGTTTGTCTTCACATTACAAGTCGATATCGATCATCTAAACTACTATCACATACAAGAGAGCTGCGGTCATCACGATGAGCATCATCGCGATGAAACTCGTCTTCATCCGGTTCCTCCAACGCTCCCTCCTCTCTCCCGCTAGATAGCGCGCGTATCTAGATTCCGCCTCCGCCCTAGTGTTGTACCCTTTGTAACTGTTACCGCTGAAATGGTGAACCTGTCTCCGACACTCCTCCTAGTCGTCGTAGACTCCGGGAACCTTACCCTTGTACACGACATACGACGGCATCGCTATGCACTAGCCAAACAAAACGTTAGTACCAATTCACAGACAATACATAAGCAATATATAAGTATGCAACAAAAGGATCGGAAGAGAAAAGCAAGACATTAATAGCATCGATTACATCTAAGTTGAACGACTGTCCAAACCAAATAGACATACAAGTTCATTAAAGTTTAATTACAACATGAGCCAATCGATGTTTCAGAACTAGACATAGCATCACTACTTTCGACTCGACTCAAGGGACCGGAGCGTGGATGAAGCCGCCATCTATCGTGAGAGTCATGAAATTGCGGGCGTTGTCAGCCTGCATTTGTAGCATTGTGTCTATGTCACTGTTGGACGGTTGATTTCTGAGGTTGAACTGCCTCGAGGTACGAAGGACATCTTGATGGATGATTTCCGCAAACTTCGACTGGATGCGAAAGAATTCTTGTCTGATGTCCGCGTCCTGGATTGCCGACAAGCTCGCGGCCCAATCTTTGAGTTTATATGGTAGCAGAAGGTGATGATGGTCCCGTACGATCGTCTGCATGTGATGGATGGCGTAGTAGGCACCCTTCTGATCGCCAGGCGGCTGCTTGACATAGCAGAACGTCGTATTGTGGGCGAACACGTGATTGCCATACTTACGAATTGGCCTGGTGAAGGTGGCTCCAGATTTGGCGTAGCCGGGGAGAACATCATCAATAACTTTCTTGACATTTGTGTAGTCTACCTTCGACTGACGGTTCGAGTCAAAATACGTGGCCATGGAATATTTCGGGCTTAGGAGGATGAGTGTGCAATGTGTCTCACTGCACAAAACATGGAATGTTAAAAAAACGATTGAATCTAAGTAATCATATGTTACAGGGCGGTTGAGGGGACGACTTACTCGGGAAAGTAAGGCACGAGGAAGTTATCCTTATCTCGGTTTGCCAGAATGACGCCTTCGAGGTAAGAACTCGTGACTTGTCGGTCCCCAGCGCTGCCCAAGATCTTGGCACGCATGTAGAAGGGGTCGACTATCACGATGTCCGGGGTCTTGTCTCTAATGATCCGCATCTCCATACTCAGTGAAAATAGCCAAACGAAGGTGTAGTGCAGCGGATGAAGGTTAAACATAGCGAAGATTTCATCAAACCGCAGGACGATCGTACCCCCGATGGAGTTATCCACAAAGCCCTTGCCCTCTGGCAACTTGGCCACGAAAACCGGGTATGCCACATCCTTCTCTCTGAGATGCCGCTTCTTCAAAGAAAGAACACTGTCATACAGACTCCGCATAGCACCGGTTGCAGCATTGAGCATATTAGTCGGTAGCATCGGCCTACCCGCCACATGCACCCTCCTCATTATATCCTTAGGTGAAGGTGGCCCGTCCTGAGCATAGATCGTACTCAGTGCCGGCTGGCGCGCACCCTTGTTACTCTTTCTTTTTCGTCCCTTCTTCTTCTCCTATAATGGGACCGAGTTCTCCTCACAGACCGCCTTCTTGAGTGTGTTGGGGCTGATAATATTTCGCACCTCGGCTATCTGAGGCTCGGTGAAGTCGACAGCTGGAGGCGTCTCCTGAGAACTGAACGCCAGACGACGCCTGTTGCAACTTGGTTTCTCCGCGGTACCAGCCAGATCGCGGTCGTCTTTTGTAGGGTTGGGTTCTTGAGAAGGAGGCCCCATGAATTCACCATCGTACCCATGATCGGCAAAGTACTTATCGACGTTGGCAAATGTACCGTCGTCGTTGTCGTCGTCGTCGTCCGGATCCTGTGCCATATGCTTGTTCGGATTCTGTGCCATAGGGATGTCCGGAAGCGTTGCGGCGGTCTTGCCATGGTTTGGCGCCGGCAAGACTGGCGGTGTTGTCTTTGGGGTGGTGTCCCCCGCCCCCAAACGAATCTGGATCTTCGGCCAAAGCAGGGGCCAACTTAGGCAGGTTCTTAGGGTCATCACATCATCTTCGTCGGCCCCAGCGGGTCGAATCGGAGGTAACAGCTCGTCGCAGCCTGGCAGCACCCGAACCAGTAGAACCCTATACACGGTGGGTGGCATCGGCTACCGTGGAACATGGGGTTGCCCGGTTGAACGATTCTACCCTTGGCAACATCGACCAACTCGTCATTCACGAAGTGCAGGAGAGTGCACGGAACATCGGCGGTGCCCTGCGAAAACATGTAGGGCGTCAGGGATGCCCAGTCAAAGGCAAGGAGATGAAGTCCTCGGCCGAGAGGCTTAATTAGTTACCGTCATGATGGCATCGAGCTCGGCTAATGTTGAGGCACCACCAACGGCGGGCGTGCAATTGACGGAGGGGCCGCTTGCTGCAGAGGTGCCGGTCGGCGTACACCTGGGTGCATTAAGCTCCAATGCCTGTGCCGGCGTCGGAGACACCAATGCTGCCTCCGCCGAAGACACCAATGGCCTCGCCTGCGTGTTCTGCGAGTTGCTGGCCGTGAAGCTGGGAATCGGGGGCGGCCCCTATTGGCCGCCCGCAATCCATGTCGTCAGCCCCTGAATCAAGGTAGGCATAATGCCGGTGAGCGTCGATCCCAGTTGTTGTTGCACTTGCTCTTGGACAATCTCCGGAATCTGCGCCACTTGTGCCTTGAGTTCTTGAACCTCGCGCGCCTAGCTTTCCGAGCTGGTCTTTTTCTCCTTTCGCCCACCAGCGTTATAGTATGATGACCATTTTGTGGACAAGCCTTTGCCGACCACACGGCCAGCTGAGAACGGCTTACTGAGCTTATCCTTTTTTTCATTACATTCAATGCCCTATTTAGAGTGGTGTCCCAAGGGGTGTTCTGAGTCGACCCCACGCTACTGCTTTAAGTCGCCTGCAGAAGGAATGTGAACCATTTAGAAATTTGGCTTCATTAATTAGAATGCAACCATATGGAGCTAATTACGCGGGGGTGTATTCCTTACCAGAACAACCTCAAGGGCCCTGGTCTTCGGATCCGTGGTGAGCTCCTTTGTTATCGGGTCCTCCTTGTACCGGGCCCTGACAAAGTTCCTGGTCTGCTTGTCACCATATTTACCGAAGAGGGGCGGTAGGCCTTGCTCGGCACGCTCCGCGTCCTCCTTGTCCCATATAGGCTCCGCCACTCTGTAACCGCCAGGACAGAGTGTGTGTTCCACTAAGTTCAACTGCCGCATTTCTTTCCCCCACTGACTTGATTCGGAGGTTGCGGTGCTCTCGCACTTGATCTTGAACTCCTTGTAGTCATCTTCGGTGATCGAAGGATTTTTCTCCTTGATCTTCTCATAACTAAGACCTTTGTCAATCATTCTCTTCACCGAGCTTCTCCAAGTAGACAGGGCCGTGCTCATCCTCGTCAGGGCGGCATTGTTCACTTTATTCCCTGTGAGGCTTGTGTTTTCAAATTCAGCGGGGAACTTGTATCGTTCATGTAGCTTCGTGAAGAGGAGGTTGCGCAAATTCCCTCGGTCCTTATGCCTTAGGTTCTCGGTGTTGAGTGAGACGATGCTCCGAAGAATGCACCCGAGCTGAACCGAGTACCCCTTGACTATTTTTTTGGGCGCCGTTGGATTCCTGTCAGAGTCCATGATGTAGGGTGAAACCCTAATCAGCAGATCTTTCACGTTTGGAGAGTATCCCACGACAAACACGGAGAACACAGGGAGAAAACGGGGAAAAACACGAGAGGAGACACTCAAATCAACACAAAGATGATCACACAAGTGCTAAATCCACGATACATATCGAGATACACGGTCCATAGTCAATGACGGTGGTACAAGGATAGTCTTCTCCCGGAGGAGGTCTTGGTTATCCCGTAGGATCTTCCCCGATGTGGAGGTCTTGAATCCGTAGTGGATCTTCTCCGAAGAGGCGCGCGGTCTCGTGGGAGAGAATCCACACAAAGGTCTGAAATGAGCTATCCAAAAGCTACCTCCAAAAGATGGGAGTCAACGAGTATATATTACACGAATGGTCGCCGTCGGGGCGGACGTCCGCTGGTTACCGGACATCCGGAGGTTCCGGAGGGACCGGACGTCCGGTAACCCTCGGATTTCCGCTATTTAGCTTCTGTGGTCGTTGTCACGGACGTCCGGTGGCTTCCGGTCGTCTGGTCGTCTGGGAGAGGCCGGACGTCCGGTGGCTTCCGGTCGTCCGGTGCCTGGAAGTCACCGGTCGTCCGGTGTGGGCCGGACGTCCGGTGCCTGTAGCATCTTCAGCCTTCCTTCTTCTTGATCCCAGCGCTTGTCGAACTCGCCGTCTTGACCATTGTGCAGAGCTGTCCCGTGGCCTTCACCCAAGTACCTGAGTATGCACAGAGTTCCGGATGAGGGTAGAAGCCATGTCTCATGTATATCGGAAGGATTTAGAGCAAGGAGTGAAGTCACCTCGGTCTCGAGAGCTCTTGCACGGGCTCGAGTCATTGGTCCTTTGGGCACTTGATGAGGCGATGAAGGGTCCATGGGGATGACCTTAGGATGCTCCGCATCATCTCCCCTCCCTTGGGAAAGATCCGACCTCGGATCGAAATCTTCATCACCATGGAAAGGAGATAGGTCCTTGATGTTGAAAGTATCGCTCACGTAGTACTTGTCTCGTGGGATGTCGATCTTGTAGGCGTTGTCGTTGTAGCGTGCCAGCACCTTGAAGGGTCCGTCGGCGCGAGGTAGAATTTTGGACTTGCGCTCGTGTGGGAAACGGTCCTTGCGAAGGTGAAGCCAAACAAGATCTCCCGGTTGGAACACCATTGGTGCCTTGTTGACGTTGAGCTTGGTGGCGAGACGGTGGACTTGTCGCTCGATCATTGCCCTTGTATCTTCGTGCACCTTCTTGAGATAGCTTGCTCGTGCACTTGCGTCCATGTTGATGCGCTCTTATAGAGGTAGAGGAAGAATGTCCAATCGGGAAAACGGGTTGAAGCCGTAGACGACCTCGAAGGGAGACTTGCCGGTGGTCGAATGTCTTGCGCGGTTGTAGGCATACTCGGCGATGGGCAATCATTGCTCCCATTCCCGGATGTTCCTCTTGATCAACACACGAAGAAGTGTGGAAAGCGTGCGGTTCGTCACCTCCGTCTGGCCGTCCGTTTGTGGATAGTACGCCGAAGAAAAGAGTAGCTTGATTCCGAGCTTGGCACATAGGGTTTTCCAAAAGTAGCTCAAGAACTTGACGTCCCGGTCCGACACGATCGATTTGGGCATGCCGTGTAGACGAATTATGTCCCTACAAAAGAGATTTTCAACATGTGAAGCATCGTCGATCTTGTTACAAGGAATGAAATTAGCCATTTTAGAGAATCTATCTACCACGACAAGCACGGAATCTTTGCCATTTTGAGTCCTAGGCAAGCCAAGTATGAAATCCATGCTTATGTCTTCCCATGGATGGTATGGAATAGGAAGAGGCATGTAAAGACCATGAGATTGAGCATTGGACTTAGCTTTGCGGCATGTAGAACATCGGTTGGTGAGGCGTGAGACGTCACGAAGCATCTTGGGCCAAAAATAGTTCTTAGAGAGGGTAGCAAACGTCTTGTCGCGTCCAAAGTGTCCCATGAGTCCTCCTCCATGAGATTCCTGCAAAAGAAGCAAACGAAGCGAAGACTCTGGAATGCAAAGTTTGTTAGCTCTCATAAGATATCCATCCTTGATGTAGTAATGTTCCCAAGAAGTGTGAGTCAAGCACTTAGCATAAGCATTTGCAAAGAAAGGATCATGTTTATATAGATCTTTTATGTGCTCAAAGCCAATCACATTCAACACAAGTTGTAGTACAAGCATGCATTTGCGGGAAAGCGCGTCCGCCACAACATTTTCTTTGCCCTTGATGCATTTGATGACATAGGGAAAAGACTCAATGAACTCACTCCATTTAGCATGACGCTTGTTCAACTTAGTTTGACCTTTGAGATACTTGAGTGTCTCATGGTCCGTATGAAGAATGAATTCATGAGGTCTAAGATAGTGTTCCCAAACACGTAAAACTCTCACCAAGGCATAAAGCTCTTTATCATAGATGGGATAGTTAAGTTGCGCTCCCGATAGCTTCTCGCTAAAGTAGGCAATAGGGCGCTTTTCTAGCATTAGCACGCCACCTATGCCGGTACCACTAGCATCACAATGAATCTCAAACGGTTTGTCAAAGTTTGGTAGGGCTAGAAGTGGTGCGTGTGTAAGCAAGCTCTTAAGCTCATTGAACGCGGTGTCTTGCGAAGGACCCCAAATGAAGGGTGCATTCTTCTTACTCAAGGCGTGTAGAGGCATAGCAATGGTGCTAAAGTCCTTCACAAAACGTCGATAGAAACCGGCAAGACCAAGGAAACTACGCACTTGCATGAGATTCGTTGGTTGAGGCCAAGTTTTAATTGCATCAATTTTAGTTTCATCAACGTGAACACCTTGTGAAGAGACGACAAATCCTAGGAAGACAACCTTGTCAACGCCAAAAGTGCATTTTTCCATATTAGCATATAATTGTTGGTTGCAAAGGGCTTGCAAAACCATACGGACATGGTCAACATGTTCCTCGAGCGACTTGCTAAAGACTAGAATGTCATCAAAGTAAACCACTACAAAGACACCTATATAAGGTCGGAGAACAAAGTGCATAAGACGCACGAATGTGCCGGGCGCTTCCGATAAGCCCATCGGCATGACCAACCACTCATATAGTCCAAATTTGGTTTTGAAAGCTGTTTTCCATTCATCACCCTCTTGAATGCGAATTTGGTAATAGCCACTTTTAAGATCAATTTTGGAAAAAATTGTGGCACCACATAATTCATCAAGCATGTCATCTAGTCGAGGAATAGGGTGACGGTATCTAACGGTGATAGCATTTATCGGACGACAATCGGAACACATGCGAAAACTTCCGTCTTTCTTAGGCACGAGAATAACCGGAACGGCACAAGGGCTTAAGCTTTCACGTACATGACCTTTGTCGATGAGTTTTTGCACTTGCCCTTGTATCTCCTTTGTTTCCTCGGGGTTGACGCGGTAGGGAGCCTTGTTTGGAAGTGGTGCACCGGGTGTGAGGTCGATGCGGTGTTCGATTCCGCGAAGTGGAGGTAGACCCGGAGGTAGTTCATCGGGAAAGACGTTCGAGAATTCCTGCAACAATTGAGACAACACAAAAGGGAGAGGTGGTGAAGTGTTAGTAGGTTTGGCTTCCCCTTTGCATAAAAGCACAAGGTGGAAGACGCTCGATGGGTTCTCACACACTTCTCTCATCTCACGTTTGGTGGCAAATAGGACTAGTTGCTTCTTGTCGCTCATCGTGGAGTCGCTCATATTTGGTTTGTGGCTCTCACTCTCTTTTGGGTGGCTCACTCTCTCACCATTCGCTCCACGATGGTTGGTAGGTATAAGCTTGTCAGCGGCTACTTGACTTGGAGACATTGGTCGAAGCACGAATTTCTTGCCCTTCATCTTGAAATGATAGTGATTTGTCCGTCCATTGTGTGTAACTCCACGATCATATTGCCATGGACGTCCAAGAATAAGGTGGCACACGGACATGGGTATCACATCACATTCAAGAGTGTCCTCGTAGGCGCCAATCTTGAAAGAGACTTGCACGGTGTGCTCGACTCGAAGAATTCCGGCGTCGTTGAGCCACTGGACCTTGTAGGGGTGAGGATGTTTTGTCTTGACCAAATGAAGCTTGTCGCATAGCTCCTCGCTTGCCAAGTTGTGACAACTTCCTCCATCGATGATAACCTTGACGGAGCGTCCATTGATGCCGGCCTTCGTATGAAAAATGTGGCATCGTTGGTCGTCATCTTGTTGGTGTTGGAGTGTCAAGACTTTTGAGACAACAAGGTTGGGGCTTGAGTCATTGTCACAAAACACTTGACGGTCTTCTTCTTCATTCACTTGGTGATGCATAGCGACATGCTCAAGTGCTTCCATCTCATCATCGCTCATGGAGTCATAAGATCCGTCATCGTTGATGATCATGGTGCGAACGGTCTTGCACTCAAATGACTTGTGGCCTCGTCCTTGGTACTTGAAGCATTTGATGGAGCTCGTCTTGTTGTTGTCTTCGGTTGGAGTTGTAGTTGAGGAAGCTCTTGTCTTGAAGTTGTTGGTAGAAGGTGGACGACTCGATGTAGTCGCATTCTTGTAGCTTGACTTGTCGCCAAAGTTTGTAGATGGCTTGGTAGAGGTAGGAGGAGTAGCCGAAGTCGTTGAAGCTTGGTTGTAGGAGCCGAAGTTCTTGGAGTTGAACTTGGAGTACTTGTAGTCGTCTTGAACTTGTCGCTCCGCTTTTGTTGCTTGATGTACTAGCTCTAGGAGATTGTTGTATGGTTGGAAGTCCGCAATCTTCTTGATAGGATAGTTGAGTCCATTCAAGAATCTCGCCATTGTTTGCTCTTCATCTTCCGTGATGTTTGCTCTTATCATGGCAATCTCCATCTCCTTGTAGTACTCTTCAACGGACTTGGTACCTTGCTTGAGGAGTTGTAGCTTCTTGAACAAGTCACGGTTGTAGTGTGTTGGCACAAAGCGTGCTCTCATGACTTCCTTCATTTGAACCCAAGTGGTGATATGAGGTTCGCCTTTTGCTTCTCTTCTCTCAATGACTTGCTCCTACCAAATGAGAACATAGTCTTGGAACTCAAGTGATGCCATTGCGATCTTCTTCTCTTCATCGAAGTTGTGAAGGCGAAAGATCTTGTCGACCTTCCATGCCCATGAGAGATAGTCTTCGGGATCAATGCTTCCGGAAAACTTTGGCATAGTGAATTTGAGCTTGCCATAGCGATGCTCATCGTTGTTTCCTTGCCTATTGGGAGGGCGGTCTCGATTTTAGCGGTTTGCCATATCTTGTTGCTCTTGTTGATGTAGATGTTCTTGTTGGGGTTGTTGCTCTTGCCACGCTTGAGGAGGAGCTTCTCGTTGCATTCTTGCTTGATGGCGTCCCTCTTGCACCTCATCCCGAAGGAAATCCTCTTCTTGACGAGTGTGTCGAGTGCGGGCAGCCACATTGCGATGTGCATCTTGTAAAGCTCGTTCCGCCTCCATAGCTTGAGCTTCTCGACGTTGTTGTGCTTGGCGGTTAGCCTCGGCATCTAGTTCTTCTTGGTGTTGACGAGCTCGCTCTTGTTGTTGTTGACGTAGTCGTTGTCGTTCTTGTGCTTGCTCAAGTGTAGCTTGGTTTTGATGACGTCGGCTTTCTTGGTCGTCGAATAACTCTTGTGAACTCTTGTCATGAAGAGGATGCCGGTTGTCATGTTGAAGTTGACGTGCGGCTTGACGAAGAGTGTTAGATGTAGGTGTACTTGAGTCTCGCGTGGAGTCGGAATGTCGACTTGAGCGGCTTCGTCTTTGAGATGATGTTGAGGAAGAACGTCGGTTGATTATCAATGTCCGGAGCTCGTTGTATTGAGTAGTCATGTTGGTGTTGATGATGTCGAATTGTTCTTTTGTCCTTGCTACAAATTGGCGCGCGTCCTCGGCGACTTGACCAATGTACTCGCGCATAGCTTCACTCTCTTGATGTAGAGCTTGTTGGACACCGAAGAGATGTAGTTTGGTGACGTAGTTGTTCGCTTCTTGAGGATCATCGAAGATCGGGTTGGAGGATGTACTTGGCCTATCCATCATCACAAGCAAGTATGTGAGTGGGAGAAAGGAGAAGACAATACCAAAAGTACCTTAAACGAAGTTGAAAAAGGATCAATGATCACTCGATAATGTAACCCGGAAATAGCACTATTGGTACCACTTCGTGTCGATTCTCACACCTACACAAGTAAAGCTTTGAGAGGAGCTTGGTTAGGATGTGGCACAAATTCAATGCAATCGTCAAAGTGACTCAAAGATGTTGAAAATGGTTCACAATTTGCTCATGCAACAAGTAGATCACTAGCAAAGTAGCACACGGAACACACGCACGGATAGATAAATGTGGTTGTGCAACCAAGGGTGAGCGAAAATGTGGAATCCACGGAAAATGCTCGTGTTGCACAACTCTAGAGAGACGCTAACCGATTGCTTAATAGGCGGATACGCACTTGTGCACGACCTATAAGAGGCAAAACGTAACGACTATCTATCACAAGTATGCTATGAGTGTAATGTGCCGATGGTTGAGCACAAGATTATGTTGCTATGATGTATGATCTCTTTTGATGCAAGGCGTATGATGCTATTGTCTTTATGCTTTGGTTGGCTCTTTTGCTTAAAAGCTTGTGAGCTCTTTCTTTGGGCACTTATGCAAGCTTCTCGGATCAAGGTAGCTATTGTGTATGCGGAGCACTCTTGTGGCACACGGAGATATGATGATACCAAGATGAATGTAGTATGCAATATCTATGACTATCACTAATGTGCACAAGTGTCGTGGCCCGGCAATACTCAAATGGATAGTCTCAATGGGAAAGCTACGTAAAAATGGTTCATAGGGTGACAATGCAATTGCAAGGTAGAAAGAACAAAGTGTCGTCGATGTTACCGTCCTTGCCGAAGTTGAACGATGGTGTTGTCGAGGTCTTGCCGTTCCAAGGTAGCCGAAACATCCAAGGAAACGGTGAAACCACAACTCAAGTATCCAAGGCAAAGGGGGACAAGATGTTCCAAATCGTAGCGGTTAAGTGATGGTGGTTGCGAAAGGTGGGAAGAATGGTAGGTGGTAGCGGAAGATGGTACGGAACTGAACAAAGTCAGCTTCGTCAGGGTCTGTCGGACGTCCGGAAGTTACCGGTCGTCCGGTCGGTCGGATGGTGTCGGACGTCCGGAAGTTCCGGAAATCCGGTAAATATTTCTGTAGGCTGGTTGCCGGTCGTCCGGTGTTTAGCGGAGGTCCGGTGTCGCGAGGCGTGCCGGACGTCCGGTAAACGTCGGTCGTCCGGTAGGTCTGGTGCTAGGTTTCTCGGGTCCGTAGAGAAATTGGTCCAACGTGGTTGAATTTGCGGAGGAAAATCGGTGAAAGGGTGGGGAAAAGCTAGATCGACTCGTGGCACAGCAAATCCATGGAACAAAGTCAACAAAATCTTGCCAAATCAACAGATCACAAAAAAAATTGGGGCTATTTTTGTGGGGAATTTTCGAAATTGGGAAGAACACAACAAAAACAAGCTATTAAACAGTGTGTGGGGCTCCAAAATCGTGATCAACCTATGCTCTGGATACCAAGATGATGTAGGGTGAAACCCTAATCAGTAGATCTTTCACGTTTGGAGAGTATCCCACGACGAACACGGAGAACACAGGGAGAAAACGGGGAAAAACACGAGAGAAAACACTCAAATCAACACAAAGATGATCACACAAGTGCTAGATCCATGATACATATCGAGATACACGGTCCATAGTCAACGACGGTGGTACAAGGATAGTCTTCTCCCGGAGGAGGTCTTGGTTATCCCGTAGGATCTTCCCCGATGTGGAGGTCTTGAATCCGTGGTGGATCTTCTCCGAAGAGGCGCGCGGTCTCGTGGGAGAGAATCCACACAAAGGTCTGAAATGAGCTATCCAAAAGCTACCTCCAAAGGATGGGAGTCAACGAGTATATATTACACGAATGGTCGCCGTCGGGGCGGACGTCCGCTGGTTACCGGACGTCCGGTAACCCTCGGATTTCCGCTATTTAGCTTCTGTGGTCGTTGTCACGGACGTCCGGTGACTTCCGGTCGTCCGGTCGTCTGGGAGAGGCTGGACGTCCGGTGGCTTCCGGTCGTCCGGTGCCTGGAAGTCGCCGGTCGTCCGGTGTGGGCCGGACGTCCGGTGCCTGTAGCATCTTCAGCCTTCCTTCTTCTTGATCCCGGCGCTTGTCGAACTCGCCGTCTTGACCATTGTGCAGAGCTGTCCCGTGGCCTTCACCCAAGTACCTGAGTATGCACAGAGTTCCAGATGAGGTTAGAAGCCATGTCTCATGTATATCGGAAGGATTTAGAGCAAGGAGTGAAGTCACCTCGGTCTCGAGAGCTCTTGCACGGGCTCGAGTCACTGGTCCTTTGGGCACTTGATGAGGCGATGAAGGGTCCATGGGGATGACCTTAGGATGCTCCGCATCAGTCCACTTCAGTAAATTCCTCCTTGACGGTGTGGAACACGGTCGGGCGCTGGTCCTTCCGTTGCCTCTTCGGTTGGCTGCCATCTGCGCGTGCGCCGCCATCATCAGTGGTGGCATCCTTGGCAGCACCATCAGTGGTGTCATCCCCGACGGCACCATCAGTGGGGTCATCCTCGGAGGCACCATCAGTGGTGTCAGGATCGGTGTCTTTCGCGACGTCCTTATAGAAGTGAGGTTGTTCCGCCATCTCCTGGGACAGCTCCCAGAATTCCTTGCCGCCCGAACCGCCGGCCTCATTGTTGTGGGCCATGTTTCTCTCTAAATAGGAAAAAAGTTTGGTCAAAAAGTTGGTTATTGTCAAGGAACAAGATCATGGTCTCATCATTTAGGGTTTGTCGATACCGAGGCATCTTAAAAGCTAAGCTTTTATCATTTAGGGTTTTTTGACGCCGAGGCACCCTAAAAGCCTAAGCTTTCATCATTTAGGATTTTATCGACACCGAGGCACCCTAAAAGCCAAGGTTTTATAATTTATGGTTTGTCGACACCGAGGCATCCTGAAAGCTAGGCTGGGAAGGAGAATTCTAAGTTGGGCCTAATCTGATGCAGAGCATCCCGAGGTCATCCCCATGGACCCTCCTTCACCTCCTCAAGTGCCTCAAGGACCAATGACTCGTGCTCGTGCTAGAGCTCTCGAGACCGAGGTGATGTCGCTCCTAGCCCTACTTCCATACGAATCTTGCGAGACATGGTTGCTACCTCAGACGGATGTGCTTTGTGTGCTCAGGTGTGAAGAAGACCACATTGGAGAAGGGCGTGAAGACGGACAAGTCCCCAAGTTCACGGACGAGTTGATGCATCGAGAAGGGCAGAAGGAAGCTCCAGGCCCCGGACATCCGGCCCCCAGGCCCGGACATCCGGCACCTGGGCAAACATCTATAGAAGGCCAGCAGACGACGCTACAGGGCCCGGACATCCGGCCAAGCATGGCCCGGACATCCGGCCTCAGGCCCGGAAATCCGGCGCCACTGTCCAGAGAGCACCCGAGGCTCGACCGCTCCAGCCCGGACATCCGTCCCCTCGCCCCAGACATCCGGCGCCCCGCGAAGCCCCGGACATCCGGCCCGATGCCCGGACGTCCGGCCCCTGATTTGCCTGCGCGCATCCTTTGGGCCGAGGCCCGTGTACCCCTTCGCTCCGTACACTATATAAACTCCTTTCTCCCCACCGTTCAGGTTTAGCTTTTGGATAGCTCATTTCAGACCTTTGTGTGGATTCTCTCCCACGAGACCGCGCGCCTCTTCGGAGAAGATCCACCTCGGATTCAAGACCTCCACATCGGGGAAGATCCTACGGGATAACCAAGACCTCCTCCGGGAGAAGACTATCTTTGTACCACCGCCGTTGACTATGGACAGTGTATCTCGATGTATATCGTGGATCTAGCACTTGTGTGATCATCTTCGTGTTGATTTGTGTGTTTTCCTCTCGTGTTTTCCCCCGTTTCCGCCTTGTGTTCTCCGTGTTCATCGTGGGATATCCTCCAAACGTGAAAGATCTGCTGATTAGGGTTCCACCCTACATCATCTTGGTATCATGAGCATAGGTTGATCACGATTTTGGAGCCCCACACCCTGTCTTCTAGCTTGTTTTTGTTGTGATTCTTCCCAATTTCGAAAAAATCCCCACAAAAAGAGCCCCAAAAAATTTTTGTGATCTGTTGATTTGGCAAGATTTTGTTGAATTTGTTCCATGGATTTGCTGTGCCACGAGTGGATCTAGTTTTTCTCCACTTTTCCCCAATTTTCATCCGCAAAATCCGACGAATTTTGGCCCCAAAATCACCGTGTGCAAGGAGTTCTTCGAGCCCTCGGACACCTCGGACATCCGGCCCCTGGCCCGGACATCCGGCCTCCCGCAGCCATTTTTCCACACCTCCACCCCACCTCGCACTCCCCCACCGCCATTTTCGTTCGGTAACCCACCCAACCTTCCGCATACCACCACCACTTCCGCAACCACAATCGCTTAACCGCTCCGAGTTTGTAGAGTTTGTCTCCCTTTGCCTTGGATACTTGAGTTGTGGTTTCACCATTTCCTTGGATGTTTAGGCTACCTTGGAACGGCAAGACTTCGACAACACCATCGCTCAACTTCGGCAAGGACGGTAACATCGACGACACTTTGTTCCTTCTACCTTGCAATTGCATTGTCACCCTATGAACCATCTTTGCGTAGCTTTCCCATTGAGACTAGCCATTTGAGTATTGCCGGGCCATGACACTTGTGCACATTAGTGATAGTCATAGATACTTCACACCATATCATCATATCTCCGTGTGACACAAGAGTGTCCCGCATACACAATAGCTACCTTGATCCGAGAAGCATGCATAAGTGCCCAAAGAAAGAGCTCACAAGCTTTTAAGCAAAAGAGCCAACCAAAGCAAAAAGACAATAGCATCATATGCCTTGCATCAAAAGTGATCATACATCATAGCAACATCATTGTGTGCTCAAGCATCGGCAAATCATACACTCATAGCATACTTGTGATGGATAGTCGTTACGTTTTGCCTCTTATAGGTCGTGCACAAGTGCGTATCCGCCTATTAAGCAATCGGTTAGCGTCTCTCTAGTGTTGTGCAACACGAGCATTTTCCGTGGTTTCCACATTTTCGCTCACCCTTGGTTGCACAACCACATCCATCTATCCGTGCGTGTGTTCCGTGTGCTACTTTGCTAGTGATCTACTTGTTGCATGAGCAAATTGTGAACCATTTTCAACATCATTGAGTCACTTTGACGATTGCATTGAATTTATTGCCACCATCTTAACCAAGCTCCTCTCAAAGCTTTACTTGTGTAGGTGTGAGAATCGACACGAAGTGGTACCAATAGTGCTATTTCTGGGTTACATTATCGAGTGATCATTGATCCATTTTCAATTTCGGTTAAGGTACTTTTGGTATTGTCTTCTCCTTTCTCCCACTCACATACTTGCTTGTGATGATGGATAGGCCAAGTACATCTTCCAACCCAATCTTCGACGATCCTCAAGAAGCGAACAACTACGTCACCAAACTACATCTCTTCGGTGTCCAACGAGCTCTACATCAAGAGAGTGAAGCTATGCGCGAGTACATTGGTCAAGTCGCCGAGGACGCGCGCCAATTTGAAGCAAGAACAAAAGAACAATTCGACATCATCAACACCAACATGTCTACTCAATACAACGAGCTCCGAACATTGATAATCAACCGACGTTCTTCTTCAACATCCTCTCACAGACGAAGCCGCTCAAGTCGACATTCCGACTCCACGCAAGACTCAAGTACACCTACGTCCAACACTCTTCATCAAGCCGCACGTCAAGATCGACATAACAACCGGCAGCCTCTTCATGACAAGAGTTCACAAGAGCTATTCGACGAGCAAGAAAGTCGACGTCGTCAAAACCAAGCTACACTTGAGCAAGCACAAGAACGGCAACGACTACGCCAACTACAACAAGAGCGAGCACGTCAACACCAAGAAGAACTTGATGCCGAGGTTAATCGCCAAGCACAACAACGTCGAGAAGCTCAAGCTATGGAGGCGCAACGAGCATTACAAGATGCACATCGCAATGTGGCAGCCCACACTCGACACACTCGTCAAGAAGAGGATTTCCTTCGTGATGAGATGCAAGAGAGGCGCCATCAAGCAAGAATGCAAGACGAAGCTCCTCTTCAAGCGCGGCAGGAGCAACAACCCCAACAAGTACACCAAGCGCGGCAAGAGCAACGTGATAATGCCAACCACCAAAATCAAGACCGCCATACCAATAGGCAAAGAAACAATGACGAGCATCGCTATGGCAAGCTCAAATTCACCATGCCAAAGTTCTACGGAAGCATTGATCCCGAAGACTATCTCTCATGGGCATTGAAAGTTGACAAGATCTTTCGCCTTCACAACTTCGATGAAGAGAAGAAGATCGCAATGGCATCCCTTGAGTTCCAAGACTATGTTCTCATTTAGTGGGAGAAAATTATAGAGAGAAGAGAAGCAAAAGGCGAACCTCCTATCACCACTTGGGCTCAAATGAAGGAAGTCATGAGGGCACGCTTTGTGCCTATCCACTACAATCGTGACTTGTTCAAGAAGCTACAACTCTTCAAGCAAGGTACCAAGTCCGTTGAAGAGTACTACAAGGAGATGGAGATTTCCATGATAAGAGCAAACATCATGGAAGATGAAGAGCAAACAATGGCGAGATTCTTGAATGGACTCAACTATCCTATCAAGAAGATTGCGGACTTCCAACCATACAACAATCTCCTCGAGATAGTACATCAAGCAACCAAAGCGGAGCGACAAGTTCAAGAGGACTACAAGTACTCCAAGTTCAACTCCAAGAACTTCGGCTCTTACAACCAAGCTTCAACGACTTCGGCTACTCCACCTACCTCTACCAAGCCATCTACAAACTTCGGCGACAAGCCAAGCTACAAGAATGCGACTACATCGAGTCGTCCACCTTCTACCAACAACTTCAAGCCAAGAGCTTCCTCAACTATAACTCCAACCGAAGACAACAACAAGACGAGCTCCATCAAATGCTTCAAGTGCCAAGGACGAGGCCACAAGTCATTTGAGTGCAAGACCGTTCGCACCATGATCATCAACGATGACGGATCTTATGACTCCATGAGCGATGATGAGATGGAAGCACTTGAGCATGTCGCTATGCATAGCCAAGTGAATGAAGAAGAAGACCGTCAAGTGTTTTGCGACAATGACTCAAGCCCCAACCTTGTTGTCTCCAAAGTCTTGACACTCCAACACCAACAAGATGACGACCAACGATGCCACATTTTCCATACAAAGGCCGGCATCAATGGATGCTCTGTCAAAGTTATCATCGATGGAGGAAGTTGTCACAACTTGGCAAGCGACGAGCTATGCGACAAGCTTCATTTGGTCAAGATGAAGCATCCTCACCCCTACAAGGTCCAGTGGCTAAACGACGCCGGAATTCTTCGAGTCGAGCACACCGTGCAAGTCTCTTTCAAGATTGGCGCCTACGAGGACACTCTTGAATGTGATGTGATACCCATGTCCGTGTGCCACCTTATTCTTGGACGTCCATGGCAATATGATCGTGGAGTCACACACAATGGACGGACAAACCACTATCATTTCAAGATGAAGGGCAAGGAATTCGTGCTCCGACCAATGTCTCCAAGTCAAGTAGCCGCCGACAAGCACTTACCTACCAACCATCATGGAGAGAACGGTGAGAGAGTGCTATTTGCCACCAAAAGAGAGATGAGAGAAGTGTGTGAGAACCCATCGAGTGTCTTCCACCTTGTGCTTTTATGCAAAGGGTAAGCCAAACCTTCTAACACTTCACCACCTCTACCTTTAGTGTTGTCTATTTTGTTGCAGGAATTCTCGGACGTCTTTCCTGATGAACTACCTCCGGGTCTACCTCCACTTCGCGGAATCGAACACCGCATCGACCTCATACCCGGCACACCACTTCCAAACAAGGCTCCTTACCGCGTCAACCCCGAGGAAACAAAGGAGATACAACGGCAAGTGCAAAAACTCATCGACAAAGGTCATGTACGTGAAAGCCTAAGCCCTTGTACCGTTCCGGTTATTCTCGTGCCTAAGAAAGATGGAAGTTTTCGCATGTGCTCCGATTGTCGACCTAAAAATGCTATCACCATTAGATACCGTTATCCTATCCCGCACTTAGACGATATGCTTGATGAATTATGTGGTGCCACCATCTTTTCAAAAATTGATCTAAAAAGTGGTTACTTCCAAATTCGCATTCAAGAGGGTAATGAGTGGAAAACGGCTTTCAAAACCAAGTTTGGGTTATATGAGTGGCTTGTTATGCCAATGGGCTTATCGGAAGCACCTGGTTCTTTTATGCGTCTTATGCATTTTTGCCTTCGACCCTACATAGGTGTCTTTGTAGTGGTCTACTTTGATGATATCCTCGTTTTTAGCAAGACGCTAGCGGACCATGTGACACACATCCGTTTGGTTTTACAAACCCTTCGGAAAGAGCGCTTATATGCTAATATGGTAAAATGCACTTTTGGCGTTGACAAGGTTGTCTTTCTAGGATTTGTCGTTTCTTCTCAAGTTGTTCACGTTGATGAAACTAAAATTGAAGCAATTAAAACTTGGCCTCAACCAACGAATCTCATGCAAGTGCGTAGTTTCCTTGATCTAGCCGGTTTCTATCGATGTTTTGTGAAGGATTTTAGCACCATTGCTATGCCTCTACACGCTTTGAGCAAGAAGAACGCACCCTTCATTTGGGGTCCTTCGCAAGACACCGCGTTCAATGAGCTTAAGAGCTTGCTTACACACGCACCACTTCTAGCCCTGCCAAACTTTGACAAACCGTTTGAGATTCATTGTGATGCTAGTGGTACCGGCATAGGTGGCGTGCTAATGCAAGAAAAGCGCCCAATTGCGTACTTTAGCGAGAAGCTATCGGGAGCGCAACTTAACTATCCCATCTATGATAAAGAGCTTTATGCCTTGGTGAGAGTTTTACGTGTTTGGGAACACTATCTTAGACCTCATGAATTCATTCTTCATACGGACCATGAGACACTCAAGTATCTCAAAGGTCAAACTAAGTTGAACAAGCGTCATGCTAAATGGAGTGAGTTCATTGAGTCTTTTCCCTATGTCATCAAATACATCAAGGGCAAAGAAAATGTTGTGGCGGACGCGCTTTCCCGCAAATGCATGCTTGTAACACAACTTGAGTTGAATGTGATTGGCTTTGAGCACATAAAAGATTTATATGAGCATGATCCTTTTTTTGCAAATGCTTATGCTAAGTGCTTGACTCACACTTCTTCAAAACATTACTACCTAAAGGATGGATATCTTATGAGAGCTAACAAACTTTGCATTCCCAAGTCTTCGCTTCGTTCGCTCCTTTTGCAGAAATCTCATGGAGGAGGACTCATGGGACACTTTGGACGCGACAAGACGTTTGCTACCCTCTCCAAGAACTATTTTTGGCCCAAGATGCTTCGTGACGTCTCACGCCTCACCAACCGATGTTCTACATGCCGCAAAGCTAAGTCCAAAGCTCAATCTCATGGTCTTTACATGCCTCTTCATATTCCATACCATCCATGGGAAGACATAAGCATGGATTTCATACTTGGTTTGCCTAGGACTGAAAATGGCAAAGATTTCGTGTTTGTTGTGGTAGATAGATTCTCTAAAATGGCTCATTTCATTCCTTGTAACAAGATCGACGATGCTTCACATGTTGAAAATCTCTTTTGTAGGGACATAATTCGTCTTCACGGCGTGCCCAAATCGATCGTGTCGGACCGGGACGTCAAGTTCTTGAGCTACTTTTGGAAAACCCTATGTGCCAAGCTCGGAATCAAGCTTCTATTCTCTTCGGCGTACCATCCACAAACGGACGGCCAAACGGAGGTGACGAACCGCACGCTTTCGACGCTTCTTCGCGTGTTGATCAAGAAGAACATCAAGGAATGGGAGCAATGATTGCCCATTGCCGAGTACGCCTACAACCGCGCAAGACACTCGACAACCGGCAAGTCCCCCTTCGAGGTCGTCTACGGCTTCAACCCATTGTCCCCATTGGACATCCTACCGCTACCTCTCCAAGAGCGCACGAACATGGACGCAAGTGCACGAGCAAGCTATCTCAAGAAGGTGCACGAGGATACAAGAGCAATGATCGAACGACAAGTACATCATCTCGCCACAAACCTCAACGTCAACAAGGCACCAATGGTGTTCCAACCGGGAGATCTTGTTTGGCTACATCTTCGCAAGGACCGTTTCCCACAAGAGCGCAAGTCCAAACTTCTACCTCGCGCCGACGGACCCTTCAAGGTGCTAGCACGCTACAACAACAACGCCTACAAGATCGACATTCCACGCGACAAGTACTCCATGAGCGACACTTTCAACATCCAGGATCTATCTCCTTTCCATGGTGATGAAGATTTCGATCCGAGGTCGGATCTTTCCCAAGGGAGGGGAGATGATGCGGAGCTTCCCGAGGTCATCCCCATGGACCCTCCTTCACCTCCTCAAGTGCCTCAAGGACCAATGACTCGTGCTCGTGCTAGAGCTCTCGAGACCGAGGTGACGTCGCTCCTAGCCCTACTTCCATACGAATCTTGCGAGACATGGTTGCTACCTCAGACGGATGTGCTTTGTGTGCTCAGGTGTGAAGAAGACCACATTGGAGAAGGGCGTGAAGACGGACAAGTCCCCAAGTTCACGGACGAGTTGATGCATCGAGAAGGGCAGAAGGAAGCTCCAGGCCTCGGACATCCGGCCCCCTGGCCCGGACATCCGGCCCCTGGGCAATCATCTACAGAAGGCCAGCACACGACGCTACAGGGCCCGAGCATCCGGCCAGGGCCCGGACATCCGGCCAAGCATGGCCCGGACATCCGGCCTCGGGCCCGGAAATCCGGCGCCACTGTCCAGAGAGCACCCGAGGCTCGACCGCTCCAGCCCGGACATCCGGCACCTCGCCCCGGACATCCTGCGCCCTGCGAAGCCCCGGACATCCGGCCCGACGCCTGGACGTCCGGCCCCTGATTTGCATGCGCGCATCCTTTGGGCCGAGGCCCGTGTACCCCTTCGCTCCGTACACTATATAAACTCCTTTCTCCCCACCGTTTAGGGTTAGCTTTTGGATAGCTCATTTCAGACCTTTGTGTGGATTCTCTCCCACGAGACCGCGCGCCTCTTCGGAGAATATCCACCTCGGATTCAAGACCTCCACATCGGGGAAGATCCTTCGGGATAACCAAGACCTCCTCCGGGAGAAGACTATCTTTGTACCACCGCCGTTGACTATGGACCGTGTATCTCGATGTATATCGTAGATCTAGCACTTGTGTGATCATCTTCGTGTTGATTTGTGTGTTTTCCTCTCGTGCTTTCCCCCGTTTGCGCCTTGTGTTCTCCGTGTTCATCGTGGGATATCCTCCAAACGTGAAAGATCTGCTGATTAGGGTTCCACCCTACATCATAATCACTTAGCTCTATTGCCGCCTATGGTTTAATGCAGCAAGAATAAAGGGGCAGTTGATCCTACTTAATTAAGTACTAAGATACCCCGGCCCATGCATTAGTCACAAGTACCCCATATGTCCTATTTTTAGCAAAGTCATGCTAAAATTCACGGAAAATTTCAGCATGACTTTTGCTGAAAATAGGACATATGGAGTACCTGAATTTGCCGGAACGGAAGTTAATCGACATTCCAGCAAACTCAAGGGCCTCTCGGGGTACCTGCAAAATCATCACGACACGATGGTCGGAGACAAAACCCAGCAAAAAGCTACTCTAGGTTCACCAATTGACTGATACTCATGGATAAGCAAAGCAAACTACTACTACCAAAACAAGAACCAGACATGGCAAGCAAACGATTGGGTTGCCCTTATTGACGGTAATCACAGCGGGAAATAAGGCAGAGTTCAGTTCAGAAGAGTGCAAAACACTAGCATTCTTAGATCTCAGTTTGCCAAAATCTGCAGCACCGTAGTTCAGTTATTACAACCAAAGTTGCCCAATTGACTCGATACTGGTTACTACTCCTAAAACAGCAAGTGGACACTGGGTTGCTGTTATTCTGCCTTACCATCTTTATTGATCATCTCAGCGGTAAATCTCAGTTAAACCCTACATATGCCTAGGATGCCAACATATATGCATGTCTTGAAAAAAAATAACTCTACTTTGTACTTAGCTCATATATTTGTTTAAGTGTAGAGCCAAAAAATACCTAAATTACCTAAATGAAAGTTTGTCAGACATGGGCAAATCTGCCGAAGACAATGAACTGCCAATTCTGCCAGATTCATCTAAATATTGCAACTAGTTCAACTAAATTAGCCCGAAGACAATGAAACTGCTTCAACTAAATGCATATGTTAGAAATTATCTATCTATTTAAATTATCTAGCACTGCCAGATCATAATTTGATGAATGTGTCCAGAGGTTCAGACTTGAAATGGCTCAACCTGAAGGAACACAAGAAATTTCAGACTCAAAACTCTACTCTTTTTACTAAAGCATCCAATACTACCAATTGAACCCTCAATCCAATCTATAAACCCAAGCTTGCTATGTCTTGTCAAAATTGAAGTATAATAGTGGTCAAAAGTGTTGGGGCATAAGATTTCTGTACATAACTGATGAATGGTTCCAGTTTGACCAAGCAATGAAACTAAATTTGATGTTGTTGATGGATCATCGAATCGATCAACCACCCAAACCCAAGAATATCCTGCACCCAGACTGAAGAATAACCATGCAATCAACATGAAGTGGCGGGAATGCAAGGTGCGGGTACTAGCAATGTGGAGTAGGAGCAAAACCAAAGTTCATTCTCCTGGAGGCGAAGAGGACATCGAAGAGACTAAGGAGATGCTGCTAGCATTTGCGGATTTTAAAGCCTCGTGGACTCGTAGGTCAGGTAATAAGGGAGCTCACATTTTAGCTAGAGATGGAGTTGCGATTGAGTTAGACAGGGTTTGGCTGAATGAGCCCCCTGAATGTATTCTGCAAGTTGTATCACACGAAATCCTTAACATGGGTTGAATAAAAAAGTGAAACTGATTCTCAAAAAAAAAGTACTGTGCTCATTAACATATTATGTTCTTCGAATGAAGAAATGGTTAAAAAAAGCATTTACTAATGGAGTCAGGCTTGCAGGAATAGCAAACAAAAGGCATACATGCACGTTCAGGCCTCCTTGAGTAATGGGATTCTACTGTCAGCTTCTTGAAACCATTTTTTTCCAAAAACTGGCTTGCCACTCTTTAAGTTTAAATTCTTTGAAATATGCCCAAGTCTATTTTCACTTGTACTTCATTTTGTATTTCTCAAAATGCCCCCTGCCAATCAACATACACCTAGCTACCCTCCAAACCTGGTGCTTCGTATTGTGTGATGTTTGTACATTTGACTTGTTACAACCTGATGCTTTATATGGCTATAAAAAAGTTGATGTCATGCTCAAATTGTTTCATAGTACTACTACCCAATCTGACAACTACAGCTTGAAGCCACCAGATTAGCAAGTATGTAATTTTAAGCATTGATCAATTCCCTAAGACGGAGATCAAACTATGGTCTTGAGAGAAAAAGAGAAAGGGGAAGAATAAACTGACAGCCTATACTAAACAGGTTGTCATTGTCAAGGACAGGCATGGTACAGCAGAAGAATGATTGGTTGATGATGCCCAATCAACAATCCAAAACACAAATCTTTTGGCAGAGGGAGCAGATGCACGGAGGGAGGGGAGGGGAAGGGGGTTTGCTTACCTCGGGGTGCGATGTGGATGGTGTCGAACCTGGCGGTGGAGAAGTTGTGGGGGTCGACGGTGTGGCTGGTGACGAGGAGAACCTGGCGCAGGTGACGAGGACGAATCCAGCGACAAAGTTGCGGGGGCCGACGGTGCGGCTAAAGGCCTTGAGTAGCCTGGCGGTGTCGTGGTGGTGGATGGCCTTGCCACCTGGGAGAACCTGCGGCGGCGGCGGTGCGAGGAGGGGCTGGGAACCTGCGGCGGCGGTGCGAGGCGGCGAGGGAGGCGCGGCGGACGGAGGGGGCGGAGCAAGGCGGGGCAGCGACGGGATCTGGCGAGAGAGGCGGAGAGAGGCGGTGGTCGAGTGGGGGATCTGGCGAGGGAGGGAGAGAGAGGCCACAGGGAATAGGTGGAGTGGGGGAGGGTTAGCAATGGCGCACCTCCCCCTAGTGCGCCATAAGTACGACTACAGCAATGGCGCACCTCCCACTGGTGCGCCATTAGTATTTTTTTATTACAGTTCGAACACACAGGTTATATTACACCTAACCGTATCTCCATCAGAACAGACACTCTAGCCTGACTGGTCAGCACGCAGCACACACACTAGGAGGTCCTGGATTCGATTCCCAGGCTCCCCAATTTTTGTTTTTATGCATTTTTTTTCTTCGCACATATCTTTCTATCCATGCATCCAAATATAACATGTCACATATGCTAGATGCTGAGAATTTCATGTAGAAAAATAATATGCAGTTTGTTGCCATGTTAACAACATTTAAAATGATGTTTGATATTTACTTGTGTTTAAATATGTTCAAACTTGTTTAAATCATAACTAAATATCCATAGCTCCAAATTTGACAGACTTTATATGCTTTTGGGAGTAACATATAACCAAGCACAACTAGTCTTTTTCTGGATTTTTAGTTGCATTCATTTGTGAATTGGTAAAACATTTATGAATATGAAAAAATATCATCAAATTTGAAAAAATATTCATGAATTCAAAAAGTGCCCATGAAAAAACATTTATGAATATGTCGAAATACAATCGAGAAATGAAGGCTACAATTTAAATATAATCAATCTTAGCTAGCTATCTTTTCACAATCTTCTTGCCCTTCTTTTTCGCAAATGGAGTTCTTCTCTTGAACGGACGTCCTTTAGGTAGGGTGGTCCGGCTTCTTCTTGTGGTGTATGGCACTTCATCATCGTCGTCATGTTCCATCTTCGGGTCGCCGTACTAGTCGAAGTCTAGCTCATTGGCGACTCCATCCATTCCGATGATCTTCCTTTTGCCTCTCCTCACGACAACACGACTGGGCTTTGATGGGTGGGTAATGAAGAAGCATTGCTCCACTTGGGAAGCCAGTACCCATGGCTCATTTTTCGCGGTGACGTTTGCGCCCGCGGTCTTGGATTTGGCTTCGGTTATAACCATGGTGGTGAAATACCGGTCTTCTTTTAGGACGCTCTTGGCCCATCTGACACGGAACATCGGGACCTTCTCTCCAGCGTAGCTCAGCTCCCAGATCTCTTCGATCCTTCCGTAGTATCTGTCCTTGTCATTACCGGTGTAGGATTCCATCGTTACCCCGGAGTGCTAATAACCATCGCTCTTTATGTCCTTGTCCTCGGTGTAGAACATGTACCCGTTCATATCGTACGCCTCATACGTCATCAGGTTGTGCTCGGCGCCCTGTGACAAGGCGAATATGAGATTTTCTTCCGCGGAAGAATCCTCATGTAAAGGGTACGACAGAAGCTTCTCCTTGAACCAACGCGTGAAACATGAGTTGTGCTCTTTGATTATATCTCCGTCCGTCCTCTGTTGGCCTCTGTCATTGTACGTCTTCTCAATAAAGGTTTTGTGCTCTACCACCCAAGGATCGACCACGTCTATGTGTTGTAGCGCGACTTGGTTTGCTCTTTCAAAGTCGGCGAGTCGACCCTCGAAGTCGACATGCATTTCGCGGCGACCCTCGCGGTGACCCCATCCAGCGAGCCTGCCGAGGTGCCTATTGACGGACAGACCAACGGGGTTCTCGATGCCTAGATAATTCGTGCAGTAGGAGATGCACTCTCCGGTCAGAAAGCCCCTGGCTATGCTTCCCTCTGGACGTGACATGTTGCGAACGTATCCTTTGATGACACCATTTATCCTTCCGAACGGCATCATGCTGTGCAAGAACGTCGGCCCGAGTTGGATGATATCCTCCACGATATGGACCAGCAAATGCACCATAACATCGAAGAATGCGGGCGGGAAGTACATCTCAAGCTTGCAGAGTATCACCACGATCTCTTCCTGTAGCCTTGTGAGTTGCCTCACGCCAACCAACATCCGAGAGATGATGTCGAAAAAATTGCATAGGCCAAATAGCGTTTCACGGATGTGCACGTCCATGATCCCACGGATTGCAACTGGAAGTATCTGCGTGATCAGCACGTGACAGTCGTGAGACTTCATCCCGCTGAATTTCTATTTCGCTGGGTCTAGGTATCTGCTTATCTTCCCCGCGCAACCGTAAGGAAATTTTACTCCTACGAGGCAGGTGAAAAACTGCTCGATCTCCTCCTGACTTAGAGTGAAGCACGCGGGAGGGTAGTCATTTCCGGTCTTCTTGGCCTTTTTGCCTTTGCGACGACTTTCCGTGTCCTGCTTCGCCTCATCATCATCGTCATCATCATCATCATTAGCGTGAAGCTCCTGCCTGATGCCCATTGATTTCAATTCTGCCCTTGCTTTCGGCCCATCTTTGGTCCTCTCTGGCATGTTGACCAGGGTACCAAGCAGACTCTCGCACACGTTCTTCGTGATATGCATGACATCAAGGCTGTGAGGAACACGGTGGATCTTCCAGTACAGCAAGTCCCAGAAAATAGACCTCGCTTTCCATACCTTCAGCAGCGGCTCTGGCGCCTTTCGCTTCTTTCCCGGCTCTGGCGCCTGTTGCTTCTTTCCCAGCAGTGGGCAATCTTTCCAATTTTTCAACAGCTCGTCTATTTCCTCGTCGCTCCTTGTACGCGGGCGTCTTCGGGGTTCGGTTTCACCATCAAACAGATCCTTGCGTTTCCTCCACGGGCCATCTTTGCGAAGCCACCTTCGATGTCCCATGAACACGGTTTTTGAAGACCCGGGATCTCTATCTAGCTGGCGACACGTTGTGTCATCCATGCACCTGACGCATCCAGAAAATCCGTGGACCACCTGCCCCGCGACATATCCGTAACCGAGATATTCGTGCACCGTCGTGAGCAGTGCGGCTCTCATAGGGAAATATTCTTTCTCTATGGCGTCCCACGTATTGGCTGGCGTTTTCCACAGTGTGTCTAGCTCCTCTTTCAGCAACCCTAGATACAGATTGATGTCGTTCCCTGGTTGTTTCGGCCCTTCAATTAGCATACTCATGTGAATGTAATTCCTCTTCATGCACAACCAGGGGGAAGGTTGTACATCCACACAAACACAGGCCAGGTGCTATGTGTGCTTCTCTGGCTGCCAAACAGATTGACTCCAGCGGTGCTCGCGCCCAGCACGATGTTCCTTGGATCGTTCCCAAATTCTAGGTCTTCGAAGTTCAATGCTTGCCACTGGCTCGCATCCTTAGGGTGACTCAGCATCTTGTCTTTTTTATTTATCTCTGGGTCATTTCCATCATCTTCTCGCTTCTTCTCCTCCCTATCTGCGTGCCAACGTAGGATCTTTGCTACCTTAGGGTCCGCAAAATACCGCTGCAGATGAGGAGTGATCGGAAAGTAGCACACCACTTTTCGAGGAGCTTTCTTCCACTTCTTGTATCGAGTGACGCCGCACACCGGACATATGGTAGACTCCGCGTGCTCGTCCCGATAAATGATGCAATTGTTCATGCACACATGGTATTTCACATGCGGTAAATCCAGAGGACACACGATTTTCTTCGCCTCCTCGAAACTGGTCGGGCACTTGTTCCCCTTGGGAAGACGTTCGTTCCAGAATGACATGTGCTCGTCGAAGCATGTGTCGGTCATTTTGTGTTTTACCTTCATCTCTAGAGCCATGAGCGTTACTTTCAGGCGGGTATCCTCGGGCCTGCATCCTTCATACAATGGAGTAACCACGTCTATCTCCAGTTTATACAGCTTGGCTTTCTCTCGGGCGGCAGCTCTTGCGTTATCCGTCTGCTTGAGAAGCAGCTCTTGAATATGAGGGTCCTGCACCCAGCCTCCATCGTCGTCTGCTCCGTCATCTTCATCTAGATCATGATCATGACCTTCGTCTTGATCTTCCTCATCATCATGTCTGGCATCTCTACATGATTACTGTGTACAGCATCACCGTAGTGATCATGTCCTGGAGATTCTTCGTCTTCTCGTCCGCCCTCGCCGCAGTGGTTGTCTTGTTGCCCTTCCTCGTTTCTTGCCCGGCCATGGATGACTTCATAGTCATCTTCATCACCTTGCCACTGATAGCCATCCATGAAACCACGCAAGAGCAGGTGGTCCTGCACCTGCCCGGAATTCGGGTCCGCAATAAGGCTCTTTAGCTTGCATCTTCGACACGGACATCTTATCTCCGTCTCGTTCTTTTGAAGCATCTCGGCCTTCGCGGAGCTCAAAAACCTATTCACGATGAATTCGGTCATCGTGCGGACCATGGTCGCCTGCGGGGTAGAGAAAAACGATATTTTAGAACCAAGAAAAAATTTGGCATGACGTTCCCTAAAAATAGGACCAAAAAGAATGCATAGTGCCAAAATTCTCGCCAGAACGGAAATGAATCAACATTTCGGCAAAATATTGGCAACTATCGCATTTCAAATACCGGTACCTGCAAACACAAACATATATGCAACACCACAAACATATGCAACACCACAAACATACATAGATCTAGCTAGGCCATAAAAAGTGCATGTGCACGGTTGTTGGAGCTCGAGGGAGAAAAAATGATCTACAACATAAAGATAGCTTTCCCCCCTTACTTACCTATCAAAAAAAGGTAATTTAACCACTTAATTTTGATGAATCTATGGTGCAAATGAGGTGAGGAGGAGGAGGCAGCCGACACAAACTTGGAGGAGGAGGTGGAGAAAATGAAGTGGGGAAAGTGTGCGTGTAGGTGTGGTTGTCCAAAATATCTAGCTGGTCCCAGTTTACTAATGGCGCAGCACTCACTAATGCGCCATTAGTAACCAGTTTGCAATATATATATATATATATATATATATATATATATATATATATATATATATATATATATATATATATATATATATATATATATATATATATATATATATATATATATATATATATATATATAGTACTAGCGCACTGAGTTGGTGGTGCGCCATTACTAGTTAAACTAGTAATGGCGCACTGTGCCACGGTGCGCCATTAGTATGTCTGGAAAAATTAAAAAAAAGTTGTTACTAATGGCGCACCGAAGGTCTGGTGCGCCATTAGTATTTGTACACTAATGGCACACCAAAAATGGTGCGCCATTAGTATATAGTAATGGCGCACCACATGTCTGGTGCGCCATTAGTGGCCATATCATCTATAGCCCTTTTCCTAGTAGTGCCTGACGATAAGCTTCCTGATTCTGAGGTCTGTCGTGATCCTAAGACCAACAAGCAGTCCCTCGTACTTTGTAGTGTTGTTTGTTGATTGTTCCTGGGGGAAGCGCATTTGGACTACGTACTTGAGGCGCTCTTCGGTGGGTGCGACGAGCAGCACGCTGACACCAGCACCTTGCAATGAGAAAGCTCCATCAAAGTACATAATCCAATCATGGCTCTTCTCCTTGCCGGGAAGGGTGATTTCTAGAACCTCTTCGTCGGGCGTTGAGGTCCATTCTGCGATGAACTATGCCAAGGCTCGGCTCTTGAAGGTTGAGGTACTTTCAAACTTGAGGCCAAAGCTCGACAGTTCCAACGCACACTCCACAATCCTCCCAGTTGCATCTGGGTTGTGCAAGATCCATTGCAAAGGGAGGCGAGTGACGACGGTGATCTCATGTGCTTGGAAATAGTAGTGCAGCTTCCTTGAGGTCATAAGGAGGCCGAAAAGTAGCTTTTTCATACCGGAATACCTTGATCTAGCCCCCTGCAAGAGGGAACTGACAAAATAGACTGGGTGTTGCACCATCTTCTTCTTCTGGGCGACCTCGCCTTCTTGTGCAGACTCTATCTTGTCGGGACCAAGCCTTGTCGGGGGCCCCGCCTTGCCGGCGTTGGGCCCTGCCAGGGAGGGCTCTGGTCCATCATCCGATGAATCCGCCGCCATCGATGCCTCTTCCTCAAAATCCCTTTGCGCCACTAGCGCAGTACTGATGACTTGATTCGTTGCCGCTAGATATAACAGCAACGGCTCTTGCGGTTTAGGCGCGACTAGTGTTGGCGTGGAGGAGAGGGATCTCTTCAAATCTTGCAGCGCTGCCTCTGCCTCCGGAGTCCATTTCATTGAACCCGCCTTTTTCAAAATTTTGAAAAAAAAATTTGAAAAAGGGGAGGGCGTACTCAGCAGATTTGGATATGAACCTACTTAGTGGAACAACGCAGTCGGTGAGCTTACGGATGTCCTTGACTCGTTTTGGCGCCTCAATCTTCTCAATAGCTTTGATCTTGTCGGGGTTTGCTTTGATTCCGCGTTGAGACACGAAGAACCCAAGGAGTTTGTCGGATGGGACACCGAACACACACTTCTCTGGGTTGAGCTTGAGGTTGATCTTACGCAAGCTTGCAAATGTCTCCTATAGATCTTGTACGAGCGTAGCCTTGTCCTTGGTTTTGACCACTATATCATCCTTATAGGCTTCCATATTTCTATGCAGATGGGGCTCAAAACCGATTTGGACTGCTCGGGCAAACATCGAACCAGTGCTTTTCAACCCGAAAGGCATCCGTAGAAAGCAGTACGTGCCACATGGGGTGATGAACGATGTTTTATCTTCATCTTCCTTCATCATGAAGATCTAGTGGTACCCTGAGTAGGCGTCGAGGAATGACAACAGGTCGCACCTGGCAGTGGAGTCCACTATCTGGTCAATGTGCGGCAAAGGGAAAGGGTCCTTCGAATAGGCTTTATTGATATCCGTATAGTCAATACATAGCCTCCATTTCCCGTTTGCCTTACGCACTACTACCGGATTGGCCAACCACGTGGGGTGGAGGACTCCCCTGACTAAGCCCGCCGCCTCTAACTTCCTGATCTCCTTGATGATGAACTCTTGGCGCTCCAACACTTGCTTCCTGACCTTCTGCTTGACGGGCCGCGCATGGGGACAGACAGCAAGGTGGTGCTCAATCACCTCCCTGGGAATGTCGGGGATGTCGGACGCTTGCCATGCAAACACGTCGACATTCTCCCGCAGGAAGGTGACGAGCGTGTCTTCCTATTTGTTGTTGAGGGTGGAGCTTATGGTAAAAGCCCCACCCGTGCCATCCTCCCTGGCGAGGACCTTCTTGGTGTCTGGTGGGGCCGCCTTGGACCTCTTGCTCCCACTGGCGGAGCTCTCCGGCACGTCCCCAATGGGAACGTGACGCTCCGAAGAGGCGCATTTACCGGAGGGGTGTAGGAGCTCTTGCCCGGTTTTGAAACCTTGCCGGGAGGGGCCTTGCTGGCAGAGGAAAAGGTCTTGCCGGTTATCCTCTCCCTCAAAGTCTCGGTGGTAGGAGCTAGTGCCTTGGCGGCGTATGCAGCAACTTCCTCTCGCTAGAGATGGTCGGCACAAATGAGTGTGTCTTTCATGTCGGAGGGGACGGTGATGATGCTTATTGGGCCGAGCATCTTCAATGTGTTGTAGGCGTAGTGCAAGGCTACCATAAACTTTGCCAGCGCTGGGCGGACAAGGATCCCATTATATGGCACGGGGATCTTGGCAACGTCGAAGACAATCCTCTCCGTCCTATAATTTAGCTCGCCCCCTAATGTGACGGGCAGTGCGATCTTTCCTTTCGGCTGACTCCTCTCCGGTTGACCCCTTGAAACGTGCTCGTCTCTTCGAGGTCTCCATCGGGGATTTGTAGCCTCTCAATCACAGCGGGCGAGATTAGGTTCAGACTGGCCCCACCGTTAACTAGCACTTTTGTCACCTTGAGGTTGCGTATTGTTGGTGAAACCAACAACGACAAACACCCGACAGCAGTTGTACGGTCAGGGTGATCCTCGGCGTCAAAAATGATAGGCGTGCTGGACCACTTCAGTGGCTTCTAGGTGTCGAACGATGGCTCCGCCGGAGTGACATCACGCGCCCACAATTTTAGTTGGTGGTGAGAGGTATGCAGCGAGGCGCCACCGTGACGCACATGGCCTTTGTAGCTTGGAATTCATGCTCGCTGGACTCATCATCTTTGTCGTGATCATCATCTTCCTCTCTCTTGTCGCGGCCCCGGACGGGCCTTTCTGGTCGGTTGTCTTGGCTACGGCGACCACCTCGGCCACCACGCTTCTTGTCGGGTGCCTCGGCACCGTCTGGGCCTTCCTCCTTGTCACACCTCCCACACTCGGCCTTCTGCTTCTCTGCGAGCAGCTCGACCTGCCGGCAATTCTGGAGGTCATTGCCGTTGGTGCGATGAATATTGCACTACTGCTTGCCGGAGCCTCCTTCCTTGCGGCGGCCGCCAAGGCCCGGCAAGCGGTGCACCCGGCAACTTCCTTGCCGGCGTCGTCAGCCTTGGCCCTTTTGGCAGCGTCGGGGTCATCGGATCCCTCTACAACAAGCACAGCCTTCCCCTTTCGCTTCCGGTTGCGGCGTTGGCCCATCTTTGATGGGGCGACTGTGTCTCCGTCCGAGGAGTCGGTCTCTGCTCCGACGTCTTTGCCGGGGTACTTCCTTCCCTCTTCAGCCCGAGCGCATCGATCAGCCAGAACATAGAGCTCGGCTACATCTTTAGGCTTGTTCATCGCCAGCTCCTCACGCATCTTGCGGTTGCGCACATTCTGATGGAATGTACTGATGACGGTGGCGGGGTGAACGTCCGGGATGTTGTACTGCACACGGTTGAACCTTTGTATGTACTTGCGCAGGGTTTCGCCATCCTTCTGGGGGATGACATGCAAATCGCTTTCCTGGCCAGGAGCTTGGTGGCCCTCGGTGAAGGCGCCAACAAACTCGTGGCACGGGTCCGACTAGGATGAAACAAAACCCACGAGCAGGTGCATCAACCACGACATAACGTTGGGCTTGAGCACCAATGGGAAGTAGTTGGCGAGCACCTTGTCGTCGCGAGCCCCAGCAGCCTCTATCGCGATGGTGTAGATGCTGAGGAACTCCGGCGGGTGAGTTTTGTCATTGTACTTTTCTCCAACCTCAGACTTGAACGTGCGGTGTGAGGGCCACTAGAACTGACACAGCTCACAGGTAAAGGTCGGGCAACCCACCTCGTAGGGTAAGTCTCCAGGGGGGCCCCGGTGCCGGGTGGTCCATAGTAGGCCCTGCACGCTATCTGATTGATGGCGTGCTTCCCGCTCTCGCTCGATAGTGGTCCAAGCATCTTCCTGGGCTCGCTCCCGAAGGACTTGACGTTGGTCGCGGCAGGCTCGCGGGTCGGACGATGCCGTGGAAAAGTTATCACGGGTGTCGACCCAACGAGCCGGCGGCTGCTGTTGTTGGCGTGGAGGAGGAGAGTGCACCGTGGTCGCAGCCGCTGTGGTCCTCCCATCACCAGCGTGCGTCCGCTCACCAGAGCGCCGGTGTGTGGGTCCCGCTGGTTGCGGTTCATCTGTACTAGAGAAGCTGATGAGGCTCCGGATAGTGGCTCTCCACTCGTCGAGCTTCTCTGCGGTGGGAGGAAAGTCGAGGAGCAGTTGCGCACTGGCCAACGCTTCTGTTGGTGTAGGTGGCAGTGAAAGCTGCATGGACCGCGACGCGCTCTGACTTCTAACCACGTTAGAAGGAGCTCTATCATGGTCCCGCCGATGCACGCTGCTACCGCTAGCGTCCGCACGTGCATGCTGGCCAGGTGCATCTTGAGAGTGACGCAAAGGGATCTTCCTGTGGCGGTGCCCGGAGGCACCGACGTTGCGGTGCTTCTCGCCATGTATGAGCTAAGAAGACCGCAGAGCGGGCGCCGACGAAGGTGTCCTGGAGGTCGCTGCACCGCCCGTGGGTAGCACGGCGACGCTCTTAGACCCAGCGGCGTGTGGCTCGTCGTCTTGGGCACGAACGACGCCACTCACCTGGCTCCGATGGTCGGAGTGTCGTGGAAGCTCGTGGGTCGCGCCTCCGCCACCATCCACAGCCGCCCCATCGCCCGTTTGTGCTGGCACGGGCGGTGCGGCCCCAGACAGGCCGATCGCCATGATCCCCTTCTTCTTGGGAGCCATCGCGATGAAGGAGAAGGTGCGCTAACTCCTAGACCAGATTTTCACAATCTAGCGCCCCTACCTGGCGCGCCAAAGATGTCGGGGAAACGACACCTATGGGATCCCGGGGACCCCTTTGCTATGGTTGTGGGGCATAGAGCTATGCAAAGAGGATGTCTAGACGATCAATGCGTGGGAATTTTACCCAGGTTCGGGCCGCAAGATGATGCATAAAACCCTAGTCCTCCTTGTATGTGTATATTTGGTGTTCTTGAGCTCTTGAACTGGCCTCTATGTGTGGTTGTTCAAAAAGTCTGAATCCTCTCACTGTATGCCTCAGGCCTCCTTTTATACGTCAAAGGGGTTGCCACAGCGACACAGGAGGTGTAAAGTTACTACAATGTACAAGGTTATCTCCTTACATCTTAGGACAAACGCACTTAATGTGCCGCCTATGTATCCCCTAGCTTTATCGGGGACGTCAAGGAAGCTTGTCCCGCCCATTGCTGCCTCACCTCGCTCCGACATGCGTCTAGGCTGACGAGGCATGCGGCGCCACGCTGGCTGCTGGCTGCTGTGGTGGCAGGGCCTTCACGAAGATCTGCATGCCACCACACAGGTGCTTGTAGTTGCCTTAGGAGCCGCATGCTGCCACGCAGGTGCTTGTCCAGTTGGTGAGTCGGTCGTCGTGTAGGAGTGGCTGCTGGGCGGCGAAACCGTGGTGGGCGCAGGCCCGGCTGTGGCCCCGCAGATGCCCCCGGCAAGGAGTCTTGCCGGGGTCTTGTGGTCGTCCCCGGCAACGCTCTTGCCGAGGGTCTTCATCTTCTGATCCCTTGTCTAGGTTTTCAGGCCCCCTGGCCCTACAAAAATCTGCATGCCACTGCGCAGGTGCCCCTTGAATCTTGCCCTTGACGTTGTCGATGGTGTCAAAGCTCTCAGACCCAAGGGTGGTGGCTTTGCCGGTGTATGGGCGGGCTGCCCTCGGCAAGGCTCTTGCCGGGGTCACGTAGGCCGCCCCGGCAAGGGCGTAGCCGGTGGAGGAGTCCACCTCGCCCCTCTGTCCTTCATGTCTCTAGCTTGAGAGTTGCCTTAGCAGCCTTGTGCTTTCATTCTCCTGCTCCGCCAAGTGTGGCCGTAGGTGCGGCTCCAACTGCCCGTGCACAAGTAAAGGGGTGCAAAAGGACCCCCACTTTTGTACACCGACACGGGGGGCGTCGGGATGTAACAAGGAGAGCGCCGGTGGGCAGAATCTGCCCTACTGTGTCCGACCTTTGTCAGAGAGAACGGCGGGCACCGTAGATCGGGAAGCGCTGCCTCGACACCGTCGAAAGGAGAACCAATGCACGTCCTCCCTTTCCATCGGCGGACGAGATCAGGCTGGATCAGTGACCAGTGCTGAGAGGGAGAGAGAGGCCACCACCGTCTTGTGTGAGAGACTGTGAAGACAGACCAACCCCAGCAGGCAAGCTCCATTGTATATTATGGAGCAGATTACTTTTTTCTCAATAACCATTGTTTTATATATTGTATGGGCCATTGAGCCGTATAACTTTATTTAAATAACGCGCAAACGCGTCAAGTCAAACTTTGTTTCGTGCACGCGCGGTACACGACCCTTCGTCAAGTAAACAACCGCTACACGCTCACAAATTAGCACATGGGCTGCCTTTTCGTACAGAAATGAGCTCCATCATGGACGCGCGCGGGTGTGGCTGGGAACGAGACGTGAGTACTTGCGTCCTGTGGCACCTCTTCCCTTCGTATACATACGCCACCTACGTATGTGTGTGTGAGCAATACAAACCTAGAGAGAGAGATGTTGTGTGGGTTTGTGAGTGTTTTTTGGGGGTGCGTGCGAGATAGATAGGGAATATGTGTCGATGATATCTCAAACAAAAAGTGTAACATATGCAATGTGTGTGAAACAAAGGCCTGGATATATCATATATAGAGGGGCGATCCACGAGAAGATAGTGGACGCATCATCGGTGTGAGATATCGATGGAAATTTAAGAGAGGGATGAGTGCATGGGTGCATGGTCGATAAAGAGAGCCATCGAATTTGTGTGTGCATGCGTCACTGTCCTACTAGGACATGAGAGGGGAGAGGTGCAGTTTGTCTCTGTGGCATGGATACCTACCTACTATGTTTGACTACCGGTGTGTGGGGGAGACCTAACTATATAGAGGTAGATCGACTAGTATATGTGTGGAGAAGGATAGAAACCTAGCTATGTATCGAGAGAGATCGATCGAAATCCATGCATGCATATGTGTAGGATAGGAATAAGGTTGTGAGAGAGACAGGGCTAGAGTGTCGGATGGTTGGTGGTCGAGTTGCTTCTCAAAGATGGTGGGAGAGGCCTACCAGACAAACGGAGGGGTACGACTGCAATATCAATAAGAGAGGGGATGCATGTCTGTGTGTGCAAGTGCGTGTGAGAGGCGGGTCGGGAGGAATGCATGGATGATGAGGGGGACGATATGTCAGTGGTAAGCAGACCTAGCTAGATAGGTAAATCAATCGTCGTGTGTCAGAGAAAATGAGGGACATAACTAGTGAGGTGCGTCGATCGATGAGTGGGGAAAAGGAGTTATAGTCGACCTAGCTATGTAGAGGGAGATCGATCGGTATACATGCATGTGTTGGAGGCAAAGAAGGCACGGAGAGACAAGTAGAGAGAGAAGGGGGTAGGAGGTGGTGTGAGAGGCCTGCTATATTGAGAGGGGAGGAGTGTGCGATTGTGAAATCGATGAAAAGAGGGGCGGGAGTGTGCACGTGTGTTGGACCGTATTAGACACAGGGAGGTTGGACGGTGAGAAAAGAAGACGGAAAGCGTGTGTTTGTTATAGGCAGACCTGGCTAGAGACGTATATCGATCGATGTGTGCCGGAAAGAAGGAGATGGGGAGACCTACAGACACCATGGGAGAACAACCTAAAGAAAAATAACAAATGTGCGTGATGGACAGAATGCAGAGGGAGGGTGAGCGTGAGGCGGGCGTGTGCATGCACAAGATAAAGTTAGTGCTCGCTACAAAGAGAAGATGATTGTGTGGGTGTAAAAGACTATCTGAGAACATAATTCAATATATAAGTGTATTCATATATTTCAATAAGAGATCATTGTGTTTTAAACCCACACATGCATGAATACAATGGTGATACGCATGGTGTGGTTTTTAGCATGTTATACTATATAACACTTATTTGAATTTGTGATAATGTGTGGCTTTTGTAGCCCACGGCTAAATACTTGTCATGGTAATGTAGGGGGTGGGGCACTGTACAATGTGTGATAAACACATTATACATATGAAACATGGTTTAGACTACGAACATCTAGATAGCACTTCAAATTTACTTTTATTCGGAATCAACATCAAGTGGATTCAAAAATTTGAAGTCGAGTTCATATCTACTACACATACTTCATATCTAACTCTACAATAATTGTGTGGTGTGTTGTTAAGTACAGATGATGGTTTAACTTGGCAACAATCATGATTGTTGATTCTTATTCAAATAGCGAAACAAATTAAATGTTAGTTCAAATTACAGTGGTAGTATATACATTTGGAATGCGCTAAAATGTTCATCTGAGTAGGTTACATGCATTACACACCTAGCAAAAAATGGACATAACATGGATTCAAAGTTTTGAACAACACTTGAGTAGATACAGTAAAACGGGACAAGACTCTCTCTTTGTGTGATGCGAATAGTTTTTTTTTTTGTTTTTTTTGTCGAGGAAGTTTGAAATAATTTGGTAGAGTACACTTTAGGCTTGTCCCAAAATTACAACCCCCGCCTTGTTGTCCTGAAAATTCACATATTGATTTGTCTCTTTCTGCTCCGAAAACTCGCTCCATCTCAACCCGCGCCTTGCTATCCTGAAATTACAACGCGTGCGAAAACTCTCTCCTGCTACCAAATCCAGACACACGAATTCCCCGTTCTAACCGTGAGTCGAAAGTGCCGCTAGTTAAATTCAGCGGGGATACTTTTGTAACACACCGTACATTTCGGACAAGCGCGTCCCTAAGTCAAGGTTCCCCCCTCCCGTCACCTCCTTTTCGCCATTCGAAAACCCAGGCCGCCATAACCTCTCTGCTCCAGTCGCGAAACCCCACCCTCCTCTATCCGCAACACCATCGCTGCCCAACCGGAGCCTCTTCCCTGATGACGTCGTCCACCACAGCAGCTCGTCGTCCCTCATCCACCGCCCTGGATGAGGATTTGTTATCAATCTCGCCGTCCCGCTGGTTCAGCCGCCCTGCCCTCCACCTCCAAGGAGCTACTCTGACGATCGCCTCGTCTATCCTGGCTGCTCCATCCCCACAGCGCCACCTTACCCTGCTCCACCGGAACCACAACATCCTCACCGACTCCTCGGACGAAGCCGAGGCCTACTCGGCACCACCAAAGAGGTTGTACGCCCATCGCATCACACCTTATTCTTAACTCCATGTCCTGGCGCCGTCGGTGCTTGATCCCGCTCCCCCATGGCGCGGCTACCTCGACGCCGGCGTCGCTGGCAACATCTCCACAATGGCTCTCCCCTAGTGCAAGGCTCCCTCGATGGCAGAGTCCATACCAGCAGGAGCTATTGCAGCTGCTCCGGCTCTCCCTCGCTCGCGATGCTGCTCTGCTCTTCATGTCGCTCGTGTTGCAGCTCTGCTCTGCTCATGCTCTCCCTCACGATGCTGATGTTGGTACACGAGCTACTGCAGCAACAGGAGTTGCTACTCTGCTCTCGCTCGCTCGCAATGCTGCTCTACTCTCCCTCTCACTCGTGTTGCTGCTCAGCTCTTGCTCTCGCTCGCGCTACTGATGCTGGTACACGGGTCGCTTCAACTACACGAGTTGCTTCTACAGCTCTCACTCGCGCTGTTGCTCGGCTCTTCCTCTCTCTCATGCTGCTGCTCTACTCTTGATCTCACTCGCGCTGCTTATGCTAGTACACGGGTTGTTGTAGCTACACGAGTTGGTTCTCTAGCTCTAGTTCGTGTTGCTGCTCCGGCTGCTATTTGCTAGTGTGTTCCCTGTCGATTGCCTGCTGATTTAGATCACTGTTTCTCTGCTACTACAGCTCGACCGACTTAGACTACATCTTAAGTGCTTCTCTACTACTAGTCTGTTTAGTTTCGATAGTAACATTCAGTTTCGAGAGTTAAGTATCGAGTCAATAGTTTTTACCTCATCTGTTGGAGTCAGGTGTTTTTTGGTGATGTAAATTTTACATCTACCAGTTTTTGGTGATGTATTTTAAATCATCTATTGGAGATGCTATTAGAATCCCACTTGATATTAACAATGTATGTCTTGTACTGCTTCAGCCTCGATGCCGTACAACTAGCCGGAGCTGCTCTAACAACGGAACCATCCATCACAACAGAGCAGTACCCTTGACGTCGTCTATGGATGCCTCAGATATTCTTCCACACCTGCGACAGCCACCTCTTCTGCTACTTCTTTAGCGACCAACCCAATGATGTTGACGCCGACATGGCTATGCCAAAGAGGTTGTACACTTGTCGCATCACTTGTTACTCTACAATCATGTCGATCCCTTAGGGTTATTTTGGTGCAAAGGAAAAATTGAAGGAAAAATATAGCAATAGGAAATTTTCCCATCGTATTATGCTATTCAAATATTCATGCATTTTCTTTAAAGGAATGGAGCAAAACATCCAACTGGACCTAATTTTCAAAACCCTAAGCATGAAAACAAGACTAAGTGCATTAGTGGCAGAATAACATTCTAATTGTACACATTTTCATGTGGTTTGACTTTAATTTGGCCATGTTTCTTTGCATTCCTCTGCTCTTCCAATTCCTGTGAACCAAACATCCAAGTTGACAGAAATCATGTGTTTACAAATGCTCTGTTTCCCATGTGCATTCCTCTCATATTTCGGTCATTTTCCTATCCCTGCGTTTTTAGAATCTTGTAAGCCAAATGAGCCCTTACCGAATTACTTCAGTTACAGAGAGGTGTCGAAGAAAACTTTGTGTGGTTTTTCTTACTCCTACTGCGCCTTCATCCACCTCACCGGAGTTGCTCCATTGACAGAAGCATCCACCATACCAGACATCACGACTCATGACCATCTTTCACCGCCTCAAATCTCCTTCCACGCAGCCGGCAGCCATCGCAACTGCATTACCATCATCGACTCAGCAAATGAACCTTAGGTGTACACGGGTCCGCAAGAGAGGTCGCACTCTTTTGATTCTGCTTATGTTATGCATTGCTAAATATTACATGCTACTTTATCATCATGTGTGACTCCAAGTCAGGTCCAAATTAATGCTCAAACTTGAGTTATAAAATGCTTGTGGGGCACATATGGAGGCAGTAATGAATAGTATTCAGGTCTATTATATAGTTCACCTAGGGTATGTCGGTTGTTCATCTTGGGTGGGAATCAAATAGTAAAGCAATTATCCGCTATATTTTTATTAAATTAAAGCTACCATAAGTGTGATATCATTATTTTTGGATATGTCCACTGGTTGTTACCATCACTCTAGATTCCGGCATGCTCTCCTTACATAATCTCACTATTGTATTTTTGTATGCATGTTAGTTATTGTACACAGTCATGCTGACCAAGTATAGAAAAAGAGAAGTGTTTTGTGTGGCAATACAATGTCATGCTGACATCGTTCCATGATGGGTGCAATGGCAAACCCTCACCCCTCCTCCAGATTGTAATCTAGAGGAAGATAGTTGTTCAGTTGTGGATTCACAGGGAGCCAAACACTCCTCTTTACCCTCGAGGTGTTTGCTCTAACTTGCCATGATGATGTAGGTTGGTCACATCATGCATATGTTGCCTTGCCTTGCTTACTTTCGACATCATATATATCATCTGCTTAGTTTAGATATGCTCTGCAATGCCACCTATTTAGTTTCTATATCATATATGTGAATTATGCAATCTCATATTTTTTAGCCAGCCATAATATATGTGAAATAAGCAATGCCATGTTGTTTAGCCAGGCATCGCATATTTGAAATATAACTTGCCATTCCAAAAAAATATTACATTTCCATTTGTTGATAATTTTTGTACATTCAACTACTCTTCTTGTGAATCAGCCATTTGAGTGGGTGACGGAAAAATCTGGAGTGTGTCATGTGAACCTGTTTACGAAAGACATCATATAATTATCTCATGCCATCCTGTTTTGTTAGTCATCATATCTTTGAATTATATCATGCTATCCAGTTTAGATACACATCATATATGTGAAACTATGTCATACTATCCTTTTTAGTTAAACAAAATATATGTGGACTATTTCATGCCCTCTTTTTTCATCACTATCTATTGCATATGTCTCTCATACAAGGTGTGTACATTCAACTACTTTTCTTGTTTATCAGTCATTTGAATTGGAGCGGGTGATGGCAGTATCTAGCGGAGTAAAAACACGGTCTTCATATAAATCAGTGATACCTGTTGATGGAGATAGCACCCCGGTTGTACATGCCAAAGAACCAGCTGTAATGCCCAGGATGGGACTATACCTCCTACGTGTCGAGGCACGACTTAAAGGTATAAGCCCATTCTGAAATGATCTCAAGTTCGGTATCTTTGCACATCTCATGTAAAAATAGGGATGAAAAGCAAAAGAGATAGTTGGCTTACACTCGCCACGTCACACAATTCATTATGTAATCAATCATCATCCAAATAACACCACAACCCGACTACGTGTGAAGATCCAAATGAAAGATACCAAAATACATAAAGCCACAGGTCCGAATCGCCCTAGTAGAAACCACTACTGATCATCGGGATAGTGCACATAGTATCGGCTATGTTCTTCATCGTACTCCCAGTACAGCTATGTGCCGTCACCTGAGTAGTTCACCATGGTACCTGCATCTGGTGTGGTGTAGAATCTGTGAGCCACGGAGGACTCAGCAATCCCGTTCCCGGGTAGCAAAACTATCTAAGCCTTGGGTATGGAACAAGGCTGAAGAAAGATAAAAGGTTGCAGCTGCACTAGCACTAGCTTACGTGTTTAGAGCGGGAAGAGAAGTGCCACGAGCGATAAAGTGATCACGAAGTGATCCTATCTAAACACGTCAAACATAACCCCCGCCGTGTTCACTTCCCGAACCCCTTTCGGAAAATGACCGTCACGGTTACTCATGCTGGTAGTGTGTTCGGAACATGGTGTCGAGTTTTCTACAACCGGACATTAACAAATTCCCATCTGCCACATAACCGTGGGCACGGCTTTCGAAAGTTCAAAACCCTGCAGGGGTGTTCCAACTTGGCCCATTACAAGCCCACGATCCGCGGAGTCGCAACTCCAAGGTGGGAAGGCCCGAGTATTCCCGAAATACCGTGCTCAAGATACTCCGACTAAGGTAAGACTAATCCAGAAAATCCTCCCGGCGTGCCGACACCCTGACAGTAGCCGCGCGTATCTAGTCTCAGGCCACGACCGGATGGGCGATCCTACAGGTAAAACCAATCCTCGAGTTTCCTCGTGGTGGCCCCGCATAACCCCCAGTTTGGACCAACACTCATGTGGAGCACTGGCCCGGGTTGTTCATTAAGAAGAGGGTTAATTACTCCCTATGCAAGTTTTTAGTTGTTAGGCAAATAGTACCAATGTTGGGACTTGCTGGAAAAGACTTAGCGCTAAGCGGTTTATCGAGAGGGTCCCATAACCCCAACCGTGTGAGGAACGCATAATCAAGGAACATAACACCGGTTTATACAGTTCCTAGGGCGGCATGAGTGGAACAAATCACCGAGCAAGAGGCTCAGCCATCCACCCATTACCAATATATAGGTGATTTAGTTTAAGAGTATATATAGTGTGATACCCCAACAAATACTTCAACATGAAGCAAGAATCTTCGAGTCTTCTCCTGCAACTAGCAATGCTATAAGAGGGGCTGAGCGAAGCCTACGTAGCCAATCAAAGGTTTGCATATGTTGGGTGGTTAGACAGATTCATGGTTACAATAGGAGGCTGACAGGAAAACATGGGCATCGAGGCAATAAGCTAAAGAGCGAGACTTCTAGCAATAGTCAAAGATAGTAATGAGATCTGGGTCAGGTCATCTTGCCTGTCGAGTCATCGATGGGATCGTAAGACGGCTCCTCGTTCTCAACCTCGGTAGTAACGTCGTTCTCGTACTCGGTCTCGGCTTCCGGCTCTACTCAAGACAAGAACACACGAGGCACGAAATCAAACAAGGTGCAATGCGCAAACTATAGGATGCATGTATGATGCACTTAGGATGCACTGCAGATGCACTTAGGATGCACTACATGACAACATAGGAAGCACACCAGAAGAACACAAGAACATGACAATATGCTCAAGCAAGTAGGATGCAAGACAGATCTATGTAGGATGCAAAACATGGCAAGGTAGGAAGCAGAGAGAAACAACATAAGAACAACAAGTTTAAATGAGGCCGGAAACTACTTAAGACAAATCCGGTAAGACCTCATATACATAGTTTGAAATTAGTCCAGATCTGATCAAACCTTAAGTTAATGTTGATAAAAAGCAAGTTAACATGCATCATGATGATCTACACGAAATTCTAGTCAAGTTTCATATAAAGTTTGTTTAGAACGGAGCTACGGTCTAGAAGATATGATCAAAACAAGATAAGCATGGCAACGGTGCAAGATGCACCCAAACATCAAGCAAACATACTCCAAACATGTTAACAAGATGATATTATGAATCTACATGCAAAAACACACAAGTTTCATGTAGGGCACGCTCAAAACGGAGCAACGGACTAAAAGATACACCTGAAACAAGAAACAAAGCAAAGCTGAAATTAACAGCCACATAGCAACTTGGAAGCAAGATATATATACTCTACAGCACTCAAACATAGTGACAAGAAGCATGGACATGAAGTAGACATATCCTACAGCAAACAACTCCATTCTAGCATCTCCATAGGAGGCATGGATCAATAGCAACAAGCTACAACATTTTGATCATGACAATAAAAACCTGACAGTAATATTTTATAGCAACTTGGGAGCAAGAATTAAATAGGCTACAGCAACCCAAATGAGCAAGTGAGGGCATGTATGGATATACAACAACATATACAACAAGGAATGATCAATAGCCACCCCAAAACTAACATGGATCTGCCTAGGGAATCAAGCAAACATAGCATCAGGATATGACAGATTCCAGACTTAGTGAAATTTCACTAAGTGTTAAAACAGTAACATTGGCATGGCATGTTTGCGAGCATGTTTAAGTCACCTCAAAGCATAACATGGCAAGTGGTTTACACCACAGCAAAGAACACATGATGGGGAATCTAAAACATATGAGCATGCGACATGGGGGCAAACACATCAATAGCAACGAGCTCCTCAACTAGGCATCTCGTAACAAGTTACAAAACCTAACAGCCACTTGCACTTTTGCAACAGGGATAAACATGGCAATATGAACTCTAACATGCATGCTACAGCACCCAACATGTAGAGCATCTCATGATGAACATTTTGACATATCATTTGCTTCATTTGGATAAACATGCACCAAGATATCACATCTCAAACATGGCATGAAAATAACAAGTAGCAGCAGTTTATATCAAGTAGCACTCTTGTCATGAAGATTAAGACATCTAGATGGACTCAAACAAGCATGACACAATGGAACAAAACTTAGTACACATCACCACGATCATTTTGACATATTATCTGCACAAATCAGACATACAAACAAAAAGATATAGCCATGACAAAATGCCATCAGACAACAAAACTTAAAAGACTTAGAGAGAAAAACAACAGGGCTACCTCCTCGCGGATCGGGCTTAGCGGGCAGATCGGGCGCGGGACGATGGGGCCCGACCCGTTAGGGTTTCGAACCCGGGTAGCTCAGATCGGATCGGGCCGATGGCTGCTGGCTACTCCGGCCGGCCAGCGGCGTCGGGCCGACGAGGAAGGCCTCACGGGAGGAGGGCCACGGGGCGGCGCGGGGTTCGTCCGGTGGCGGGGTGCGGCACCGGCCGGCGGCGGATCTCGGCCGGCGGCGGAGGGTGTGCAGCCGGCGGGGCTGGTGGCCGGCGGCGGGTGTCCGTGGTGCGGCGGCGGTCGGCGCGACCGGCGCCGGCGAGCACGGCGGCCGGCGGCGGACGGGGTCGCACTGGGAGCGGCGGCGCGGTCGGGCCAGGCGGGCCCCGCCTGGGCCCGGCGAGCCGCGGGAGGAGGGATCCGGCGGCGGCCGACGTGGCACGACCGGATTGGTCGAGGGGCAGCGGGCGGACGCGTCCGGCTCGGTCCGGACGTGTCCGGCGGCGGAGGGAGCGGTGGAGCTAGGTTTTTGGACGAAAAAATGGACATGGGGACGTTTTTATAGGCACAAGGAGCTAGGAGACTCCAAATGGGGAGCGGTTTTCGGCCACGCGATCACAATTCGACGACCGAGATGATGGGAAGGGTTGTGCTGGGTTGGTGGGCTGTTGTGGAGGGGGTCTTGGGCCTCAAAGAAGAGGTTCTTTTAGCCCACTAGGTTAACTGTTGGAGTACCAAACGAACTCCAAACGCGACGAAACTTGACAGGCGGCCTACACGTACCAAAACAACATCGCACGACAAGTCTCACGTCATTCCGGAAACGTTACACGGCCACACAAGAAAGAAGGACTCGGGGATGCCACGGGCACGTGTGAGAGCGTCGGAACTCGAAACGGACAACGGGAAGAGACGAGAGGGGCCGGATGCAAGTGACAACACAAACGCAATGCAATGCACATGACAACATGACATGGATGAAATGCACACACGCACATGACAAAACGAAGAAACCCAAAATGAAAGAAGAACCCGGAAGGAAAATGATGAAGCAAAAGTTTATATATTGCCATATAGGGAAAGTGTTACATCTGGGGCATTACAAACTCTCCTCTACTACGAAAAGATCTCGTCCCGAGATCTAGGACTGGAAGAAGGAAGGATACTCGGAACGAAGGTGATCTTCTCGTTCCCACGTAGCTTCTCTGTCGGTATGGTGTGACCACTTAACTTTCAAGAACTTGATTGACTTGTTGCGGGTCTTGCGCTCGGTTTCTTCAAGAATAGCAACGGGGTGCTCACGACAAGACAAGTCTTGTTGAAGATCAATCTCCTCAAACAGAATAGTGCGTTCAGGAGCCTTGAAGCACTTGCGCAGCTGAGACACGTGAAACACATCATGAACATTAGCGAAGTTGGAAGGGAGCTCAAGTTGATAGGCTAGATCGCCTCTTTTGCCAAGGATCTTGAAAGGGCCCACGTATCTAGGAGCAAGATTTCCTTTGATACCGAATCTTTGGGTTCCTTTCATAGGAGAAACACGGAGATAGACATGATCCCCAATGTTGAAGGCCAAATCACGATGCTTGCCGTCATAGTAGCTTTTTTGACGCGACTGAGCGGCCTTGAGATTCTCACGTATGACTTTGCACATTTCTTCGGCTTATGAGATCAAGTCATTGTCAAGAAGTTGACGTTCACTAGTCTCGGACCAGTTGAGAGGAGTACGGCACTTTCTGCCATAGAGGATTTCAAACGGACCTTTGCCGGCACTTGCTTGGAAACTGTTGTTGTAAGAGAACTCGGCAAACGGAAGACAGTCTTCCCACTTCATGCCGAAAGAGATGACATAAGCTCTGAGCATGTCTTCTAGGATCTGGTTCACTCTCTCGACTTGACCACTAGTCTGAGGGTGAAACGCAGTGCTGAAACGGATCTTAGTGCCGATGGCAGACTGAAAGGAGTCCCAGAACTTGGATGTGAACAAACTTCCACGTTCTGAGGAGATAACTTGAGGAATGCCATGTAAGGACACAATTCTGGAATTGTACAACTCTGCCAGCTGAGCTGCATTGATGGATTCTTTGACTGGAAGGAAGTGAGCTACTTTGGTTAGCTTGTTGATGACAACAAAGATGGAATCATTCCCCTTCTTGGACTTGGGAAACCCAGTGACGAAATCCATTTCAATGTGGTCGAATTTCCACTCGGGAATAGGAAGAGGTTGGAGAAGACCGGTTGGACGTTGATGCTCTGCCTTCACTCTTCTGCAGACATCACATTCATTCACGAATTGGGCAATCTCCCTTTTCATGCGAGTCCACCAGTAAGATTGCTTGAGGTCTTGGTACATCTTGGAACTTCCAGGATGAATCGAGAGGAGGGAGTCATGTCCTTCATTCATTATGAGCTTCCTGAGATCACCCTTGGGAACCACAAGTCTGTCCTCAAAGAACAAGGTATCTCTCTCATCAACGAGATAGCACTTGTATTTGGGAGTACCCTTTGCAATACCGTGTTTCACTTTCTGCACCATAGCATCACTGAGTTGGGCCTCACGGATCTGATCTTCCAAGGTAGGAGCAACTTGAAGATTTGCAAGAAAGCCTTGCGGAACAACTTGAAGGTTGAGCTTCCTGAATGCTTCACAAAGCTCAGGCTGAAACGGCTTGATAAGGAGACTGTTGCAATATGCCTTTCTGCTCAAGGCATCTGCAATGACATTGGCCTTGCTAGGTGTGTATTCAATGCTTGGATCATACTCTTGGATCATCTCAACCCAGCGAGTCTGGCGAAGGTTCAGGTTCGGCTGTGTGAAGATGTACTTCAAGCTCTTATGATCGGTTGAGATGTCGACTTTTCTGCCCAACACAAGGTGTCTCCACGTGATCAAGGCGTGTACCACAGCTGCTAGCTCAAGATCATGTGTGGGGTAGTTCTTCTCACTTGGCTTCAATTGACGAGAAGTGTATGCCACAATTTTCTTGTCTTGCATTAGCACACCACCAAGTCCTTGAAGAGAAGCATCACAGAATACTTCGTAGGGCTTGGACTCATCTGGAGGAGTAAGAACTGGAGCAGAGATGAGCTTTTCTTTGAGAGTTTTGAATGCCACATCACAATAAGGAGACCAGTTGTACTTGACATTCTTCTGCAGCAAGTTGGAGAGAGGCTTGGCAATCTTGGAGAAGTTCTCAACGAACCTTCTATAATAGCTAGCAAGACCAAGGAAGCTTCGGAGTTGCTTGACGTTCTGAGGAGGTTCCCAGTTGACAATGGCTTCAACATTCTCGGGGTTGACCGCAATACCGTCAGCAGAGATGATATGGCCCAGATACAAGACCTTATCGAGCCAGAATTCGCACTTGGAGAACTTGGCATAGAACTTATGTTCACGGAGTCTATCGAGAACCAGACGGAGGTGCTTTTCGTGATCCTCTTCATTCTTCGAGACCAAGATGTCATCCAGATACACAAGCACAAATTCGTTGGTGTAGGGGTTGAATATGTAGTGCATCATTCTCGAGAAGGTGGGTGGAGCATTTGCGAGGCCAAATTACATGACTGTATATTCATAGGAGCCGTAGCTTGTTCTGAATGCAGTCTTGTGAATATCTTCTTCACGGATGCGGATCTGGTGATAACCCATCCGGAGATCGAGCTTTGAGAACACTTTAGGTCCTTTGAGCTGCTCGAACAATTCATTGATGTTGGGAAGCGGATACTTGTTCTTTATTGTCTTCTTGTTCAATGGTCGGTAATCAACGCAAAGGCGCTCCGTGCCATCCTTCTTCTTGACAAATAAGACACCACAGCCCCAAGGAGAAGTGCTAGGCCTGATTAGACCCATACGCTCTTGCTAATCGAGTTGTCTCTTCAACTCCTTCAACTCTTCTGGGGAAAGCTTGTACGGACGCCGGCATGCTGGCTTAGTACCGGGCTCGAGTTCAATGACGAATTCAACTTGACGATGCAGAGGCATGCCTGGAAGCTCTTCAGGAAAAACATCCTCATATTCATTGACCACCGGAATTTGAGAGATGGCATTAATCTCGCCCTTGTCATTGAGAGAGAATAGCCTGATTATGTTATCTCGAGAAGCGAAGATAATCACGTCTTCGTTAGGATGTGTAATATTGACTTCCTTATTTGCACAATCAATGTGAGCATCACGCTGAGAAAGCCAATCCATCCCGAGAATAAGGTCAATGTCGGAGTTGCCGAGAACAACCGGAGAAGCCAGAAAGCGGTAATCACCCATGCGAATAGATACATCCGGAGCATACACACGAGAATGCATCAGTTTTCCCGGAGAAACAATTGATAACTCCCTTGGCAATTTTTTGGTGACCACATTGTGCATTGATGCGAATGGATATGACATGAAGGAACATGATGCACCCGAATCAAACAAGACTTTAGCAGGTTTAAGATTGACTGGAAGGTTACCAAGTATCACATCTGAAGAATTCTCTGCTTGAGCTGCATTCATCAGATTCACTCTTGCTGACTTGGGGTTGTGCTTGACAATAGCAGTGCTGACAGGTGGAGGAGGCCGAAGGCGCCTCTGGTTGCTGCACTTGTTGGAATAATGACCCTTCGGACCACATTTGTAGCAAGTGACCTCAGAAAGTGGACGAGGAGGAGGAACACTTAGTCTTGGAGCTTGGTACTGCGACTTGGACTGATTTCCTTGGTTGTGTGGGTGGGAGAAACCACGGCCACCAGAATTCTTGTTGTTGTTGTTGGGAGCTCGGATCACTGGAGGAGGTGGAAGCCAAAACTTCTGTTGCTTTGCGACCACTTGGGAAGAAGAGGAGTGAACAGCGTCTCTGATCCTCTTTCTGGAAGCTTCCATCTTGAGCTGGGCTGCCTCTTGCTTAAGTGCCATGTTATAGAATTTATCAAACTCATCAGGCTCGAACAAGGTAAGAGCTAGTTGGAGTTCATCCTTCAGACCACCACGAAACTGATAGATCTTGCTCTTGGCATCTAGGATGTCTTGCTTGGCATAGCGGGCAAGGTTCTGGAACTTGACATTATATTGGTAGACAGTCATTGAGCCTTGCTTCAGGTTACGGAATTGCTCACGCATACCCTCGATGACACTTGTTGGAATGTGGTGAGAACGAAAGTCCTTGCAGAAGTCATCCCAGGAGATTACACGTCCCTCTCTGGAATCTTTGTACTGCTGCCACCAATCAGCGGCTTGGTCCTTGAGTTGGAAGGCTGCAAACTTCACATAGTCCTCGGGCCTGACGTTACTGCACTCAAAATGCTTCTTGATATCTGTTATCCAGTCTTCAGCATCTAGAGGGTCCACATAGTAACTGAATGCCTTTGGTTGGTTTGCCAGAAACTGGTTGAGTTTAGCAAAGTGAGGTTGGTTGAACAAATTGCCTTGGCCTTGGTTCCCATGAGCACCCTGATTTGCTTGATTTGCTTGAATGTTCTGCATCATTTGCATAAGCATCTGGGTGTTCTGGTTCGTCGCTTGCATAATTGCTCTCCAGGTCTCAGACGGAGGAGGAGGGGAAGGAGGACGATCAGGAACCTCTTCACCCTCTGGGTTAGCATTGGGAACCTTGTTAGGAGCCATCCTGAATGAGATGATAACTATTAGCCATTGATTGAGAAAGATATATAAGTTGAATCAACGGCTAGAAATTGCAACATAGTCTTCACAAGAACATTCGAACAAGAATGAACGAATGTAATCCACAGTTTAATAGTAACAACAATCTTCACGAGAAGCCACTTGGGAGAACAACAGGTAAATAAAAACAACAAGGAGCAGATAGAACAAATACAAGATAGAAGCTTCGTTTGACATATTCGTGTTGAAAGCTTATGGAACGTGTTACAAAAGGGTTTTGCAATCCCCGGATCAGCATAGCCAAGGACCCTTTAAGATGCAACTCCCAATCGGAACAACGCCCATAAAACTACTTCACTCAATGTAGAACCCCAAAATCCATATCATGCATTCGTTGGAAGAATGCCTATGAGCTACTAGATGAACCCACCTATTAATTTCCGAAAGTTTCCAGTTATGCAATCAGGTGTTGGGGATACAGGGGAAGCATCGCGCACTCAACTCTAATCCTACATCCAGCTGTATCCATCCTTCAACACATAACCAGTTATTTCCGGAAACCGTCTACCTCAGACCTTCAAAACACATCTACTATACAAGCTATGGCAATACTCCCGAACTACCTCCCCAGTACTGGGTGACGTCGGGGTTATCTTACCACTAACCGCATAGGAGAGTTTTCGATGTCGGTCGTCTTACGTATTCCAGAACTGATGCGATATATTTGTGACGACAACACCTCGGAGCTCAACTCCCCGGGACACTGCCATAACCCCTAAATGATAGGAGGCATCGAGAACAATGTTCTCGTCACAAAGACATCGGAACAATCCAAACAATACTCGCGAGATTCCTAAAAAAATTTGGTGAAATTTTGAGAGTAGAAGAGACAAGAGTAATCGTCACGAGTCCTCACCAGAGTGAAAAGAGATGAGGAGCAAAAGAATTCCTACTCTCCAATATATATATAGGACTCAAAACATTTTAAGTGTGTGCCTAGACTCAACCGTCAACGATTCGATCAATCAGTGGGGGCTTCTAGGTCGGAGAAGGCTCTGAATACCAACTTGTAATGCCCAGGATGGGACTATACCTCCTACGTGTCGAGGCACGACTTAAAGGTATAAGCCCATTCTGGAATGATCTCAAGTTCGGTATCTTTGCACATCTCATGTAAAAATAGGGATGAAAAGCAAAAGAGATAGTTGGCTTACACTCGCCACGTCACACAATTCATTACGTAATCAATCATCATCCAAATAACACCACAAACCGACTACGGGTGAAGATCCAAATGAAAGATACCAAAATACATAAAGCCAGACATCCGAATCACCCCTAGTAGAAACCACTACTGATCATCGGGATAGTGCACATAGTATCGGCTACGTTCTTCATCGTACTCCCAGTACAGCTCTGTGCCATCACCTGAGTAGTTCACCGTGGTACCTGCATCTGGTGTGGTGTAGAATCTGTGAGCCACGGAGGACTCAGCAATCCTGTTCCCGGGTGGCAAAACTATCTAAGCCTTGGGTGTGGAACAAGGCTGAAGAAAGATAAAAGGTTCCAGCTGCACTAGCACTAGCTTACGTGTTTAGAGCGGGAAGACAAGTTCCACAAGCGATAAAGTGATCACGAAGTGATCCTATCTAAACACGTCAAACATAACCCCACCGTGTTCACTTCCCAAACCCCTTTCGGAAAATGACCGTCACGGTTACTCACGCTGCTAGTGTGTTCTGAACATGGTGTCGAGTTTTCTACAACCGGACATTAACAAATTCCCATCTGCCACATAACCGTGGTCACGGCTTTCGAAAGTTCAAAACCCTACAGGGGTGTTCCGACTTGGCCCATTACAAGCCCACGATCCACGGAGTCGCAACTCCAAGGTGGGAAGGTCCGAGTATTCTCGGAATCCCGTGCTCAAGATACTCCTACTAAGGTAAGACTAATCCAGCAAATCCTCCCGGCGTGCCGACACCCTGACAGTAGCCGCACGTATCTAGTCTCAGGCCATGACCGGATGGGCGATCCTACAGGTAAAACCAATCCTCGAGTTTCCTCGTGGTGGCCCCGCATAACCCCTAGTTTGGACCAAGACTCATGTGGAGCACTAGCACGGGTTGTTGATTAAGAAGAGGGTTAATTACTCCCTATGCAAGTTTTTAGTTGTTAGGCAAATAGTACCAATGTTGGGACTTGCTGGAAAACACTTAGCGCTAAGCGGTTTATCGAGGGGGTCCCATAACCCCAACCGTGTGAGGAACGCATAATCAAGGAACATAACACCGGTTTATACGGTTCCTAGGGCGGCATGAGTGGAACAAATCACCGAGCAAGAGGCTCAGCCTTCCACCCATTACCGATATATAGGTGATTTAGTTTAAGAGTTTATATAGTGTGATATCCCAACAAATATTTCAACATGAAGCAAGAATCTTCGAGTCTTCTCCTACAACTAGCAATGCTATAAGAGGGGCTGAGCGAAGCCTACGTAGCCAATCAAAGGTTTGCATAGGTTGGGTGGTTAGACAGATTCATGGTTACAATAGGAGGCTGACAGGAAAACATGGGCATCGAGGCAATAAGCTAAAGAGCGAGACTTCTAGCAATAGGCAAAGAAAGTAATGATATCTAGGTCAGGTCATCTTGCCTGTCGAGTCGTCGACGGGATCGTAAGACGGGTCCTCGTTCTCAACCTCGGTAGTAACCTCGTTCTCGTACTCGGTCTCGGCTTCCGGCTCTACTCAACACAAGAACACACAAGGCAAGAAATCAAACAAGGTGCAATGCGCAAACTACAGGATGCATGTATGATGCACTTAGGATGCACCGCAGATGCACTTAGGATGCACAACATGACAACATAGGAAGCACACCAGAATAACACAAGAACAAGACAATATGCTCAAGCCAGTAGGATGCAAGACAGATCTATATAGGATGCAAAACATGGCAAGGTAGGAAGCACAGAGAAACAACATAAGAACAACAAGTTTAAATGAGGCCGGAAAGCACTTAAGACAAATCCGGTAAGACCTCATATGCATAGTTTGAAATTAGTCCAGATCTGATCAAACCTTAAGTTAAAGTTGATAAACAGAAAGTTAACATGCATCATGATGATCTAGACGAAATTCTAGTCAAGTTTCATATAAAGTTTGTTTAGAACGGAGCTACGGTCTAGAAGATATGATCAAAACAAGATAAGCATGGCAACGGTGCAAGATGCACCCAAACATCAAGCAAACATACTCCAAACATGTTAACAAGATGATATTATGAATCTACATGCAAAAACACACAAGTTTCATGTAGGGCACACTCAAAACGGAGCAACGGACTAAAAGATACACCCGAAACAAGAAACAAAGCAAAGCTGAAATTAACAGCCACATAGCAACTTGGAAGCAAGATATATATACTCTACAACACTCAAACATGGTGACAAGAAGCATGGACATGAAGTAGACATATCCTACAGCAAACAACTCCATTCGAGCATCTCCATAGGAGGCATGGATCAATAGCAACAAGCTACAACATTTTGATCATGACAATAAAAACCTGACAGTAATATTTTATAGCAACTTGGGATCAAGAATTAAATAGGCTACAGCAACCCAAATGAGCAAGTGAGGGCATGGATGGATAGACAACAACATATACAACAAGTAATGATATATAGCCACCCCAAAACTAACATGGATCTGCCTAGGGCATCAAGCAAACATAGCATCAGGATATTACAGATTCCAGACTTAGTGAAATTTCACTAAGTGTTAAAACAGTAACATTGGCATGGCATGTTTGCGAGCATGTTTAAGTCACGTGGCAAGTGGTTTACACCACAGCAAAGAACACATGATGGGGAATCTAAAATATATGAGCATGCGACATGGGGGCAAACACATCAATAGCAACGAGCTCCTCAACTAGGCATCTCGTAACAAGTTACAAAACCTAACAGCCACTTGCACTTTTGCAACAGGGATAAACATGGCAATATGAACTCTAACATGCATGCTACAGCACCCAACATGTAGAGCATCTCATGATGAACATTTTGACATATCATTTGCTTCATTTGGATAAACATGCACCAAGATATCACATCTCAAACATGGCATGAAAATAACAAGTAGCAGCAGTTTATAGCAAGTAGCACTCTTGTCATGAAGATTAAGACATCTAGATGGACTCAAACAAGCATGACACAATGGAACAAAACGTAGTACACATCACCACGATCATTTTGACATATCATATGCACAAATCGGACATACACACAAAAAGATATAGCCATGACAAAATGCCATCAGACAACAAAACTTAAAAGACTTAGAGAGAAAAACAACAGGGCTACCTCCTCGCGGATCAGGCTTAGCGGGCGGATCGGGCGCGGGGCGACGGGGCCCGACCCGTTAGGGTTTCGAACCCGGGTAGCTGAGATCGGATCGGGCCGATGGCTGCTGGCTACTCCGGCCGGCTGGCGGCGTCGAGACGACGTGGAAGGCCTCGCCGGAGGAGGGCCACGGGGCGGCGCGGGGTTCGTCCGGCGGCGGGGTGCGGCACCGGCCGGCGGCGGATCTCGGCCGGCGGCGAAGGTTGTGCAGCCGGCGGGGCTGGTGGCCGGCGACGGGGGTCCGTGGTGCGGCGGCGGTCGGCGCGGCCGGCGCCGGCGAGCGCGGCGGTCGGCGCGGCCGGCGCCGGCGAGCGCGGCGGCCGGCGGCGGATGGGGTCGCGCTGGGAGCGGCGGCGCGGTCGGGCCGGGCGGGCCCCTCCTGGGCCCCGCGGGCTGCGGGAGGAGGGAACCGGCGGCGGCCGACGTGGCACGACCGGATTGGTCGAGGGGCGGCGGGCGGACGTGTCCGGCTCGGTCCGGACGTGTCCGGCGGCGGAGGGAGCGGTGGAGCTAGGTTTATGGACGAAAAAATGGACACGGGGACGTTTTTATAGGCACAAGGAACTAGGAGACTCCAAATGGGAAGCGGTTTTCGGCTACGCGATCACAATTCGACGACTGAGATGATGGGAAGGGTTGTGCTGGGTTGGTGGGCTGTTGTGGAAGGGGTCTTGGGCCTTAAAGAAGAGGTTCTTTTAGCCCACTAGGTTAACTGTTGGAGTACCAAACGAACTCCAAACGCGACGAAACTTGACAGGCGGCCTACACGTACCAAAACAACATCGCACGACAAGTCTCACGTCATTCCGGAAACGTTACACGGCCACACACGAAAGAAGGACTCGGGGATGCCACGGGCACGTGCGAGAGCGTCGGAACTCGAAACGGGCAACGGGAAGAGACGAGTGGGGCCGGATGCAAGAGACAACACAAATGCAATGCAATGCACATGACAGCATGACATGGATGAAATGCACACACGCACACGACAAAACAAAGAAACCTGAAATGAAAGAAGAACCCTGAAGGAAAATGATAAAGCCAAAGTTTATATATTGCCATATAGGGAAAGTGTTACATCTGGGGCATTACACCAGCCCTACCATACACAACCCATACTCTCACAGATTGTACCCCTGCTCCGTTGGACAGAGAACCAACTTCACTCAATTTGACCCCAACTCGAGCAGAGAGTAACCCGGTTCCAGTTGACACATACACATCTCCACCATAGAGTTCCCAAACAAGAGCAGTTAGTAAGGCCGCTCCAGTGCCCAAAGCACCAGTACCACCATGGCGAACCCAAACTCCAGCAATTAGTACACCTATTCCTGTTGACGAAGCACAACCAGTGATTCGTAGTTTAGCATCTATCGCATTTTATGTTGTTAAATCATATGTGGGTATCTTCCCATCATGGAAATATTATACTCAAGATGAAGGGAAAAGCCTGTTGTAGGTGTTCGTCCAGGAGTTATGTGTAAGTAATGTTATTCATGGAAGTTACTTTCCTTCCCCATACTTTCTACCTCCCTTCTGGTTATAATACAGCAAATGTTCCCATTTTTCTCTATAGAAAAGGACCGATTTGGAAACTCGGGATGAGGTAACATGTGCTATCTTCAAGAATGCTTTGCGGCAACATCCGAATTTCCTAAAGAAAACATACTTCACTGGCAAGGAAATTCATCAAATTCCCGTACTTTCACCTGAGACACATTTACGGGCGATGACTGGGAACGTCTTGTTCTGTAGTGGTCCATAACCAAGAATCTGGTAGGGTCTATGAGGTCATTTTTCATTTTGAAGTACTATATGCCTGCGTCTTACTATACTATTTTCTTATAGAACAAGTGCTTAAACCTGAAGAATAATTGTTCTCAGGTAAGATTCCATTGGTATGGTGCACACTGCTTTGCTCTTGTATCACTATATTTACACATACAAACTTATTTTAAAATTGAAGGATCCAATGGAAACACCAGTGGCTCAACAGGTATGTTTAAACATGTTTCTTTAACTGGTTTGCTCTTGTATCACTATACTTTTATATTATTTTTGGGACTAACCTACTAACCCAAAGGCCCAGTCCAGATTGCTGTTTTTTGCCTGTTTTAGGTTTTACAGAAAAGGAATATCAAACGGAGTCCAAATGGAATGAAACCTTCGGGAGAGATATTTTTGGAGCAAAATGTGCACGGTAGACTTGAGAACCATGGAGTAGGGCTGACGTGGTGTCCACGAGGGTGGGGGCGCCCCCCCCCCCCCTATAGGGCGTGCCCCTGCCTCGTGGGCACCCCGTCTGGCCCCCGGTGCCCTCCTTCCTCCTATATATACCTACGTACCCGAAACTATCAGAAGAGGGGAGAAAACCCTAGTTCCACCGCCGCAACCTTCTGTTCCTGTGAGATCCCATCTTGGGGCCTGTTCGGGAGGTCCGCGGGAGGGGGGGGGTCTACCATGGAGTGCTTCTACATCATCATCATTGCCTCACCATGAGTTGTGAGTAGTTTACCACAGACCTTCGGGTCCATAGCTAGTATCTAGATTACTTCTTCTCTCTCTTTGGATCTCAATACAAAGTTATCATCGGTCTTCGAGGAGACCTATTCGATGTAATCTCTTTTTGCGGTGTGTTTGTCGAGATCCGATGAATTGTTGGTTTATGATCAAGGTTATCTATGAGAAATATTTGGTTCTTTTCTGAACTCTTTATGTATGATTATAATATCCTTGCAAGTCTCTTCGAATTATCTATGAGAAATATTTGGTTCTTTTCTGAACTCTTTATGTATGATTATAATATCCTTGCAAGTCTCTTCGAATTATTGGTTTGGTTTGGCCTACTAGATCTATAGTTCTTGCAATGGGAGAAGTGCTTGGCTTTGGGTTCAATCTTGCGGTGTCCTTTCCCAGTGACAGTAGGGGCAGCAAGGCACGTATTGTATTGTTGCCACCGAGTATAAAAAGATGAGGTTTATATCACTAAGTTTGAGTTTATCCCTCTACATCATGTCATCTTGCTTAAGGATTTACTCTGTTCTTATGAACTCAATACACTAGATGCATGCTGGATAGCGGTCGATGTGTGGAGTAATAGTAGTAGATGCAGAATCATTTCAGTCTACTTGTCTCGGGCGTGATGCCTATATATAATGATCATGCCTAGATAGTCTCATAATTATTCGCTTTTCTATCAATTGCTCAACAGTAATTTGTTTACCCGCCATAGAATATCGCTATCATGAGAGAAGCCACTAGAGAACACTATGGCCCCCGGGTCAATTCTCAACATATCAATCTACAATCTACTTTACTTTTCCGCTTTTATTTTCTGTTCTTAATATCAAAAATACCAAAAATATCAAACTATCATCTCTATCAGATCTCACTTTCGTAAGTGACCGTAAAGGGATTGACAACCCCTTATCACGTTGGCTATGAAGTTCTTATTTGTTTGTGCAGGTGCGAGGGACTCGCGCGTGGTCTCCTACTGGATTGATACCTTGGTTCTCAAAAACTGAGGGAAATACTTACGCTACTGTGCTGCATCACCCTTTCCTCTTCGAGGGAATACAATGCAAGCTCGAGAAGTAGCAAGCTCCGTGTAGTCGGCGCTGGGGGAGGCAAGAGGAGCCTCGAACCTCTCCCTGCATATGGAGCGCAGGGCTTGGCAGGCCCTGAGCTCATGGGAAGAAAAGGCGGGAAGGTGGGTTGCCGCCTTCGCGTCGATGTCGGCTTGAATCTTCTTTTCCCTCGCATCTAACTTGGCGTTCGCCTCGGAGACATGCTTGGAGTGAGCTTCTTGGGCCTCGGTCACCTCACACTCCATGGCTTGCTCAGTCGCCACTCTCGCCAGCTCGTAGTTGCGGTCCGCAAGCTTGGCCTCGCGACCCTTGAGGTCACCCTCCTTTAGCTGGAGTCATTGTGCATGCGCGACCTGGTCATCTCGAAGCGCCTTCAGGCTGGCTTCCACTTCCACACGGCGCTTGGTGGTTGCCCTCGCCACGGCGAGAGCGTCGTCGCGGGACACCTTCACCTAGGTAGCCTCCCCCTTGCTCTCCGTGTTGGCGGCGTCAGCCTGGGCTTGGGCCTTGCTGGCGGTGGTTCTGAGCTTGTGCCACCCTGTGGTGAGCCTCGGGCGCTCGTGGGCAAGGTGCATCTCGGCATCCTGGAGGTCCGTCCAGAACCGGTCGAGCGCGACCCGAGTGTCTTCCAAGGCCCCACGCCTGAGTAAACCGTTGCAACTCATGAGGGCGAGAGCCTGACGAGGGGACGATCTGTCGACGTTCGTTTCCACCGCATCCGGAGAAACCTTGGAGAAATCTTCCTGAAGCACGGTGGGCTCAGGGTCCTTCCCCGCACCCAGCTTCCACGGAGCGCCTGGGAGGACTGCCGTGTCGGTCCCCTGGGCGTCGAGAGTGGGCGCGGCCCGAGGCTGCTATATAGTGCGCCCAGCGTCGCGCTCAACCACAAGGCCTGGGACGGCCGGCGGAGGTTGGGGTTCCCCCCTCCTTGCCCGTCAGCCGGGCCTCGGCGACTTGAGTAGATGGCGCCGGGGACGCTGAGGGCTGGGCTTATGCGGCCTTGGCGATTGGGCCCTCCCGCGGGGCCAGAGAGGCGTTGGGCGTCGCTGCAGCGCCCGTGCCAGGGAGCCCAAGCATGGTGCCGAGCCGATGTAGAGCGCCCGCACGCCCGCTGAAACTTAGACCAAGTATCTACACCACCCACATGACGGATGGCACCTTCGGCTTAGTAGCTATCTTCTTCTTCTCCTCGCCGTCGCATGGGCTCCTACATGGGCGAGGGGTCAGCATAACCAGAAGACCGTGGGTGCACGGCGCAAGGATGGACCAGGGCGCTTACTCATCCTGGGCATCCCACTTCCTCTTCTTCTCGACAGCTGAAAGTCTGCATCCGCCCTCGTGCACTGCCTTGGTGCAGCTTGTGGGGCACTCGGCACGCTTCCCAGTGAGCTTGGTCTGGGTTTTCCCCTCCTTGAGGGCTGAGGGAGCACCCAAAGAGGATTCTGTCATGGGGGGGTAGATGTGCCCTCACCGGCGGGAGCCCCAGCCGCTGGAGGCTGGGAGGCCTGCAGACAGATCTCTGCCCCTCCCACCATGTCTGCGGGCCGGGGGCGCTTTGCCAGATTGCACATATGTGTCATCATTGTCAACCACAAAGTTGCGCAGCAACCGGCTGAGGCGAGGTGGCGGCGCCCGACCGGCATCCTCCTCCTCCTCCATCACCTCCGAGTCCTCGTTGTCTTCGTCCTCACCAGAGGACACCACCATCGTAGAGGAAGCCCTTTGTGAGCTGTCGTGGCCGCTATGTACGAGCCCCCACTCGTCGAAGGTGGGCATCCCCGTGACCAACTCCGCCTCATCCTCGAAGGTGTACAATGAAGATGCGGCATCCGGGGGTCATCGGGGAGGTGGCCGAGCACAACGTTCAAGGCCTGATAAAAGCAGAAGCAGCCTTTATCACACTATGAAAGAATTAGGTTAGAAAGAATCAGAAAGAGATTAGAAAGAAAGAAAGAGAAATAAAAGAGAGAATCAGAAAGCAGGTCACCTTGGATAGTGATCTCTCATCCAGTCAGAAGTGGAACTCAAGATTAGGATCGCGGGAAATAAACAGAAAGGCCAGAGTTGAGGATGGCGGGTCTAACATCTAGTGGGAACATTAGAGAGATCTTCTTCAAGAAAGATGAAGGAGATCACACGTAGTACTGACCGCAAGCAGCAGATCACACTACTGCTTGTTGATTCAATCTATCACGCTACACAAAAAAACAGCCAAAAAACACAAGAATGAAAGAAATCAAGAAATGAATTCCTTATTCATTGGAAAGCCCACATCTAGTTTGCTGTCTAGGTCTAGTTTACGACCTCGTCTACTCACGATTGTAAGGTGGAGGTATTATACGCGTTTGCCGCCTGAGATGCAGCGGCTCGCATATATATCCGAATTATGCACGGAGGTCCATACTCTCTATGGGCCAAAATGGACTGGTAGAGGGTTAATCCCTCCGGAACAGTTGATGCTAGAATCCAGTATTAGATCAGGGGATAATTCGTTTCTCTCCCGCCTTATATATGACACTTTTTACGATATTGATATTGGGCCGGAAGAGTTTCAATCTGTTTTAGAGGCTGAGTCGATGTTCAGTTATTGTGTTCGGATCGACCCTGTCTCCTATCTCGATATAGATTTAAATAACCGCTGGGTAGATGTTTGTAGGCCGACCCTTCTTAAGGATTCACTACTATTTAGTGCTTTAGCATCTATCCTACTGAAGAGGTGCATATTGGCCCATAGTCATCACCTCCCTAAGAGGTTAGAATCGTATAATGAAATTAGGCATCGGAATAATGAGTTTTGGAGATCGCAAGAGGATGTGGTACGACTAATAAGGGTTGATTTTAGTCCATATATTTCTCGTATAGATAGAGAATGGGTGTGGAAGCGGGTAAGTTGTATCCACCGCTACGGTGTTATTTCCGACCTGATAAGGCAATTTATCAACCTCCCGATATATGATCGGAACACAAACCTTCCAATTTTGAGGTGGCGGTGTATCCCTCTAGTGCCCGAGCTGAGTGATACACTTCTACACGTGTTTTTCAGGTCCGAATTTGACTCCCCTCTACAAATCGTATATGACGGTTTACTGATTACCAGGTGGGGTGGCGAGCTCATTCTTGCACAGAGAGGATCTGATAAATTTCAACTGTGTCATAAGGATATAGTTGACCTTTTAGCTAGAAAGAAGCTAAGAGCAGTCGTCGATGTCGTGGAACGTGGGTCAGGAACAGTGCTTGCGAACAACGGTCGGGTAGAGTTTCGCGTTAGCGAAAGTGGTGAGGTATTGGTCTCACCAGTGGAGAAGGAGTCCAATTAAAGAGTCAACTTGCCATGAGGGTTGACTCACTAGTTATAGGTTGAGTGGTTATCTAGTTCAGTGAATAAATGGTATCAAGATAGGTAAGGTACGGTGGTTGTTTGATAAAAAAGAAATGTGGGAATGTAGTGAAATCGGCCTAAAAGTCAATAAACATGGGAATGATGGGATATGGTCACCACAGTGTTAGGGTTTGAGAAAAGAAATGTGAGAATGTAGTGAAATCAGTGTTAGGTTTTTGTCAATAAACGTGAGAGTTCGGAACATCGGTTTACACGTTCCTTCTAGATTGGTTAGATCTGTACGAAACAGTAGATAGTATGTTCTTCTATAGTCGGAAAAAGGTCATGCATTTATCATATCCTTCTTGTACAGTCATCCACATAACTCTCATCATACCCCCCCACGGGTGCTAGTCATAAGTTTCTACTCAAACGCATCAACTTCTATTGGTGGTTAGATTGAACAGTTTGCACATCTTCCGTAGATTATTCTAGTGTAAACAGCGTACGTGATCTAGTTATAGGGGAAAAACCCATAACACGATCTAGTTTATGTTATATATGTTAATAGTGGGCAGGTTTCGAGTAGAGGAAAGAAGAAGGTAGTGGTTGCAACACAACAAACAGAAACATGTTTTAGGCAACCGAGGAACATTACCCTTTCTGCCGCATGCTACACTTAATAACATTTCCGACCTATAAATCAGGTTAAGAATGGTATGTGTCACAAGACACAAGGAAATTAGTGAGGACGGTTTAGCTACATATCTGTAAGCATCTTAAGGAGGAGGCAACCCATACTCAAAGAATTGACTCTATTCACGGGCAGGCTATCATTCATTCATGTTAGCTAGAAAACGTATACCATACAACCTAGAATACTGTACAACGTCCTTGTCCTGCTACCCCCTTAAGTGAAGGATGGTTTACCTTACTTGGTAATAGTATACATGCTGAGTGTGAGAGAAGGCTGACGTTATACGAGTAGTATACCCTCAGAATAAATAATTCTCAACAAATTATGCATCGAACTATATGGCTGAATTTGCATTCAAAGGATTATGCGGCAACCTTTTAGAGTATAAACATCTCTTACTTATAAATTTTCGACGTGTCAAATAACTCGTAAATTCATTGTGCATACCCTCCTTTTATAATATACCTACTTTCAACTTTCAGTATTGTATTGGGGGTAGTGTGAGGGGTATAATCACCTTTGTAGTGATAAAGGTCGCAATCATGATTGCTAGACCAATCGAACCCATACGTTCGGCTTGAGGAAGACATTCAACGTCGTATTGATTAACATCAACTATGTGACAAAAAGGTTCACTATAAGGTTTATAGTTGTTATAAACAGTCTTTACGACATCTTCACTCATCCAGTACGTGATTTTTTGATATCCGTCAACTACCGAAGTATGATGTTTGAAACATTCGAACGGGTAGAGCTTCGTATCCACTACTGGTAGGGTAAGAGGATCCTGTGCGGTAAATTTGTACCAAACGACAACCCCGATCCCTATTAAAACTAGGATATTAAAGGTGCAGTAGGCATACCCGTTGAATTTATGTGCATAAGCTCTCGTTGTAACTTGAATTAACAGCTTTGTGTATGCATCACCTAGTAGTGATTTCATACCACAACCTAAATATGTGTTTTGTATATCATACCACGACAGAGTTAACTTGTTTATACAGACTAAACCTAATGAATTCATTATCCTATTCAAATTATTAACGGAATAATACCTATTTATTATGGTAGACCATGGAATGTTTGAAGATAGATTCCAATCTTCGTAAAGGTGAAGGGTCCTGTCAAACAATAATGATTTTAGGGTGAGTTTGACTATGCGAGTATTCTCTCTATCAACAAAAAAGGTATAATTAAATGAACTTCCAACTACACGATGATTGATATCAAATCTATAGTCGCTAAAATAGTCCCCTAAATATAGGTAGACTATAAAAGCAACAATAATTCCTGTTTCATATAGAGCACTCCAGCATTGTATAGCACCCCCGAGAGCACACAATAAATCGATTAACGAAGCCCATATCGCGCTAATATCGACGATTTGATACTGCTTCAGAGCATATATACATTGACAGCTAATTCTCCTGATTAAACTGTTGATCTTTGAACAACGACCGAAGATATTATTCACGTCTAATGAAGTATCAGATCCTGTTGAACCGTCATCACCAGCCCTCGATCCAACGATGATTCCAATAGCTATCAAATCCTCTTTACGAATTCTAGCTGAAGGTTTTTCTTTTTCACTAGAAGTCGATTTGCTCTCGATCTCAACATCGAACCCTTCTAATAATTCATCTCGCTTATTAGATGGCGAATAATTACTCTCAATAATATATACCTCGTCAGGAGATATGGAATCTAGATGATTCATATCGTATGCGCCTAATAATTTGAATATCCACTTAATATCCATCTTATGGAATCGAAAGAAATAAGACAATTTATTCCACATAGGTAGTAGTTGGGTTGTGTTTTTTGGCTGTTTTTTGTGTAGCGTGATAGATTGAATCAACAAGCAGTAGTGTGATCTGCTGCTTGCGGTCAGTACTACGTGTGATCTCCTTCATCTTTCTTGAAGAAGATCTCTCTAATGTTCCCACTAGATGTTAGACCCGCCATCCTCAACTCTGGCCTTTCTGTTTATTTCCCGCGATCCTAATCTTGAGTTCCACTTCTGACTGGATGAGAGATCACTATCCAAGGTGACCTGCTTTCTGATTCTCTCTTTTATTTCTCTTTCTTTCTTTCTAATCTCTTTCTGATTCTTTCTAACCTAATTCTTTCATAGTGTGATAAAGGCTGCTTCTGCTTTTATCAGGCCAGAGCCATGCAGCCTCGTCGCATCCCCAGCGTCGGAGTACTCCCATACGGGCCGCGAGCGCGCTTGTAGCGGGGCACTGGGCAACCCCAGGAACTCCTTGATGATCATCACCCCCGTCTGCCTCGCGCGCTCGTGCGAGGCTATCAGCTCCAGGACGGGCTTCACTCTCAAGTCAATGAGCCTCTTATGGCTCCACTCGGGGCTTTACTCAGGAGAGGCCATAGGGGCCATCATGAGCGGGCATACCCGGCGCGCGTCCATGAAGACTCATCACTGGCGGTAGCCCTCCTCCTTCTTACCGGCCTTCAGATGGTCGCCCCTGCTCTTGACATCGATAAAGGAGACGCACGCAGAGCGCTGGTTCTGGGTAGAGAAGCTCAGGCTGAAGAAGTGGCGGAAGAGCACCACAGAGGGACTCACGCCCACGAAGGCTAGCCAGGAGGAGGATGGAGTTGGGCTGAAGGTGTAAGGTGTGGATTTGATAGTGGGAGAGGATGGCATAGAAGAAACCAGAGAACGGAGGAACCAACCCGCGTAAATGAGGTCGAGGAAGAAGGGGTAAACGGACTCGCCCAGGCCGCTCCGCGCCATTCAGGCCGGCCAGATTTGGGTCTCCTTCCCCTCGTTGTGGTCGCCGGCTATCAGTGGCAGCACCGGACCCAGATCCTCCTCATCAGCGATGGAGGAGGTCAGGAGCGCAGGCCTGACGACCGAGGAGCTCGCGGTCGGGCTACCTGGCTTTACCTTATTGGCAACGGGCGTCGTTCAAACACCGTGGGCGGCGACAAGGCGGAGAGGAGCCGTGCCTGAGATCGGATCAGGAAGAATCTTGCGCGAAGAAGGGGAGCGCGCTGAGGTAGATGCAGCATGAAGGAGCATCGATAATGGCCCCGCGCAGCGCTCACCGGGCTTTATGTCAGCCTGGGTAGTTGCCGAGGCGTCATCGGAGAAGTGAGGGTGCCCCGCGCATGCCATGCGTCAGGCCTGGCCCGCATGCGGTTGGGGCCCGCAGCATTTTGCCCCTCTCTCCGAGCAGATCGTGCTCGCCGCGGGCCTGGGGGCTACTGTTGGTCCACTAGGACTGGGGGTACCCAGGCCCGTCTGCCTACGGCCCATCGTGTAGCGCATCGCCTGGGCCCCATGTGCATCCCGTCTTGAAGCAACGCAGACCAACCCTCAAAAAGACACCCTCTTCGCGAGGTGTGTGTCGTCAAGCATCGTGAGGCCCCCTCTCGAGGCGGCTTCCAGAGGACGTCTCCTGAGGCCTCCTGAGGAGGCGATGGATCAAGGAACTAGCGTAGAAGTCACGCAGCCCCGCGCCTTCACATGGGTGACGCACGTGGCAGTGGGTGCAGACAGAAGGGCGCCAGCGGGCGCAGATGAAGAGGATTACCCCCTTTTTGTGCTAAGGGAGCGAGGGCAGCGCGTCGGTTCCCAGGGCATCCCCAAAGGTTGCCATTTTGGGGTAAGGGGACCAAGACGGCGGGCTCACCAGGATGGAGGTCATCGCCGAGCCCACCACAGCATCACGGCAGGAAGCTTTGTCAGGATAATTTGTACTCTTGTCCCCCTTCGAATTTGGCCGTTGTGGCAACCCTTCCCGCCTTGTGCTTTCGGGGGAAGAGGACCAAGGCCAGTATAAGTATAGGTAGTCCCCCACCATAGAGAGGATCGTCCCCTAGATCCATTCCCGGACCCTCCTGAGGCCACTCTTGTACTCTTACTCATCCTCCCTCGTGGGGCAATCCACCACAAAGCAGGAGTAGGGTCTTACACCACAAGGTGGCCCGAACCTGGGTAAACTGTCGTGTCTGCCGTTCTCCATCCCCTTGGCTCAAGCACGACGGAGCATCGCAACGAGGTAGTGAAGAGCTAGACAAGGCTAGGTGAAGTTCCTCGCGCCACTACAATAGGAACCTCCCTTCAGCAACGCATTGATGCGTTGTCGTATGTACATATATGTGTTGCTATAGTCTACAACAACGGATTGCTATGTGTTGTCGTTGGTGGCGTTGCTATGGTCTACAACAACGTATACACGTGTGTTGGTAACTGCATGTAGAAGCGTTGTAAGGTAGCAACATATAGAGTTCAAGCCCAACAACACTTCAGATGCGTTGGTGACGACCCTATTATTGGGGAACGTAGTATTTTAAAATTATCCTACGATCACGCAAGATCTATCTACTAGATGCATAGAAACGAGAGGGGAGAGTGTGTCTACGTACCCTCGTAGACCGGAAGCGGAAGCGTCAAGTGACGCAGTTGATGTAGTCGAACTTCTTCGCGATCCAACCGATCAAGCACCGAACGTACGGCACCTCCGCGTTCAGCACATGTTCAGCTTGATGACGTCCCACGAGCTCTTGATCCAGTTGAGCTTCACGGGAGAGTTTCGTCAGCACGACGGCGTGGTGACGGATATGGTGTATCTACCGGCACAGGGCTTCGCCTAAGCACTGCGATAGTATGACCGAGGTGTGTTTCTGTGGAGGGGGGCACCGCACACGGCTAGAACAATTCAACTTGTGTGTCTTTAGGTGCCCCCCTGCCCCCGTATATAAAGGAGCAAGGGGGGAGGCCGGCCGGCCCTCCTATGGTGCGGCTAGGGAGCAATCCTACTAGGAATAGGATTGCAATCCTATTCCTAGTAGGAGTCCACCAATGAAGGAAAGGGGGGAAGGAAAGAGAGGGAGAGGGAGAGGGAAAGAGGGGCCGCGCCCCCCTCCCTTAGTCCTATTCGGACTCCTCCTAGGGAGGGGGCGCGCCACCTCCTGGCTGCTGCCCTCTCTCTCCCCTATGGCCCACCAGGGCCCATCATTCCCCCG